>CM077243.1:29518848-29746348 GCA_039654775.1 Spinibarbus caldwelli
ATGTGTTGTATGTATTGTATTGTTTTTGATTGAACTTGGTAATTTTGTAACAACATCCTGCCCAGGGACTGCAGATGCAAATTAGCTTTATAGCTAACTCTGGCACAACAGTTTTGCTGTGCATTGTCCCTGTATAAAAATAAATAAATAAAAGAAAAAGAAAAAGATGGACATTTGTAGCCTAGAGGTTTCTTTCTCTAATGAGACCGCCATAAATCAGGTTTGAGGCAATTGATGGCTGTGATTAAAGATAACTTGTAACATATCTGTGAGCTTATCCTGAATTTAGAGTTAATTATATTTGGAAAGCCAGGCAATGTGTCTGTTTTGCAATGCAGATAGAGTGGAGAGTGCAAATTAGGCAAGAAAGGAGTGTGAACTTTAAGGTGCACATGGACTGTGACTCATCAATTGGTTTGTCCTGCTCAATTTCCAAAAAGTCAAACCATCAGTATCAGTAAGTGTATGTCATTTCAATACCAATTTCAAAGGTCCCAGTCCCATTCAAATATCTAGATCAGAGGTCGCCAACCCCGCTCCTGCAGGTGTCCTGCCTGTCATTATCAAGTAACCCTGAAGACCCTGATAGCTGCTTCAGGTGTTTTTGATTGGGGTTAGAGCTGAAGTCTGCAGGGCGGTAGATCTCCAGGAGCATGGCTGGAGACCCCTGCTATAGATTGTGTAACATCTATTACAACGTAAAATCAATTTCAAATACAAATTAAAAATTACAAATGTCTGAAATAAATCTGAAAGGCATTTGTAAGCACTCCAAAACAGAAGGATGACAAACAAATTTTAGAAATCAGTAGCAGGACAAGCCAGTGTTATTTTAATATTGAGATGATGCTGTTATAGTGAGGTTTTGTTTGCTTGGTTGGTTGGTTTTGTTTTGTTTTTTTAATATTCTCATTTTAATTACAGTTAAATTCTGGTGTTAATTTTTTGTTATTCTTATTAGGTTTTTTTATTATTATTTGAATAGGCTTATGTCTAATTAGGTTTTTTAATTTTATTTCACTTTTAGTTTTAATTATTTCAGTACATAAAGTTAAACTAAACAAAAATAAGAAATGCTTTGGGAACTAGCCAAAATAAAATAAGTGAGAGCTAATAATGTTGTTCTTATTGTGAGGAAATTAATTCATTTTAGTTCAGAATATTATATTGTTGTTCCAAAAACACTTATATTTTCTTTTTTGCAGCCTCCTTCTGACCTTTAGATTTAAACCAGCCCTTTTTTTACTGCTGCCTGGAAATGTATGCAAAATCCCAGCTGTATATTGACAGAAAACAGTCTGCACTGAAATCAGTTTACCCTTCTTGTTAGTTTTTCTGGTGTTCAGGAATAATAACACCTCACAATGATTGGCAAATTTCTGTTCACTCAATAGGTGTCAGCAACACATAAACACGGATGGTCAAGTTTAAAAAAATAAAATGGTCTTTTTGGACTGGGTCATGCTCTCACAGTTGATAACCTTTCAGAGTACATTATCAAATTTGATTCCTATTGATATGACCTCTTCAAATAAACACATATCTTCTTTGTGACAAGCCCACCTCATAGAACATGTAGAGAGACAGAAGCGTCAGACCGAGGTTATACGGCACTAGCAGTGCTCTGCAGGAATATGGCTGTCTATTCTTCATGTATTTTGGTCCCATCCACACAGTCAGAAGGTACATGACAGTGAAGGCAAAAGTGGGGATGTAGTTGTCCAGTAGAAGCCATCCTCTAACCCGAGGATCTGCAATTGATAGAGCACAACCATCTTCACACATACGCAATAGTCACAGTTGTTCCTCTGCATTAAAAAACAGCTTTAAATGTGGCTCATCCAATCAGAAGTTTGAGTCAGAATTTTACAATGCAATTTTTTAATTTTTTTTTGCACAAAGCCTGGTGCTACTTTGCCTACTCACAACGCAGGCTAAAATTGCAATTGCTTCCAATCTGATTGGAAACTTTATTAATATTATTTTTTAATGAGTATGGAAACCATGTTTCCAAGATTCTGGGTTAATACAATGAGCACTTTAAGGATCAAATAATCGTTGGATTTGTCAAAATTTGCCAGACTGACAGTGTGGCTGTATGACACATGATGTGACACAGATCAAAATCATCAGCATGCAATGATATTGTTTTAGCTAAGAAAATAAAGCGAGAATATGTTCCATTTGCTAAATCTGCAAAGTTTGTTCAAAAATTTTCCATATAGGAACACAACACAAAGAAAAGTTTAGCTAAGGCCGCAAGAAAGACAATTAAAGACTTGTAAAAATAGAGTATTGGTCTTACCCCTGGGTCCCATCCAAGAGTCAATATAAGTGTTAACTCTGTGATTAAAGGCCTCCATCTTCAACCTTTGACAGAAATCATATGAAGATTACTTCAGCTGTTTACACAAGACTTAGAGCAAATATACATTCAGCCTGTCTGTGAAAGTCCTAGAACATAATGAAACTGTTTAAAAAGGTTAACATTATAAATTCTTTTTGGAACACTTATTGATTACAGCAATAAAAATGGCTGCCTACAGCAAGGACTACCATCCATCAGGTTAAATTCTCTTGATTGCCTGTTTGTAGCTCAGTAAAGGTCAAGACATAGTGCTTATAATCCAGATAACCTTTTTTTTGTTAAATGAGAATACATAAACACAGAGAACGTTTTATGAGACACTGCTTCTCCACACACCCAAGCAGTCTGAGGAGGCCTTACGCTGGAGGTGTTTATTAAAGAAGCCTATGTATCAATTGTCACTGCTGTTGCCAAACAATGTACTTGCAAGAAAAAAGGTATTCTATGAATGATGCAACAGCTCCTGATAAAAAATCTGTGGCTCAAACATATAAAGCATATAATGGCTCAGATACACTTACAAAAATAAATATTTATTTAAAACATGAAAAAAAAACCATATATATAGTGTAAAAAATTATATTTATGCAGGAAAAAGGGAGATACACTTCATTGTCAATAATAATAATAATAATAATAATAATAATAATAATAATAATAATATCCAATAAACAAGCTTAAATTTCTTTTCTTTTTTCTTCTTTTTTTGGAGTGAAATGTGACATGCTTTTGACAGGTTTTCATCTAAATATCATGATACAGTATGAAACTGTAGGCTAACGTTACATCTCATGACAACCAATATGGCAAACTAAAATGGTATTACCATGTATTCATTATGAACTCATGCATGACTATGATTGCAACTTGGAGATGCAATACATTCAGAAACCAACATACAATTTAAAAAAGGTGACAAAAGTCTAAATGTATAGCAATAATTAATAAAAACTTAATTATACAACGATTGCTTAATCTAAAATGAAATGAGAATTAGATTAATTATAGCATGTCAGGACACTGCTGTCACTGATCGAACTACTCGATAGGATCGCGTTGCCTTTAAACAACAGATGAAAAACTGCAACATCACATTTCAAGACCATTCAGAAACGTTTTGCTAAAACTTCTTCGTCAGAACGAATAAAGAACGGCTTCGCGTGACATAATCATAAGCCTAACGCTTCTAATCTCTCATAAAGTCATATGATGCTAGACACACCGCATTCGAGAGGTCACAGACAGCGCAGTTTCCGATGACATTTTTGGCTGTTTAAATCTCTTTGGCGTGACGCTCAGCAAGATTATTCAAAAGCATCATACCTGTAGTCCTCAGACAGATCTTTTCTTCAGTGCTCAGCCCTGTGCGGATGATGGTGTCGTCAGTGGGAAAGAGTGGGAAAAGCTTGTGAACTAATGAGCGTCATGAGTGTCTGTAGTCCACCTTAAACTGATGCGTATAACGGGCCGTGTTCGAATAACCAGTGCTGCTAACTTCTTCCAGAGCTAAACCCCGCTTGAAAAGTCGCTAAATGTCGCTAGATGACGTCATACGCTAATTAGCATATTCATGACGTCGGTGCGTCGTACTGTCTTGTCTCTCTGTGCTTACATACTGCATTTTAATGCTGCCAAATTCTCAATAAAATTGTTTTCATTGATATAATTTATTGTTTCTGTTGTCAGACAACGGGATGGATATGAAATAGCGACTGAAACGCGGCCCATTAAGACATAACCAGCTCTCAAAAATATTAATCTGCACTAAAATCATGATTCATAATCACTACATTGTCTAATGAAATCAAATACACATACGATTAAGACAATGGCTGTGCTGTGATTTCGGCACAACCGGCGGGTCTCAGAGACTTAATAAGGTTTGTCCAAGAAGTCGCTAGATTCGTCGCTTGGCGCTTTTTTTTTTTTTTTTTTTTGGAAAAAAAAAAAAAGTCGCTAACGGGGTCTGAAAAGTCGCTAAGATGGCAACACTGCGAATAACTCTCTTTATACTGCCGCTCTAGGGCAAAGTCTGCGTGCACACTGCGTCCCCCGCTGCACTTTTAAAATTTAAAAATTCAAATACGTTCCATTCCAAGAACAAAGGTATGCATCTGGAACGTTTATAATAACGCGATAAAATACCAGGGCCGTTGGGTTTTAAAACAAACTTTTTAAAGCGGTGATTTATTCGAATTTTGAGATGTCGTCATGACAACTATTTTGCTTCAAATGGATTTAGAACGTCAACGTTTCTGTTTGACTTCTATTATGACGTTATAAGAGAAAAGCGCGCGTTTTAAGAATTGTGCTCCACATTTTACAAGGCGTGAACCGTTTGGCGAACTAGTCACCCCATTCATCTTAAGTTAGGACAGACCAATCACAGCGCTGCTATGATGTGGAGCAAAAACAGACCAATCACAGAGCTGCTCTGATGTGGAACCAGATCGGTCCAATCACAGCGTTGCTCCGGTGCACAGCGCGCACCCAGGGGCCCATGGTGAAGGGAACAATCACAGGAAAAGTGTCACAAGTTCCACTGAAAGTGCTCACGTAACATTTTTGTTTGTGGAAAGCAGTGGTTAATAATAAGGTAATCCTTTTATATAGATATTGTAGTTTTTAGTTCTTGTAAATTGCATGGTATTTTGTTACAGTAGCCTATTATAATGATTTCAGAAAGCATAAAAGTGTCATAAAACTGTGGGAAAAAAATAAATAAATAAAAAATTATCTCTGGTCTATCTGGTCATAGTTCAGCGTGCTGATTCTTTATGATGCAGCGTGACACAAAGTCCCATTATTTTGCATCACGTGCTAACCACAACACACTTTAGAATCACATTTGCGTTATCCATTATTACAAACAATCTTCAACAGTCAATACACACAATTAACACTCCCTGGCATCATTAGACTGGGAACATTAATAAGAGCCTTTACAGTGTAGCCTTCATTTTCAGCTCTTCCATAAAAGTTTTGTTCCGGGCCCTGTACATTGCAGCGACTGCCTTGGGTTTGAGAATGCAAAGCAGTAAATTATTTACACCAATAACTGCATTAGATATATTTTGCTGACATGTAAGGCAGTACACTGTTTAATCTTTCATCAATGAACAACCTGAATTAGCTGAACTGCAAAAATCCCTATATTTAATTTCACCTGTATTTCACTTGTAGTTTGACTGAAAATAACATAAGGACCTATTTCATTTTATATTCATGGCCTAAGAATATATGACCATTAAAAATTGCATTTCAAGCCAATATAAACTATACAAGTGTTATCTGTTTAATGAAAATTAAGTAAAATAACCAAAAAATAGATTTGCAAAACTAGTGTTTTCACCAAGCACATTCAGTTCTCTGACCAATAAAATAGAGCAAACAAAAACATTCTGTCTGACGTGTGCTTGTGTAACAGCTTTTATTGGCTGCGTGGTGACGACAGCTTGTGATGTCAGCGATGATGGCCTGGTGCTGATTAAATGATTTAATGAATTGAATTTTAAAGAACAAACATTCCACGCAAACAGCATTTAAAGAATAGTTTCCACACGGCTACAATGAAGGCCAAAGAAATTACAGTGGTCTGTAAAAGGCATTGTTTGCCAACGCAGGTGTTTCACTTAATGAGCTGAATATGTAGAGGAATCACTTTATTTGAAGCCATATACAGATATTAAAGCTAACAAACTATAGCTTAACCAAATTCATCTTTCCATTATTTCAATAATAAAAAAAGATCATTTGCACCCTCTAGTGGTGGACCAGCTACACAAAGCTTAACAAAACTACTAAGAAACTTCAGACGGTATAAATGTAGCTGTTCTTCAATCACTAAAATTATGAATTATAATTTGTTAGTGAAAAGCACAGTGCACTGCACACCACTACGGTCTTCTACTTTTCCCCCCCATTTCAATTTCTACACCGGTTTAGTCAGTGCTGCATACAGATTTGCATCAAGACCAGTGTCTTAAAATCATTGTCTTAATTGGTACAATATTAAATGCCAAAAGAATAAGAATCTGCAAAGCAAGTCAGCAGTTTCATCCATAAAAAAAGAAAGAACACTTGTTAATGCCTGATGAAGTACAGTATTTACATTTCAACAATGAAAATATTACTAATGTACAATTTAGTGTTTGCTACATTTACATAATCTCTCACAAACTCAAACCGACGTGAAATATGTACACAGAGTACAATTACATCATGGATCGGTTTAAGCTATTAAAATAATTTGTGAATAATAAAAATCTGCTATTTACAAATTCAAGAAACCTTTGGTTGACTTCAGCAATCAACACATGCCATTTCAAATATTTTCTTAAAACTCTTTTATTTTTCTGGACTGCTGTGGTCTTCCTTTTTCATACAAAGGAGCGATTCACTTTTGTTTCGAGCAGGCTTTATTTTCCTCTGTTAACCGGGTCTCCGATAAGTTCCGGACATCTCTCCTCCTCCTTTGCGATTCTGTCGCACTTGTGCAGCAGGTCGTAGTTTATTTTGTCTGTAATGACGCTGTCCTGCTTGTACTGAGGATGTTTGGCAACAAACTCCCTCATCCACTTAGCCATCGTCATCAGCTCACCTGAGAACAACACGTGAACAACACAAGTGAACACAAACATTAGAAGACATATCAATAACACAATCCAAATGAGTGAACTAGTTTGCCTGCAGTACGTCATTCTTAAGTTGCCAACAGAGGGGAAAAATACACATATAAAGAACTGCATTTCATGACAAAATAGATTTGCATGTGCAGAGGTTTAAAAACTGAAATAAAATCAACAAAATAT
This sequence comes from Spinibarbus caldwelli, assembly GCA_039654775.1. Classification (NCBI taxonomy): domain Eukaryota; kingdom Metazoa; phylum Chordata; class Actinopteri; order Cypriniformes; family Cyprinidae; genus Spinibarbus; species Spinibarbus caldwelli. The sequence goes on from CM077243.1 coordinate 29,526,028, forward strand.
AAACCACAAAAATGTAATAATTTCATAAAAATTGCATTGATTGCAGAAACTAAAAAATAGAATGTTTAAAGAACAGAAACACAGCACTGTCACTGTAAATAACCTAAACCACTCGCATACCAGAAGCACGCTTCTTAATGAGTTTCAGGTAGTTCAGAATAGTGCATCGTGTGTCCACATCCACCTCCATGTTCTCAAGGTAGCTGTTCAACATCGGTATCAAGCCGTGAAATACCCCTTCCTTAAAAAAAAAAAAAAAAAAGTTAACACTCAGACCACTAAGTATCGTTCAACTCGCTTAAGCTTATTTTGTTGAAGCTATATGGAACGTAAAAGGTAAAAAGCAGAGAAACACACACCTTCCCATTGATGATGGTGTCAATACTCATCAGTGTGAACTCTTCACCATCATTTGCTTCACTCTCCACTCCATTCTGAGCTGTGGAGGGCGGATCTAACACTGGGTTGCAGCCTTAAAATAATACATTTAAAAGAAATTTGGAACCAGCATGCAGTGTCAAAAATGACCACATTATACTGCACACTGCACATAGTTGTGCCTTTATACAAATGAGTCACAGCTCATTGTTGATTTGAATGATAATGACTTCTATTAAACTTCAATGTCAACTAACCTTTAAAGACATCCTTCCGAAAATAAAACAAGCCTTCCTGCACCGCATTTCGTTTCTGGGCTACTTTCATATTTTCATCAACCTAAACCAAAATAAAGTTGCATTAAGTGTTTTAATGAACAGAAATACAAATGTCATGGATGCACATTTATAATTCTTGGTGATTGTTCAGTTTTTTGCCATTCAATATCTTCACGTTTTTCAGCTGTGTAACGAAGAGTTAAAATACATCAAAACACACACAAACAAAGAGAAACCAACCTTTGACAATGGAATGAGGAAATCCAACTTATAGGATAAGATCACACGGGTGAGGAGAACGATAAACACGACATAAGCAGAGTTTTCAAAATCAGTCAGTTGGACCTGTTAAGAAGAAAAAAAAAACAAACACATAAGATTAGATACAAGAAACATGAAGCACAAGTCAAATGACTGCATATATGAAAATCAAACCAGATGTCTACATTTAATCATGTTTTATTATAGTGTGAGATACATTACATTATATAAAATGTATATATTATATAGCGTGTTTGTGTATTCTGAGAGTAAAGAATTATTAGTTTTGCGTGTTGTGCTTGAATAAACTGCAGGTGGCTGAGTACTGACGTTTGCTTTGCTAAGCACACAGCCAGTCAAGCCATGTCTGCTTGCATCATTTGGCACACAGACAGCGGGCAGACAGCTGTTTGTTTAATACCTCCATTGGACGGAACTCGACTCTCCATCCGATGTCAGAGTTTGGAGGGGGGGGCTTGAACCTCATTGTCTGCCAGTTGGTTGACTGAATATTCTGCAACACGCATGCAATTTTAACCAAAGTGAGTCCAATACTGACATTTCTTTTTTGTTGCTGCTGATCAATTTTCAGTTTGCTAGAACAATACAAATCAGATGTTAACTTTACCTCAAAGTGGTCCGATTCGTTCTCGTCATCCAAATGAATCTTCTCCTGGAAGAGCGACAGCGGGTCGCGGATGAAGAGATGTGCAATGTGCTGTGCCAGCAGTTTGTCAATGCCTGCAATAGTGCAATAAAGCGCGCTTAAAAATACTGCACACAGAGCTGACATGCAGTGGCCTGCTTTAATGATTTTCACACCCCGTCTACACCGGACGCGAGCGCCGTGTCGCGTCAAAAGCAAACAGAACCCATTATAAGCAACGATGCTGTCTACAGTGGGGTCGCAGCATCTTTTGACAAGACGACAAAGGAATGAGCAAGACGGTGATTTTTTTTTTTGAAACGTTGGTTTTGACGTGTCCAGCGCACACAGCCTCAAGCCGCTGTAGACGGGATGTCAGTGCGTGTTTCTTTACCTGCATCTAGGAGCCGTTTGTTGATATCTTCATCTATGGTCAGCTCAATGTCATTGTATTTCTCACCACAGCAGGAGAGGTAGCTGTCAATTGAATCATACCGTGATTTATGGATCCTGAATTTGTTGTTTTTCAGCGGCTACAAAGACACAGAAACAACACAACATCATTTATTTTTAACCATGTCTATGAATGAGCAATGGACATGAGCAGTTGACATAACGTGAAAAATGCCATGCACTGTGACATGCTCAACTCCTAAAACTAGTGATATCCAAACATCGGCTAATTAATCAGCTTGGTCGATATATTGGTCTATTTTGAGAGAATTGGCCTGGGCTGATAACTCTTGACATCAGAAGTAGTCAGATCGACCGACAGCTATAATGTTAATTATTAGTATAGTAAACATTTGTACTTAAATATTGTTTAAATGTCCTTATCTAAAAAAAAAAAAAAGTGACAATTCAAAATGCATAATTTTAAGATGAAAATTAATACATTTACAATTATTATGTGCAAATTGAGTGCAATGCGGTTTTTCTTTTCCCTTTTACATATTTAAATAACATCAGACATTATATAAAGTGTGGTGTTATTAAAAAAAAATTCTCAAAAGCACTAATCAGATGGGATTAGTTTCTTTTAAAATGATTAACAGAGGCTGTCTGTTATTCCATGTATGATTCACACAAGGCTGGGATGTCTGATGTCTGTAATCATTACAGAATTGGGAGTGTCTATAATTATTTATGCAATTTAAGAGAACGAATTGGGGCCAAAAAACACTGCATTATTCATTCCATAATTTGCTCCATACACTGCACAAAGAACCCAGGCTAGGTCAGTTTGAAGAGTAAAAATCTCTCTAGTCTCCTCAAGGAAAACTATTTACTAATTTACACTTTTTTTTTTTAATTGTGGTCAGGTTATGTCGTAATGTCTGTCATCATTTGGCTCTTCAGCCAGTGGAAACACAGGCCAGATCTGAGCAACAGCTCAATTCAAAGCACAATTTAGTAGAAAAAAAAAATGGGAAGACAGGATCCTGTTCTCACCTCCAGGCCCCGCTCCTCTCGGGTTCTGTCATCTACAGACGCAGAGATCACACCCCAACGGCAATCAATGTCTGACATGTAGCCCCGATAGAAAGGTGAGGCAGCGCTGAGAGCCATCTGCACAAACATAAACAGCAATACTGAGAACTTCTGAGTGCATTTCTGGAAAAATCTTCAAGCATCTTAAAAGCTTGAACAACTGCTAACCACAAAGGAATGTGAAAAAGATGAGTGTGGGTTATAGATTACTTCACGTGTGGTAAGGTCAAAGTTAAAAGGTGCCTTTTAAAAGCTAGAAATGCTTAAACAATCTTAGTTTGGGATTTTAAAATGTAATTTTATTTAACTTTGTCCATTTTATTTTCTTGAATGCAGTAGTGTACCACACATCTCCTTCTTACAAGCAGTCACATCATCCATTAAAGTTTGCTGCACCTGCAGCGATCGTTTCCCGACATTTATATACAATTTATTTAACAGTATAAACATACAGTGATTAATTGTCATTTGTTCTGTGAAGCAAAGTTTACTTTATTTTTTTGGACTCTTTTCACACGGACAGCCTGTTCTGTTGTAAGAATTCCCTGAACCCATGTGCTCTTACCACTATAGGACAGAAAGTGGCCAGCTGATCATAAAGGTAGCGTGCCTCACTGATGCTGCATGCCTGGAAAGTCACCTGCAATGGCAACAAAGCACAACACAGATCCAGTGTCAACCGCTTGACCCAAATATCCTCAGTGCAAATCAGTGAGAAGCAACAATGGTCAGGTTTCTGGGAGGAGAAGACATTTTACCTGCAGGCAGCAGTTTCCCATGCCAAAGCCCATGGCGTCCATGTAGATGTGATCAGGCAGGGCTCCCCGGGCAGCTTCTCCATCATCCTCCGGGAAAGTCTCCACGAAAGGAGACGGGGTGTTTTTATCTTTAAAAACTGTTAAGCACATGGAAATCAAAAGAGAAGTGATTGAAAACATGCAGAAATATAATAAACATCTTGATTTTGTTTTTAATAATCACCTGCTAAAACAAAACAAGTTTGATGTGCTACAGAGCAATAAAAGCACCTTCTTCCATTTTACGTTTACAGCGTATCACTGGGCAGCATCACCCACTGTAAAATCTCATTTGTCCAAAATCCTGTTCAACAGGAATGGAAAACTGTTTTCAACATCAATAACATTAGTTGAGTCAAGTCGAGGCAAGTCATTACTGTAGTGCTTTATACAATACAGATTGTATCAAAGCTGCTTCACCGTGATTAACAAGAAGAAAACAGAATCAAATATGGAAACTCAACTATGGAGACAGTTCAGATTCTGCTGTAAAGCAGCTTTAAAAATGCTCCACAATGAATCACATTTAATTGTTATCACGATCTTTGCTTATCCTGCATAATAGCATAATGGTCTGCAATATTTATCTCCTGGTTAATTATCCTGAAAATGTCTCATTTTACTTTGGTATTATCTTGCATAACAAGCCTCCACAAGCTTTGGCTGTGGTTGCCAGATTTCCCCCAATCAGTGCTTTTGTTTTTTTCATAAACCAATACATTTTCACCCCAGTGGTTTACTTAATCTTCCCAACCTGGCAACCATGTGTAAAAAAAAAAAAAAAAAAAAAAAAAAGACCTAGAGTAATGGCTGCTGAAAATTCAGCTTTGCCATCAAAAGGAATACATTTTAAAATATACTTCACAATATCAGTGTTTTAGCGTATTTTTGATAAAATAAGAGCAGCCTCAGTGAGCATAAAAGACTTCTTAATGATTCCAAATTTTGACCGCTAATGTAACTGCAAAATAAACATCTTGCGATGCAGTGAAAGTCAATGAGAACATTACAAAACAGAATTTATTTTATTTCCAGAGAAAGACTGACTTTCAACTACAGAAACAGAAGTCTATCATTTACCCAAAAAAAACAAAACAAAAACACAACACACTTACTTGGTACATTTATCACAACCTTCTCGCCCCTCCGGTGGCGTATGTTTCTGGTCAGAGTGCTGTAACACATCAACAAACAAGATCTGTTAGTGATGCATTACCTAAAGGATCCATACCTTATTCAGCTGCAAGAAGTTTTTGTATAATTCATGTTTGCAGCACAAACAGTGCAGGTTGGAATAAATCCCTAACTTACTGTTAATATGAGTGACCATAATGGAACTGCCAAAAACTCTACAGATGAGCAGCACTTTGTAAAATGCTTTTGGCTGCTGGTATGTGAACAATCATTGTCTGTTGAACTGGGCTCCCCATAATCCCCTTGTAATGCCTCTGAGCTCTAGCTTACGCAAACAACTTCACACTGTTCTGCCTGCGTTACACGTCACTTCAAACACTTTCAGCTGCAACGTACAACTGCCGTCCCATTTTGACATGAAATCAGAGACAGTTTAGCTGGATTCAGGAACTGAAACGAATCTGGACAGGTCAGCACTTAACAACTGCTAGTGTCATGGGACACATGATCTCTCACCTGAATCTAGGGTGTCTGTTGATGGCCTCATCAGGGAAGAAAAGCGATTTGGACACCCCCTTTTCAACAGGTGTGGGTTTATATTCTGGTTGAGTGAAGCCCGGGCAGCCTAACCTAAAACACACAAAAAGCAAAGAGAAAAACAGAACCACTCACTGCAATTCAGAACTGCACACATTTGCATATTACACTGCAACTCTACAAATGGTTTAATAGCATGGAAAGACAAGTACAGTATAAGCCTAATCTTTTATCAGGGTCAATAAAGTGTTTGGGGTAAAGGTTGAATGTTATCTACACACAAATGGCACACCCAAATCACTCAAACAGCCAGGAGTTTTGTGCTTAGAAGCAAATGTTTGTACGGAATACAAAGACTGCTAAAGCTGTAATAGATCTTATTAAAAAACAAAAAACAAAAGTCAAATCAGTCCAGGACTAAAAATAGCGTATAGACTCTTAGTTTAAAATCTTCGGCATGCTGATTTCAATGAACTCTAATGGCACAACATACTTCAAGTGAAATTAAAGAAAAAGCAGCTGTGATGTCACTTGACATCAACAAAATCTGGCCAAAACAAACTTCATTTGGAAGAGCTCATTTCAGTAGTTCAAAACAGCTTGTTCAAAACGATGCATTTCAAGCGTCTTTTTTTTTTTTTTACCCTGAGCAAAGGACAAAAAATTAACTCGGGACAATTGGTTTGTGTTTTTAACTCATTGCGTGGGTGAACAGCTACAAAAGTCTCTATTTAAATAGGAAAAATAAACACGCCATGCATGCCATCTAGATACTAGGAGTGGGCCTTATTACTACTTACACTACTTCGGATTATATCACGGTACGTCATAATACAGCAATTGCTGCAAAGCAGGTCTGCAACTAATGATTATTTTGATAATTGGCAGACAAATGTGCAAAAAATTTAAACATTACATTTTAAAACAACTCCTTGCTAATCGGGTTAAAAGGTAAAAAAAAAAAATAAATAAATAAAAAATAAAAAATAAATAAATTTAAAACAATAAGAAAGAAAAAAAGCAGGATCAATGTTATGTTAATCTTAATATATTTATACCCTATTACAGTACAGTTACTTCTCTCATACAAATTCAATTACCTGAGGGTTTAAAATGCTACATGTAATCAAAATATAGTTCGCACAGTCAGATTTATCACACTCCCTTTCTAATGAGCTCAGTCTGTTTGAAGCGCATTTGCATGCTGGCGCTTGCTCAATGAAGTCTGTGACATTTAACGGAGACTTGCTTTGTGCCAGGATGAACTGTGCAAAATGGAAATATCTGCAGGATTTTCTAACATTCACAGATAAAGATATAATGGTAAAATCCTGCAAGTTATGCACTGAAAAACAGCATACACATTTGCACACAGTGCCTGAAAGGGCAAACCACATTAAACTATATGCTTATGAGTTTATGTGAACCACATAATATAAAGTATTGTCATGTTTTTGATAACTTGGGTCATGCACTTTTCCCACAGCAGCTCACTCTGTGTCCTCCACTATTTTTCAGAAGTGTTTTGTCCACAGAAATACATCAGGTGACTGTTGGATGTTTTCGGTAAATTAAATACTTTATGTACTCGGTAAAATTAATACATTTTGCAAAATGTCACCCACTGAGACTATATTATCAGGAAGAACCAGGAAAAACATCTAGTCAAGAAAATTGTTACAATCTGGTCTGTGCTCAAATCAAAACCCTGAATCTAAATGCAAAGACGCCCTTAACGGACATTTGGCAATTCTTACACAACTTTAGGTGGATATGGATATTATTACTGGATTACAGCCAAGGATTGATGATATAACTACCTGGGAAATGTAGTAACTGTGAGGAGAGTCTCGTTCTTATTAAGCACAGATGCGGCTTCTCTCCTCCGCTTTCCCATGTTGTCTTCTACCGTGTTAAACTCGGACATAGTCCCTCCGTACGGCTGCCCGGGGGTCCCTTCGATCATGTAGCTTCCGTACTCCGGCCTCCACAGAGTGGGGTGGCTGTAAATGTGCAAGGTTGACAATCAACTAGTAAGAAAACTCATACAAAAAAACATTACAAAGCACGAGATCAATATTTTGTCTCTTCCTCCAAAAAGACGTACAAATTAGAGCCCTGCACGGGCCTAAATTTTAGGCCCTAGCCCGGCCCTGGCCCGAGACGCTCAGGCCCTAGCCCGGGCCGTGTCCGACAGCTCATCAGAATTACCGGCCTGAGTCCGACCCGAGACCGTCTTTTTTTCCCCTTCTCCCAAAACAGCTTATCTACTACTGTTTCAGCTATTAAAATAGTTCAGTTTTGTATGAAATGGCAAAGTGATTGTAGTTTCGTTATTTTATTAAGTTAATTTAGAAAAAACGTTTGGAGCATTTTTTTTTATTCATTAAATGTGAGTTTTGTTTTTTAAAGTAACGACCAAGCGGCCAGCGGCAGACAGCGAGTTGATCATAGCCTATGTTTGATCAATTTAGCTTTCTCAAATCATCACGACTTCTCTAAAATTAAATCTATAATTATAAAACAGCTCCACAATGTTAGTTTAAACGCTTGACCTAGATAAATTTGCACTGATGCATATCCAGTCGTTTATGCAGAGTGGAACCTGAAGCGCGCTTTACAGGACATGGATGCGCCAGAACAATCACTTGCATTGGAAAACATTTCAAAACACGCTGTCATTTTTGCTTATAAAGGAAAGAGTAATAGGCTATGTTGTTCGGAATTGTAAAGCATCTACTTTTATTTGTGTGCACTCACAATATCAACAAAACGTGCTTTTATAAAGTAAAGAAGAAAAAAAAAAAAAAAAGCAGTTTCGGTTTTGAGCAAGCGGAGCGCTTCTGAAAAACCGAAACACAGCATATAGCCTACTTGCCTCACTGACTTGATAAATATAGTATCTATAGAAAGCTTTGAATTATTACTTTAAAACGAAATAATTCGAATCGGAAAAAAACACACACTATAAAATCCCTAAAGATGCATTTCTCTCTAAAGGCGCATCCAATGAGGAGATGGCGAGTCATCATCAAATGCATGGCTGATCAAAAATGCAGCTTTTCCCGAAGCATTGGCAACTTTTTGTAACTCCACGCTCCAACTTCTCCCTGATGCTCTAAATGGTCAACTGTCACCTGTATGCTAATGCGTGCGTATATGCGTTGCGTATTGCGTAGGCGATGTATAATATTTATAATATAATCAGAAGCTAAATGAGCCCGAGTCCGACCCGAGCCCGATCTGTAAAAATAAATAAATAAATAAATAAATAAACAATATAAAAACAACAAAAAAAATGTCCCGAGCCCGGCCCGAATGGACTCAGCGTGTCGGGCCCCGTCGGGCTTGCAGACCTCTAGTACAAATGTGAATACTAGCATAAGTATTGGTTGACAAATGAGCACTCATGTCTAAGACACTGACAACTTTTTTTAAACTAATGGTCAACAGACATGAGGTATTTTTAATGACCGATAATGATAAATAAAGAACAGTGTAGGCAATGGTCATTTAGATTTATAAAATTAAAACATTGTTTTAAAAATATAGACTGAATTTCCACAAAATTCACTAGAAGTTTTGAACAGACTTCATATATTATGCACTGACAAGGCTTTTGGTATACTTCAGATTAGAAAGTTTGGAAATGACACATGGGAAATAGATTCTGAAATCAAAAAGGCACCTTAAAATGAGGAAATATCAGTCTGGCCAATGTATCAGTGTGCTGCTGATGCAATAGTTTTAATATGTGGCATCTCAGATTGTCCACGTGGGGTTGAAAGTGCTGTGCTGGGACAGAGCACTATTCCTCCCCTATATAACAACTTCTCAAACTTGAAATCAAGCTTATGCCATCTGAGCTATCAGCTTCAATTGACTCTTATGAGACCGCCATTTAAAAATTCAAGAAGTACAGGTACAAAAGATACGATCGATCTTGTTGACTGATTAGACACATGCATAAAACAGGGATTGGCTGAGGCTGAAGTGTACAAAAGGATAAACCAGCTATGTTCAGGTCACCCAGTTTTCAAATACATCAACAATGGGTGGAATGATTGCCAGAAGTTTTAAAATCCATTGTGAAAGCGCATTCCCCTTTTTATTTTTAATTTTTAAACAGTTGCATCTAAACCATCTATTTTCAGTGACCCTGTAGCAAAACTCTAAATATGCAGCTACTAAAATATGTATATTCTTATGGATAAATCTGACCTGGTTTTAAACCTTTTCAACTAATCTTTTGTGATGCATAATAAATACCACTAGAACGGTTACTCACTTGGGGTTGATCTTTTCACCCTTTTCCTGAAGGGTTTCCAAAACATCCTTCCCGTTCAGAACTAGGCGGACTTTTTCATTTTTGTCATCCATTTCCACCAACATGTACTCCACCTGCGAGATGTTTCAGACACTTTTTACAACACAGTCTGTCACATTACTAACAAAGCCACAAAATACAACCCACAGGTAAAAATAGCTTCTGTGAGCACTGTTGCTTTCACTGATGTATTATGCATATTATGTGTGTGAGTGGATTGCCCAACAATGACAAAACACAATATCATTTTTCTCCAAACATTCATAACATACTCATTATGAAAGTAAAATCACATAAGACATTTCTAGACTGATGCCATTCCATTCTTCTTCTTCCACATTCCATTCTTTTGGCCTTTTAAGTCCACCAAAATGGAACAAAGGATTCACTTAAACCAACAACATTCCAGTAGGTTTTATCAAAAATCCATTGACATCTGAATAAAGGTACTGAAATGAAAAGCCATTTCAAAAGGAGGTTTAGAAATTGACATTAGCCTGTTGATCCTACATGAACTGCAAGTTCGTACATGAAAACTTTTAGGCGCCCTTGTTTGAAATGTTTAGTTGGTTAAGAACAGCAAAAAAAAAAAAAAAAAAAGAGCAAGAGCTCACTAAAAGATGACAAACTGCCCACTCATCCATGGAAATGGGATTTTGTAATTGTCATAAAATCTGCTAAGTAAAAAAACACTGTGGGCATATCTTTACATGCCTGGGCTGCATCATACATACTGTATATCAGTGGAAAGTTTAGACACACCCACTCATACCTTATTGCTGTGATTTTCCACATTTGAGAATAACCACCAACTCATTAACAAAATACAAATGGGAGAATATGGAGTGAAGTCAAATCAAAATATCTAAATTTGAGCTTCCACTGTGCATTGTCTCAACCAACTTCACCCTGGGGTCATTTTTAAACATTACTCAAGGAGGTCATATGTGGTCTGGAAACTTTTTGGCCCTTCACTATCGAAAGGAAACAGCCAGCTGAAACGAGGTTAAGTTTTAGTTTGGTCACAAAAAAAAAAAAAAAAAAAAAAATCATGCATAAGCACGAATTGCGTTTGCCTACAAAACTAAATAAGACTGTAAGCATTAGCCTTTAGATCACACGGATTTTAAGAATCATACATCCACAAGTGTCAACGCACAAAGTAGAAAAGCATGCATAACACAAAGTGTGCTGAACGGTGCACCTGCTCACAAGCAGCATCCAAATTTGGTCCATTGCGTCTTTGCACGCTGCCTCTAAAAACGCAAGCACGTGTTTCTCATCACATGCGTTTATGAAGACGAGCAAGAGCCTCACCTCGTCTCCCCATTTCAGCACATCCTTCTGTCGATCTTTGACCTTGTTGTAGATGTTGAGGAACTGAAGGATGCCGTGCTTTCTAACGTGGTCAGCATGTTTCTTGGTCTCTTCCCAGTTGAGCGGTGACCCTTGTGACAGTAAGCCCATAGCACAAACCTACGATCACTCTCTTATTGTTATGGACTGGACTTCTGCTTCTCCTCCACCGCGCGCCGCGAATCTCACTTGACGTGCAATACTAAACGGAAATTTAATGCTGGAGAGCGCACGCGCTAGGCCTTATATGATTGGTTTTAAACGCGGATGTATTCGCTTTTTGCTTCCTAGCGGTTCAGAGTCGAGCGCGGGCTACGGTTTCACGCCACCGTGTCGAATTACGCGCAGCTGATATTTGATCGCAGAGCGCGAGCTGTGTCAATCCCTTCCTCGCGCACAGACACTTTACTCCTGCTGAGTACACGTGACTGTGTGGAGGCGGTGACGTCATACAATGACTCAGCAGTCCTCGCTCTTGTGAGCTGGTGATGGTGGGGCTAAAGGTAACAGTGAGCGTCTGTGGAAGCCGATCGGTTTGAATGTGCTTTTGTAATCATGACAATGCAAAATGTATGAGGCGGAATGGGTGTTTGTTTAGCTAAGGGCATTTGTTCAGCGGTTAGTTTTTAATTAAACGTTTTCTTTTTATTTTTCTTCTTGTATGAAGGTCACATTCATGTTGTTTTTTTGTTTTGTTTTGTTTTTTTTTTAGCGAAGTTTGACAAAATATTGTATTCGTGTGAAAATGCTATGCAATTACGTGTATTTGGGATCGGGATTGTGTATTTAGCAAGACAATTACTGTATGTTAGCGTTCGAGGCAACACCAAAGTCAGCAAATACGTCCAATGGTTATTTTCATTTTTCTAACTTTTTAATAACTTAGAATGTTCCCTAACACACACACACACACACACACACACACACAATAATTGCTGTTAGTGTTCATCGTCTGTTTGATTACGTCTTTAATTGATTTTTTCCGTACATTTCTGCCATATGTACATTAACTGACAGTCACCAATGATAAGCTACTAATAAATATATTGTAGAAACTTCATTTTCTGTACAGCGCTTTGCAACGATTTTTTTTATCGTGAAAAGCGCTATACAAATAAACGTGAATTGAAAAAAAAACTATATATATATATATATATATATATATATATATATATATATATATATATATATATATATATATATATATACCAGGACGTTCCCTAATATTTATTTTATGTATTTTTATAATCATTAAACAACTTATACAGAACGTTCCCTAATTGTTATTTTCAGTTTATATTTATAAACAAGTAACCTTCTATTTAAAACGCTACAGATGTGCAGCCATAAACCAACTTACAAAGAACGTTCCCTAATAATTATTTTCAGTGTTTTTATTAACTAACTTAACCTTTAAAATGTTAAAAAGTTTTTTGTTTTTTTTTCATTTGTGTGACATAAAGACTTATAAACCTTATATTGAAGATTTAGAATGTGAATGGGAAAAGGCAAAATGAGGTTATTGCTATTAGGTCAGGAGTCACTTACTATACAGTATATATTCACTTGTCATCGTCATAATTATTAGGCATTTTGCATTGTCATACTGTCTGTTAGCTGCCAATAGCTCCAACGCCCATTATGTTTACTTTGTGAACTTGAAAGTCTAACGGTAAAGGGATAGTTCACCCAAAAAAAGAAAATTCTGTCATCATTTACTCGCCCTCCACTTGTTCCAAACCAATATACAGTAAATGTTTTTCTTCTGCTGAACACAACAGAAGATATTCTGAAGAAAATGGGTAACCAAACAGTTGATGGACCCCATTGACTTCCATAGTATGGAGGGTGAGGAAAAAAAAAAAAAACTATGGAAATTAATTTGCGACGATCAACTGTTTGGTTATACATATTCTTCAAAATACCTTCTTTTGTGTTAAGCAGAAGAAAAACATTTACAGTATACTGGTTTGGAACAAGTGGAGGGTGAGTAAATGATGACAGAATTTTCATTATTATTTCTGTGCCCTTTAGCTGCACTAAACAGAAATACAAAAATAATGTCTTCCATTGGTTGGTATAAATGATGGAAATATGCATCTCTCTCTCTCTCTCTCTCTCTCTCTCTCTCGTCATTGTTCAAAAGTTCAAAATAGATCCCAAGAAAAATGTCGACAGCAACATTTCTTAAGAAGCTTTAATAAATATGCAGAGCTTTATTATTTGACAACGTTTTACATTATGTATATTGTGACTACAATACTTTGATTTAGCTTAAATAAGCAATACCTTATTAAAGTAATAAATCGGTAGTGTGTCCAGTTGTCACATGTTTTCTAAACAGAATATTAAAAATCATAAACCATCAGGAAACAAAGCGGATTTTATACTTGTCCTCTATACGGTTCAGGCCAAAACTTTTGTTTTCACAATTATTTGTTCTCTTGGTTTACAAAATATGCCACCACTGTAAATCATTTTATGTCCTGTTCAGTGTTCTTCACATCATCACCCACATCATCATCGTGTCTGTTTTTGTATTTTTTTCAGTGTAAACTGAGTCAAACAGGGTCACGACTAAAATGCTATAGGGCCGGGGATATGTGCCCTTCTCCCTGTGGCCCAGTGATTAAGAACTAAGGACGTTGTTCTCTGTCGTCCCTCCTGCCAGGAACCCTGCTTATAATTAACTTGCTTGATTTTCCAAGAGCCAGCAGCGCTTTGTTGGTGTATTATATGATTAAATAAACTGCCTGGTTGTATGAACACCTACTCCTAGTAGGTACAGGTGAAATGTTAAAACCTGGCTTTCTCAAGCAATCGAAACGATCTGTGCTCCATTGTGTACTATCCTAAATAAATATAAACTACAAGCTCACATGTGTACAGTGCAAAAAGAATGGCAAAATAATGCTGTAATAAGTATCTGCAGCCATTTTTTAAAGGTTAGTTCATTGTTTGTTGATCAAAGGACAATATCTAATATATTTGGACAGCTTGCAATGTTGCAATTGCCTCATTTTGCACATTAAGGGACTAATCAAATCATAACCGGAGAATTGGCCCCACTTGGAAAATAATTTCCCAATGAAAATTATGACTGTAAACTCTTGATGTTACAAATATGTATTGTTAGTATGCGTTTCCTTTTCCATAAACCTTATAAACAATAAATCTACCTCCAAGACAAATCTCTCTCAATTTTCCTGTTCCTACAACCTATGAACCATCTTTGAAATGCATCCATCTTTAGTTGTTTTCAAAATCGCTTCAATTTTAAACATAGTGGCTTATATAAATAAATGTTAATTTGTATGCATAACTGAACTTTAATTTTCTATGTTGTGATTTGACATTCAACATTTCCGAGATTGCCATGAACTGACAATTATTCGTGGCATCTGTGAGAAAAGTTGGCTTTGAACAAACAGTAAGATAAAAATGTGTACTCAGTTACATTTAACGACTCAAATACATTTCCCCACTACTCCTTCTCTGCTTATATACTAACTGGCGCTGACGATACAGAGCTGGCCCTCGACTCTCGTGTTTTGCGTGTGGGGATGATGACAACACAACATGAGATACCAACCGTTGCTTCAGGCAATTCGTCATCCTCAGTCCATTCGTTAAGATCAGGGTTATACACCTGAATACATTTTTTATACTTCTTCTCAATCTCATTCCAGCCACCCAGGAGGTAAATCTTGTTATTCAATGTGGCAGCACCAGCTGTGCTCACTCCGGTGAGCAAGGGGGCGACGTAGCTCCACTGGCCGGAGTGAGGGTTGTAACATTCAACTGGCAAGACGTCGACCCTCTCGCCACGTCCGCCCAGTTGGCTGCCGCCGAGAACGTAGGCGCGATCTCCGATGCTCACTGAACAGTGCCATCCTCTCGGGGTGCTCAGGCTGTTCTTATCCTGCCAGCTATCGGTGGATGGGTCGTAAGAACATACAGAGCGAGAGTAGGCATTGTTAATGTAACCACCGCTAACCAAGATCTTGCCATCAATAACTGTGCTGGCGTGGCAACATCTAGGGACTTCCATTGGAGCTTTCATTTGCCATTGGTTCGAGGATGGAACATAGCACTCAACAGATGGCTGGCAGCCGTCAGAATTACGCCCTCCTACAGCGAACAGGAGACCGTTGAAGGTGTTGAGGCTGAAATGAGTGCGCTTTTGAATCATGTTTGCCAGGTGGATCCACGTGTTGAATCGGGGGTCGTATCTGATGAGGGAAATACTCATGAGTGATGAATCGCTTCGAAAAATACATGCTAATGGACTTTAGACACTTAAAGGGATAGATCACCCAATAATGAAAATTCTGTCATTAATTACTCACCCTCATGTTGTTCCAAACTCGTAAGACCTTCGTTCATCTTCAGAACACAAATTAAGATATTTTTGATGAAATCTGAGAGCTCTCTGACCTTCCATAGACAGCAACGCGACTACCATGATCCAGGCCCAGAAACATAGTAAGGACATCAGTAAAATACTCCATGTGACATCAGTGGTTCAATTGCAGTTTTACGAAGCTACGAGAATACTTTTTGTGCACAAAGAAAACGAAAATAACAACTTTATTCAACGATTCTTCTCCTCCAAATCACGTCTTCCACCATTATCGAGAGTACTTCTGCACGTAAACAACGCATGCGCGTGATGCTGCTGACGTAGAACATGCGTGTGCTGCGTCTTGTTTACGTGCAGCATGCGCATACGTCGTGGTACTCTCGATAATGGCGGAAGACGTGATTTAGAGGAAAGGAATTGTTGAATAAAGTCGTTATGTTTCTTTTCTTTGCACACAGAAAGTATTCTCATACCTTCGTAAAATTGTGGTTGAACCACCGAACCACGTCGTTTCTGGGTCTGGGAACATTTCAGTTGCGTTGATGTCTATGGAGGGTTAGAAAGCTCTCGGATTTCATAAAAAATATCTTAATTTGTGTTCCGAAGATGAACAAAGGTCTTACAGGTTTGGGATGACATGAGGATGAGTAATTAATGACAGAATTTTCATTTTTGGGTGAACTATCCCTTTAAGTGATCGTAAAGAAAGGACATCGGATCTTACCTGATGAAATTGCTGACAGCATGTTTTGCTTGGTTCCTAGCATCATTCTGGTCTTCACCACCAGCCACATAAAGGAAGCCATCCAGAACAGCCACACACTGATTGAAGCTTTTCGCAGGCATCTCCGTCAGCTTGTTCCAGACACTATCATCATCTCTGTAGAGAATGTCCTTGCTGAGAGATTTTTCGGTCAGGGCAGGCCGCCCACCCACTGTGATCAGCACTCGCTGGCCGCCACGGACCTTGGTTCTTCTGGATTGCAGGATGTTCTGCTGGAATGGCAGCAGGTGGTAATTCATGGCATCGACCAACAGACGGTGGCACTCAGAGTCTTGCATCATCCTAGGAACGATCTGCACGTGACTAACCAAGTCCTGGGGTGAGATGGTTCCAAAGCGGATGCTGGACAGCAGATCAGGAGCATACTTCAGCCTCTTCTCATCGAAGTCTAACCATTTCATTGCGATCTGGAAAGCCGTGAGCTCAGAGGGCAACTGAAGCGAGTCGTCCGTGAGAAATTCGCTGATCTGCTCATAGGTGAGCTTTAGGAACTGTTCCATTTCGGAGAACTCGATGAAGTTCTCCCGCATGAACTTCTGAGCAGCCTCTTTCGTCTCTTTCAGATTGTACGTGTCGGCAATGTTGACAACGTACATGCAGTTCTCCACGCTGATCTCTCGCATCAAGAAATCGCTGCACATCTTCACCAGAGTATGGATCTGCAACAGCATGGCTGCTGATATCGTGCTACCAATGGTGTACAAAGACAGGGTCAGTTTTCCAGAATAGGCGTATGTGATGACTGTAGCCAGACCAACTGGGGACAAATCACTGAGCTCAATCTTCTTTAGGGCTGGATCCTTCCTGAGCATGTTTTGGATGTACTCACTGCAGGAAGCCATCACGACCTTGTGAACATCAAAGGATTTGGACTTGGTTGCTACAGTCAGATCACAGAGGAAGCTGTCTTGCCTCATGTGGCCAAGACCCTCCAAGAGGTTGGGTGCATAGGCGGGGTCAGTAACCTCTGTTGAGATACAACTAAAGCCATTTCCACCTTCCAGGAGAGTGTTGAGCCCATTGATTTTGTTGCTGGGACTGTCCTCTACCATAATTGTCACCTCATTGATGTCAGCTTTGTTCTTCTTAGCAGCCTTGTTCTTTTTGGGAGCCATGACTGTAGTGATGGGTCACAGCCAAGACCTAAAATGAATTTTGACAAAATAAGAACACATTATGAATTGAAGAACAAATTTTAACACATTTAAGTGTGTACAGACAAAACAGAACAAATCTGTTACTCTTGACCTCTTAACATGCAGGAGGTGACCGCTTTCTATGTTTACAGTCATTTACAGCATAATTTAAACAACTTACTAAATCATGACAAAATATACATCAATTGAAATATCTTACAATTAAACTTCAATGTATGACTATAATGACATATATCTACTTGCAACCATAATCTTGTACAAAAAGGAAGTTAACAAATACTCAAGACTGTGTAGCAAATTAGGTCGAAAGGGAAATATTTATAATTAATAATAACTGGTTATAATTAACTATTAATATTTAGATCAGATCTTAGAATTAACTGTAGCAGAATCAATATTACAATGATTTAATCTGTTCGTCCACCGACAGTATAATCATTTATCAATTCTAGGAAAGATTATTTTCCTGGCCAAGAAAGAATAACTTTCCTACTTCATACAGTCCTAGCATTAACTTAGCATGTAGCAAGATCAACATTCAGTGACTCCGAACTGTGAGCAGCACACAGAGGCAATCAATTGTGAATATAATGAATTTAATAAATGAAACTACAGCTAACATACAACTAGACAAAGCAAAACACATATATACAGAATGAAGGAAAGTAAGGAAAGAGAGAGAGAGAGAGAGAGAGAGAAGAACAAAGAATGACAGTATTTAGCATCAGTTAACCACAACCTAGTGAGAATCATCAGAGAATCAAAAATCACCTTAACAAAGGGGCCCAAACTTAGACACGCATCTAACTAGTTGGAAACGGTTACTTGCTTTGGCTTTGTTGCTGAACAAGAGTCCAGATGCAGTAGACAACAGAGGTTCTTGATGAGTTCAGTATGAGTGAGCTGGAGGCTTTCGTCGGGTTGTTCTGAAGATCGGAGAGTCCACAGTGAGTTGACAAAGTTACTTGAGGATAAAAACTGCTAGAAGGTCCGACTCAAGGGTGATGAGTCTTGGAGAGTGTGTCTCAAATCGATTGAGCAATGATGGGTTTGGGTTAGGGCCTTTTAACGGTCCGTGGTCACACCCATCTTTGGCAGATTGACCAATGTAAAGGTGTTAATTTTGAGCGGGAGAGGTTCCTTTGTCTCACGCAACACCTTATTTGCATGGTTTATGGTGGTCTGGAGGATTTGTCCAATATTAAGTCAAAGTATGGTAAAAGAGCATGGTGCAAATTATGGTGACATAATATACACCATTAATCCAGGAATAGGAAGACAGTCATTTTGATACCTAACATGCCAGGGTTTGGAAAACATTAAGGGAGTGATACATTCATATGTCTAGATCCAAGTAATTGGAGGTTCACTACAGTACTACAGAGTTATAACTAAGCTACTATAACCTAGGAACATGCATACAAAACAAGAATACACTATATACATTTTGGAACAGTTTGGTTGTGGATAAATGGAGCCAACGTCCTTTTCTATGTGTATTGTGGCTTTTGAGTGTGTCTGGGCCACGGGTAGTGGCTCCTCGTTGGTAATGGGGGAATCGTTCCTTCCCCCCCGGAATCTCTTTGAAGCTCAAAGAGAAAGTTGACGACTGTCCCTGCTAGCGTTGGAGAAGATAGCAGAGGTGTTAACGCCCTTTGAATCAGAGGTGGACGTTAGACATGCATCTGTAATTGCATCTGTAATTTCATTACAACAATGGAGGAGGGAAAGTTTATGATGCCTAAAACCTGATCAAGCATCTTGATTGCATTCAAATGCTACAGATCCCCCCTTTTCGGACAACGAGGTTCATGAGGGGACATCGTTGGACGAAGGTCAGCTGAATCATGATGGTCGAATCGCAGGTGGTCCCTAATCATCTTCAGCCTTTGTTTCCTCTAGCTGAGGGTCAATGTCAAGATGGTTTGGCGTTGTTTCGGCCTGGGTACCTTCCTGTTCTCTTCATCTTCTTTCCTGTCGGTCTAGAAAGCTCCAGACTTCACGGCTGGCGGTGATTCTGAGCAGATAGTCTGTCTCGTGTGGTAACATTGGCAACAGTTTGCAAGTGAAAATCAATGGGTCTCATTTACTAATAATTTGCGTACGTTTTTCGTATTTATACGCACATTTGAACTTCTCACGAAAAAGTTCCGCCTAATTCACAACACGTGCGTACGCACATGAGCTTGTTCTTAAACTCGTTCTTCTGTTAGTGAATTTGGAGTCTTCTAAATGAGCGCCCGCGTGCACGAGGTTAGTAATTAGCATAATACACGCCCAAACCATCTCCATATAAGGGCTTTCCGCAAAGCGGCACTCGTCCAGAGAAAGACAATTATGGCACCGAAACAAAAGACAAAGAAAAAGAACTTTAACGATAATGAACGTGAGGTTTTGCTGTCAGAGGTGGAAACCAGAAAAAATGTGCTATTTAAAAGTGTATCCACTGGCATAACGGGCACAGGTAAAAAAGAAGCATGGGATGCGGTAACACAATCCGTCAATGTGGTTTCATCAGAAATTTGGACGGTTGCCGAAGTTAAAAAAAAGTGGTTTGACATGAAGTTCGAGGCCAAAAGAAGAATTTCAGTTCAACAGAGGAAAAAAGACACGGGTGGAGGGCAGGGGCCACCTGATCTGTCTGCCTTCGATGAAAGAATGGCTGCAATTATAGGACAGTCAAGCTTGAGCGGCATTATAGAAAGGAGTGAGGGTGAGAGTGACCTAATACAGGAGCAATTACAACACGGTAATTTGCTTAAATCAAAATCTTTATTTTAAGGAATGTATTCAAGTAATCATCATAACTCAAAACTTCCGGCTTTTGCAGAACATCCAGAGACAGCAGAAGGAAATGAAGAAGCTGAAGTCCAGCCTTCTACTTCCCAATCCACTCGTTATACCCCTTCACAGAGGCGCACCGGTGCACGAGTCCTGACCGACGAGGTGCTCGCTAGTCAAGATGCCCTCATCCTTGCCGTTAAGGATGTGGCAGCTGGCCTACGGGAAATAAATGAGTCACTGAATAAATTGATAGCATTGCTTGGCAGTCACAGAAGTGCATAAATGTGAATAAATATTGTGGCAAAATTCAGTTTTCTGATGTGTTTTAATATTCCCTAAAACTTTTTTTGCAATCGTTAAAAGCACTTTTACAAATTCCATTTGCTCAATTATAGAATGTGCACTGCAGCAAACTACAAAAAGTTATTTCAAAAAAATGAATGAGATTATATACCATTATAAACGTTGTATCAACTGAAGGCGTGCTTGAAGCGCTGCTTGGGCTGCCGCGTGCATCTCGTCACCCACAGGTTCCGGCTGTGCGTGTGGTCCATAAGGAGCAGGTACACCCCGTGCCATTGCGATGTTGTGCAGTACACAGCATGCTAAAACAATCTGACAGATTTTCTCTGGCCTGTATAACAGCATTCCACCAGCTGCATCCAAGCACATCCAACGGGATTTGAGTAACCCGATTGTGCGTTCTACCACTGAGCGCACACGGGCATGTTTCAGGTTGTAGCGCACTTGCTGAGGGGTCGTTGGGTTGGCTAGAGGTGTCATGAGCCATGTTTTGAGACCATAACCCCTGTCACCTACAACAAGCATCATGATAATGAACCTTTATTTAAATGAACTAAAAAATATTCTGGGCACAATTCTACTCACCAAGAAGCCATCCCTCTTCACCACCCCCAGCTTGCAAGCGCTGTCCTAAATAACTGTTTTGTAAAATAAAGGAATCGTGAGTTCCTCCGGGCCAGCGTGCAACAACATTTAGTATGTTACAGCTGGCATCGCAGACTATTTGAACGTTGATGGAGTGGTAATTTTTTCTGTTCACATAGTTTATTGCATTTGCGGATGGTGCTTTGATACGCACATGGGTACAGTCTATTGCACCGATGGTATTAGGTATGCCACTGATCTCATAGAACCCCCTCTTAACTACCATCTGGTGTGCCACGTCATAAGGAAATTTGACATAAGTTGGCATAAGACCTACAATAGCTTTTACCAACTTGTGAATAGCGCGACTTATAGAGGGTTGGGAAATTCCGGCTCGGTCCCCAATTTCCCTTTGAAATGTTCCCGTAGCAAGTAATCCGATAGTACACAGAACTTGGAGATAAGGTGGTATAGGGTGAGAGCGGTTGGTGATATGACTTAGGTGTGGTTCCAGTGAGTTGCATAAATCAATAAGGACTTCCCTGGGCAACCTAAAGCGACTGAACAGCCATTCGTCATTCTCAGCAAACATATCTGTGCGCTCTCTAAAGATGCGCTCTCTCCTTAGAGCCCGTGCCGCAATGTCTTCAAGCAATACCAAGTGTGCCATTACTCCAAACACAAGGTGACACAATAATCACCGTTTATATAAGGATAGATCAGGTGGTTGTTGTTTGGACCTCTAATTATATCTATTTATATAATTGGACCTCTAATTATACTTTATTATCAATTTTAATGTCTAATTACTTTTCATCCACCCTGTAAATAACATATCTAATTATATGTAGGATCCTTTATACATGCTTATAAGGCCCCGGGCGTACATGATTATTGCGTACGTGTGGTATAAATTGTTCTTGAATTTTTTCGTACATTTAGAATAAATTTTAGTACGAAAGTTTTTGATGAATCATGATTTATTCATGAAAACGTCCGTACGCACATTTCACGCAAATATTTGTGCATACACAGGTTAAGTGAATGAGACCCAATGTCTTTTAAATAATCGTGCACATCGTGGCCTCCTGCAGGGTTTGGAGTGAATGTGGGAATGTTTCTAGTCAGCTTATCCAATTCTTTAGGTGACACACCGTGACTGGAAGACAGCCTTTGGGAAAGCTCCCACCCCTTGCTGCTGCTGGGGGTTCTGGGATGCTGGCAGGTGATGTCTTGAGCATTGGGCTCTCACCCCCCTTTCGAACTGGGAGTTCTTGACTAGGAGGTATCAGTCTACTGGTTAGGGGAAATTCTGTGGTGTGCATTTCCCTTTCAGAGTTACTTTGCAGCTTGTATGCATATTTCAGTTCTCTCTGAACTATGTCAAGTTCGTCTTTCAAATAGTCTCTTTGGTGGGTCAGGGCTTGGATTTTGCCTCTGGCCGTTTGCAGGTGGCCTTCGCAGGCCTTGGCCTTGGCATCTCTTTCTTTGAGTTCAGTCTCTGCTCTCACTAGGAGAGCTTCAGCTTATTGGAGTTTTCCGCTCAGTTCCTCCCTGGCTTCTTGTTCCAACAGCTGTTGATGCTCTGTGTTTACACGGAGATCTGCGAAGGCGCCTCGGAGTCTTTCCACTTCCTCCTAACCTCAATCGTGATTAAATCTGAATGCGTCTAGTGTGAGATCGCTCTCGTTCTAGCGGCCGATTTACTGCAACCATCACAAGTACAATGTAATTTTGATCCTGACGGAATCTTAGAGCTTGTGCAACTTAACTGCACAATGATGTGTGGCAGGGTTTCTTCGCTCCCAGTACACACAAAAGAAATTATTAGCAACAGGGTTTCTTCACTGTTGTTACATAAATTATCACTTGATCAAGATTTTAACAACTGCCATTTACATATCAATCAGATACTGGCCAGCAGTGTTTTATGATTAGATTTGCATTAGGCAAGCATTAGTCAGCTACTCTAACAGTTAAACCTAAGGGAGTGAGATCGTCTAGTTGAATGAAATTGGAATACGCAATGGCTTCAACCTAGCGATACAGTCAGATAAGGCCTTTAAAAGATGATAAGAGGATCATCGCTCAAATCAATCTTTATCGCAATGAAGGAAGATTTCTTCATTCCAACAGGCGATTTTGATAATATTAAAATGTACTGTAAAGAGATTTCTTCGTCCTTACAGAACAATTTTAATATTATGAACTGTAGTTTACTTTAACAATTAACAGTGACTAAATGTTAGATGAATAGAGGGTGTTAAAATACAGTACTGGAGGTGGCTTTGAACCATCCAATCAAAAGAGTGAGTTCACGTTGCGACTTGTCTCAATTTAAGCGCGCATAATAAAAGAACACAAATAAATTGATACTGAGTTTGCTCACAAAACATAGTTTGAATGCTGCCACATTCTCCACCAAATATATGTAGCAAATTAGCTTGAAAGGGAAATATTTATAATTAATAATAACTGGTTATAATTAATTATTAATATTTAGATCAGATCTTAGAATTAACTGTAGCAGAATCAATATTACAATGATTTAATCTGTTCGTCCACCGACAGTATAATCATTTATCAATTCTAGGAAAGATTATTTTCTTGGCCAAGAAAGAATAACTTTCCTACTTCATACAGTCCTAGCATTAACTTAGCATGTAGCAAGATCAACATTCAGTGACTCCGAATTGTGAGCAGCACACAGAGGCAATCAATTGTGAATATAATGAATTTAATAAATGAAACTACAGCTAACATACAACTAGACTAAGCAAAACACATATATACAGAATGAAAGTAAGGAAAGAGAGAGAGAGAGAGAGAGAGAGAGAGAGAGAGAGAGAGAGAAGAAGAAGAACAACAAAGAATGGCAGTATTTAGCATCAGTTAACCACAACCTAGTGAGAATCATCAGAGAATCAAAAATCACCTTAACAAAGGGGCTCAAACTTAGACACACTTGCTTTGCTTTGGCTTTGTTGCTGAACAAGAGTCCGGATGCGGTAGACAACAGAGGTTCTTGATGAGTTCAGTATGAGTGAGCTGGAGGCTTTCGTCGGGTTGTTCTGAAGATCGGAGAGTCCACAGTGAGTTGACAAAGTTACTTGAGGATAAAAACTGCTAGAAGGTCCGACTCAAGGGTGATGAGTCTTGGAGAGTGTGTCTCAAATCGATTGAGCAATGATGGGTTTGGGTTAGGGCCTTTTAACGGTCCGTGGTCACACCCATCTTTGGCAGATTGACCAATGTAAAGGTGTTAATTTTGAGCGGGAGAGGTTCCTTTGTCTCACGCAACACCTTATTTGCATGGTTTATGGTGGTCTGGAGGATTTGTCCAATATTAAGTCAAAGTATGGTAAAAAGAGCATGGTGCAAATTATGGTGACATAATATACACCATTAATCCAGGAATAGGAAGACAGTCATTTTGACACCTAACTTGCCAGGGTTTGGAAAACATTAAGGCAGTGATACATTCATATGTCTAGATCCAAGTAATTGGAGGTTCACTACAGTACTACAGAGTTATAACTAAGCTACTATAACCTAGGAACATGCATACAACACAGGAATACACTATATACATTTTGGAACAGTTTGGTTGTGGATAAATGGAGCCAATGTCCTTTTCTATGTGTACTGTGGCTTTTGAGTGTCTGGGCCACGGGTAGTGGCTCCTCGTGGGGATGGGGGAATCGTTCCTTCCCCCCCGGAATCTCTTTGAAGCTCAAAGAGAAAGCTGACGACTGTCCCTGCTAGCGTTGGAGAAGATAGCAGAGGTGTTAACGCCCTTTGAATCAGAGGTGGACGTTAGACATGCATCTGTAATTGCATCTGTAATTTCATTACAACAAGGGAGGAGGGAAAGTTTACGATGCCTAAAACCTGATCGAACATCTTGATTGCATTCAAATGCTACAACTGGGTGTACCAAATGTAATGGCTCAAGAATCAATTTTTGAAAAAGCCATATTCATTGATTATATGAAAATGCATAGTTGGTTGAAGTCCTGCTCTCAAAAAATGAATGCAACATTTTAATACTGCGCAAGCGATATTTCATTTTACAATGCTTTATGTATCATTAATTCAGCGATTTTGCATGATACGTCATGTGTTTTCAGCAACAAAACAACATATTCTCAGACTGAACTAATCCTCTTAAGTCTGTAGTGTAGTGACACAGACATATTATCATATTATCATATTTCAAAACCACGTGCAGTGTTGTTTAACTAAGAGGGTCACTAACAAGAAGCAAAAAAAAAACAACAACTCAAAAACAAAAAGTCATCTCAGAAGTGTAAAGCTTTATACTAAATGTTCTTTAAAATACCAAAATTAACTCTTAAGAGTTGTTATCGCAGCATATCACCTCGGCATTCCTCTCTTTGCATCTGTCACAAGTTATCACAACTATGGCCAAGAATAGAATGGCAGTGTACCATTGCTCTAAGGTTCCTTTTATAGACTCAACTCATTTAAATCTGTCCTTTCAGTACAATAACATATAACTTTATTTGTAAGGAACTGTTATTTTATTAAAGTGAAATAATACTCCTAGGGTCTATGAGTGTTGTATTTGTACCAAGTTCACACACACACACACACACACACACATATATATATATATATATATATATATATATATATATATATATATATATATATATATAAAGAACACAGTATCTGCACAACGTACAGCCTGATGAAACAGAAGAAACTTTTCCCACTAACAATAACTACATTACTCATATATACATTACTCATATACACCATTATTTTGGTGCTTTAAAAACCAGAACCCAATACACTGGCCTGAAGAACCTATAACTCAAGTACCACGATTCATATAATCAACTCGAGCCCACTTGAGCCAAAATGGTAATTGATAAGAAGAACGTCGTTTGTTAAACTAAGGTGCGGTAATAAACCACCGAAATCTTTTTGTATAAAGACAAGTATAACGCACTCACCGATGTCGAGATGAAGTAGGTGGAGGAGAAGGACAAACTTGCACCTCCAAGTTGGTGTGCAGGAGAAAGAGACGCTCGGTCAGAGGTCCGAATAGAGAGCCGCTTAACTCCTCCTCTCCTGCTCACGCAGAAGAAGTGATTGAGCAAATAGTGCGGAGCGTTTGGTGCTCCGTTATTTCACCAATAGGTCATAAATAATTAAACTACCTTATTGGCGTGAAACGCTTTTGATACGAGAAGGAAAGAAACAGAACGGAACTGAACTCCACGCTCTTAAAAAAATAAATGTTTCATTTTTTTATTTTTTTTTTTTTCTCGTGAAGAACATTTTAATAATATTAACGTTTTTCAACTATATAATCTTTAGTGCAGTGGAAGGGTTCCATTTATGTTAAAGAATAGAATGCCAATAAAGAACGTTTATTTTTAAGAGTGCAACTTTTATTACTTTTGAAAACTAGACGCTCGTGGCGCGAGACAGTGAATGAAAATATGGCTAGCATAATATTTGACAAGTAACAGAAGAGGATCAGTCTTTAAAATACTGCCTGGATTTACCTGAGTTATATAAAGCAACAATAAACAAATAAAAATCCACAAGCAAATGTTCAGTAGTAGCCTATATTTACAAAATAATATTTTTATTGATGGGAAGGGCCAATTATTAAAGCAGCTACATGAGTAAAGTAGGCCTAGTGCAGATTTATTTTGACTGCAAGCATTGTGAAGTTTTCATTTTTATTTATTTATTTATTTATTTATAAATTATTAACAAAAACTCAGCTAATTTCAAGATTAAATTGCGTGATAAAATGTTCAACTATGGTTTCAAAGGGTCAGATATATTGGATTTAGCAGCCATGACAGCTCTGACTCTACTCATCTTCCAAGCATCTGATTTTGTCTTTTTAGTGTGCTGCAGATTTGATTAAAGTTGTACCTAATTGCTTACATTCAGTGATCAGTGTTCAAAAGTGTGATTGCTTGCGTTTGTTTGGGATAGTCTTTATTTTTCCAATAGTTCGTGTGCAATGATTCTGATAGGACTCGAGGCTTTCAAACAAGGTAAAATACCTTATATCGTCTCCGCCCATATAAAGGTGACGAAAAAATATGGCGAGACTTTAATAAGCGCAGGTAATGCGCACGTGAGGAGCTGACATGGCCGCAGCTGATGTGAAAAAGGTTTTGCAATTAAAACATCAGCTGAAGGAATCCTGTGAAGGACACACGGTAGGATGCTGTCTGTCGCTGTGCAATCGTCAACAAAAAAGTTTTGTATCGTTTTACACAAATAATGTAAACAGGCTAAAAGATGAAGCCGCAAGGGCAAGACAACACAAGGATTAACACAATAACATTAAGCGTCCAGCTGCATGAACGTTTTCTCTAGAAAGCACCTTATTAAATATCTTAAAATAAGACGTTTTGTGAATTCTGTCATCCAGACAGACTTCTAATATCAGCATGTTTTTAAATAACATGGGTAGGAACCACACTGGGATGCATTAAAACAATAGTCAACTAAATAATAAACATTTTAAACTGAAAGGTTGCTGTTTCTTGATGTTTTAAATTTATCCCCCCCCCCCCCCCCCTTTTTGTTATTTATGTATTTACTTTATATATATATATATATATATTATAATTTTTTTTTTTTTGCCATAATTGTTTAGCTGTTTAAAATTCACTGAAAAGCCATTAAATAACCTATAAGTTCAGTAATAGAAGTGTGACAACTAGCCCCGGTCTCCCTACTTAAGCCTAAAGTTTGATTCAAAGGTATGGTAAATTAATGGAATGACATTTTATTTATTTATTTATTTATTTATGCATACATACTCTGCACAGGGGGAAAAAAAACTGATGGTGAACTGTGAATAGAAAATGTAGTATGTCAGCAAATGTTGACAGGACGGTGGGGTGGGGGTGGGGGGTGGGGTGGTAGGCACTTGAGAGGGGGTTTTTCTAAAAATAACACTGCAGTTGTCTCTTATGTTGGTTGTCTGTCAATTTAGTCTGTGAAGGGGCAATGTGGCAGTACTTATTTTGTTTAAATGTAACATTCGATGTGTTGGTGACTTTTGTAGTGCGTTGTAAAAGTACTATTTTGTCTGATGTGACTGCACAATGCAATAACCCCTCTACTGCACATGCGCAGTACTTTGTATTTTACAACCGGTGGGTGGGTGTTATTTCATTGCCCATTTATAGTACCTTAGCTGAGGTTTCCCTATACATAGAGCATGACCAGAGCTCTCGCTCAGCAAATTCACATTTTTAAACAGCCATGTGGAAATGGGCGGACACACTGATTTATAATTCTGTTCTATATGTGATATCCACAACATATGGGTATTTTCAGTAACATTAGATTGTATTAATCAGTGTTTGAAATGCAATCTACAGAAATTTGTATTTGATTCATATACATGTCTTTAACTTATTTTCTGGACCGTGGTGGAATGACACTTCATTTCCCAGAGTGCTCTAATTTACATGAAGCAGGTTTGCAAGATCTTAAACAGAACTTCTAACAAGTAATGTTCTTTCCTAGTTTGTTGAAACATCTGCAACCACACCAACATTAATTAATTAATGAATTTCTCCTTTTATTGTAGTTCTAGTTCAGCAGCTTGTTGGAGTTTAAATTCTCATTCATTGAAAAAGAGACAGTTTTTAAATTCAGAGTTTTTCCCAAAACCTGGTAATAAGTCCATTATTGCTTTGGCTTTGATTATTTAATTTAATCTGTTCTGTTTCAGCTACTGAAAATCTTGAAGAAACTTGAAGTATTGGACATTACACTTGAAATTCTCACTGTAAGAGCTTGATGTATTTTTGAAAATAAAAAATTCACTTATTAATAGTGAAATATTTTCCTCAAGCTTTCAATATTCATATTTTGTTTGTAGGAAACAGGAATTGGAAAAGTCGTCAACTCCTTTCGGAAGCATGATGAGGCAGGAAAGGTGGCAAAAATATTGGTTAATCGATGGAAAACTCTTGTTCCAAAAGATTCTGTAAGGTATCATCTGGTCCTACAAATCTTTAATTAGGGAAAAATTTTTTGCATTTGAGATATTATCTTTTCCATGTGACAAACTGTACTCCTTGTCTCCACTTTTTTTCTTTCTTGCAGTTCGAGTGGGGGAAAGTCTGATGACTGCCTAACCCAAAATGAACAGCTTAATAAAGAAATTCAAGAAAGGAGTAAACATGAAAACATCCAGCTTTCAGAGACTACCAATTCTAGAAAGAAGCCAAAAATTGAGAATACCAGTATTGAAAAGCCAAAAATTGAGAATACCAGTACTGAAAAGCCAAAAATTGAGAATTCCAGTACTGAAAAGAAAATGTCACAGAATGTTGACATTAAATGCAAGATCAAGCCCAGTAAATCCAAAATCTACTTGAACGGTGAAAAAAAGGATGAGCCAAAAAAAGATTCAAGTGTAAATCAGGGCTCATGGAGTCACGGCTCAGGCCTTGGCAAGGAAAAGACAATTAGTGAGCACACAAAACATGAAAGCAAAAAGACTGACAAGGTTTCTGGCATTACGAAGAAACAGAAGAATACGAAACTTGAAAAATCTTTGAAAAGACCTGAAGCAACACAAAAGCAGAGAGAGAAGAATGGAGATGCAGGCAAGAAAGAAAAGATGGAGAAGGCCACAGACAAATTGGTAGCAATGGACACTGACAAACAGGCTGAGGATGGCTGTGAAACGCCTTCCATGTCCTTTGAGGCCTACCTGAGCTATGACCTTGAGCCTCCCAAACGCAAAAAATCCTTCAGTGTTGCTAAGAACCTGAAGAGACTTAAAACTGCCCACAAAGAGAACTCTGGTGTGTCTCTTGTGAAGACAAGCAAAGCAGTACCAGAAGACCCAATGACAACGGTACTACAAAAAAAACTACATAGTGTTGCTTGTTGTTGTTGTTTTTTTTCCTCCAATCCTTTAAAAAAATAGTTCAAAACATATATGATGTTCTTTAGTCCAAGTCCTTATTCTGAAAATCTCACGCTGTAGCTTTCAGATCGAGTCACATTGGATCAGTTTACCAAACACAAGAGTAACCAATGATGTTTAATGTTATTGATATCAAACCTGCCACATGCACCTAATGTTGTTATTTTTGAGTTGAGATTTTGGTGCTTTATAGCCCAGTCAATCATCATATAGAAAAGAAACCAAAAAAAATCACCTGTTGTGTTTCATTGAAGACAAAGTCATACAGGTATAAAGCGATGTGAAATTGAGTAAATGATAACAGATTTCTGATTTTTTTTTTTTTTTTTTTTTTTTTTTAACTTTTATTTTTAACTCCGGTTCCTGAGCAGTCAGTGATGGACTTGCTAAACATTCCTTTGCCAACCAGTTTTCCCGAATGTGAGGATGTTTCTCAGTATCAGTACTTCAGTGAAAAGAAAGGTGGGTCAAAGCTTTGCATTTGCTGGGTATTTTTATATGTCCTCAAATGCAAAAAGCTTGACATTGCTATATATGCAATTCTCTCACTTATTTATTAGTTTTCCTAGCAGACAGAAAGGTCACTGATGTCTGTGAAGAGGCCCCGGTCTTCATTGGACAAAGGCTGAAGAATAAGATGCAAGTGTACTCTGGTAGTAAAATCACGTACCTGCCCACCATGATGACGCTGTACCAGCAATGCATTCGAGCGCTGCAGAACAACATTGACTGTACGTTACTTGACATTGTGATTTTGCTCTCAATATTATAATTGCGTGAGGTGAGCTTGGTTTTAAAGATGCTGGCTGTTTTGCAGCTCTCTATGAAATTGGAGGTGTGCCATTTGAGATTTTGGAACCAGTACTAGAGCGCTGCACACCTGAACAGCTGCTCCGGATTGAGGAATATAATCCAGTAAGAAGTTAACTGTTGTCTTTCATGGTGAGAATGCTGGAAACTGTGTGCCATATACAGTAGATATGGATTTACTCTACCAGCCATGCATTTGGATACTGCTTATTTTTTATTATTAATGTTTTAAATAATCATGAAAGCTATGAAATAATGGCATTGAAGTGTGGGAAGTGTCTAAAGACCAAGTCATTTAAAGTTTTAAATGAAATATCTTATTTTTGTCTAAATTCCAGCTCTACACATTCTGGGTTTTTCTTTCAAACAACTTTGTGAGCACTGTAGGATGTTTTTTTTTTTCTTCTTTTTTTAAGTGACTTCCCAATATACTAGAAATATAAAATATATTTCTAACACAGATGTACATTGGGGTGATGGACCACCTGTGGGAGAGACACTGCTAGAAAGACTTCAGAAATGCCCAGCTGGAGGAATATGAATCCTGGAGAGAGATGTACCTCCGCATGTCTGAGGAGAGGGAGAGAAAACTAAAGCAACTCACAAAGAGCATTGTCTCTGCTCACTCGGGGAAGCCCAAAGGTAATTGGATTTGCACTGTGCTCTGCAGTTTCTTGTTACTCATTGGTTCTTTCTTGCATGTTATGGGAATTGTTCACCCAAAAATGAAAATTTTCTGAAAAATTAAAATTTTCCTTGTAGGGAACAGATTTGGAGAAATGTAGCATTGCATCACTTGCTCACCAGTGAATCCTTTGCAGTGAATGGGTGCCGTCAGAATGAGAGTCCAAAGAGCTGATAAAAACATCATGATAATCCACAAGTAATCCACACCACTCCAGTCCATCAGTTAATGTCTTGTGAAGGGAAAAGATGCATGTTTGTCAGAAACAAATCCATCAAGACGTTTTAACTTTAGAACCATTGTTTTTGGCCAAAATACCAGTCAATAATCCATAACAATTCTTCATCCAGTGAAAAAGTCCATCCATTATGCCACAGCCATATCACCCTGCAGCCCAAGACCGGTTGCCCACTGAAGCTAAGCAGGGTTGAGCCTGGTCAGTACCTGGATGGGAGACCTCCTGGGAAAAACTAGGTTGCTGCTGGAAGAGGTGTTAGTGAGGCCAGCAGGGGGTGCTCACCCTGCAGTACATGTGGGTCCTAACGCCCCAGTATAGTGACGGGGACACTATACTGTCAACAAGCACCGTCTTTCGGATGAGACGTTAAACCGACGTCCTGGCTCTCTGTGGTCACTAAAAATCCCATGGCACTTCTCGTAAAGAGTAGGGGTGTAACCCCGGTGTTCTGGCCAAATTCCCACCACTGGCTCTTATCAATCATGGCCTCCTAATAATCCCCATCCACTAAATTGGCTCTATCTCTCTCCTCTCCACCTGTAGCTGGTGTGTGGTGAGCGCACTGGTGCCGTTGTCCTGTGGCTGCCGTCGCATCATCCAGGTGGATGCTGCATACTGGTTGTGGTTGAGGAGAGACCCCCCCATATGATTGTAAAGCGCTTTGGGTGTATGGCAATACACAATAAAGTGCTATATAAATGCATCATTCATTCATTCATTCATTTTCACCCTCTATTATGGATAGAGTACTCATATTTTAGCTGGAAGCAATGATTTGAAGTTTAAAAACATGCAGCTTTTCACTTCACAGGATGTTAACTGATGGACTGGAGTGGTGTGGATTATGACGATGTTTTTATTAGCTGTTCGGATGCTGACGTTTCTGACGGCA
The DNA here is from genome assembly GCA_039654775.1 of Spinibarbus caldwelli. NCBI lineage: Eukaryota > Metazoa > Chordata > Actinopteri > Cypriniformes > Cyprinidae > Spinibarbus > Spinibarbus caldwelli. The sequence goes on from CM077243.1 coordinate 29,558,790, forward strand.
CCCATTCACTGCAGAAGATCCATTGGTGATGTAATGATAAATGCTACATTTTTCCAAATGTGTTCCGATGAAGGTACAAATTCATCTACATGTTGGATTTCATGAGGGACAGCAAATTTTCATTTTTGGGGCGAACTGTTCCTTTAAATGCACCAAAGTTAAGTTAAATTTATTTATTTGTATAGCGCTTTTCACGATACAAATCATTGCAAAGCAGCTTTAAAAAAAATTCAAGTTTCTACATTATATGTAGTACTAGCTAACCAAAGCAGCTCTGACCACTGATATCCCAATTTGCACGGTATAAATGATATTAAAATATTTACTGCTCTACATTAATGCCATGCTGCCCAGTGCCTGCTCGTAGTACAGCTTATTTGGGTTCCAGCTTCAAAGTTGCTTGCTCCTACTGTAGATTGTCAGCTGGTGTTTGATTCTACTGTCTAGCCGGTACTTTAGACAGACGTCGAGTGACTATTGGGAGATGATTTGTAAGTGTAATCTGTAAGCCTCATCTTTAAGTGTTTCTCCAGAACGGGAGCAGTTGTTTGTTGGTGAGCTGAGCTTGAAGGCTCATAAATGCAGTTGGCCTCAGTGGTAATATGGCTCTAACCATCTGTCTGCTTAGACTATGAATAGATTTACAGTGCAACTGTAACTTTGGGGTTAATGGCAGTAGATGGATACTGTTGAATTCTAATGCCTTCAGACTTTCATTAAGGCTCTTTTTTTTGCCTCATTTGATTTCTCTGCTTAATCTTCTAAATGATTTTTAGCAAAGATGCGATCACAGCAGTTGTCTTACAATTGACCTTTTCATTTTGACTCATTTTAACTAAATTTTGCTTATGTTCGGTATTAAAAGATGCATAATGTAATTTTTACCAAATTTGAAACTGTGAAACTGTCTTTTATTTATGGTTGGTTAGCCACGTCCTTTTGGGCAAAGTGCAAAATGTAAAAATTGGCTCCCTTCAAATTCCTGGGTTGGATTTTTGGTGCATTTTAATGAAGTGACAGGAAGTGAAATGTACTGTACTCATGTGTATATATATATATATATTTTTTTTTTTTCTTTCTTGTATATCTAATATGAACTTGCTGGCCAACTGAATGGAAAAAGCACTCTGAAAATGTCTCTCTGCTCTTACTGTAGATTACCGTAATGGATGACTTGCATTTCATATAAGTATTTCTCATTTGAGATGATGGGGTTTTCTGGTTGTGTTCACAAACATGTTTTAGTTGCTTAGTTCCTAGAAGGAAGATTTTGAAACTTTTAGAGAAAGAAGAAATATTTTGAATATAACTGTATACAGTATCTTCTACATTCCATGGAACATTAAACTTTAATCTAGTCTAAGCAGATTTGAGAAAGCAATGACTCAAAAATACAGCAATACCGTTTCTCCTCACATAGAGGTGTGTAGCAGAAATTTCATCACAACAGCAAGATGTTTAGTGGATATAAAATGTTTTTGGAAGTACATATTACCCTAAATAATGTGTATGTAGCCCTATTCGGATGGTAGTTGTTTCTTTTGAGGATGTAAGAAAATGTCAACATTTACAAGGGTTAGTCTATGATTTTATTGCCATCCAAACACAGAATGTCAGTGTTTTTTTTTCTCCCACCACCTGCTTTAACCCAACAGCTTTAACTTTGCTATAAAAGTGTGTTGACACCTAATGTCTCACTTACTGTTTTGTGCTTTTGTTTTTCTCTTTTAGGCAGGCAGGTGAAAATGGCATTTATTCACTCAGCTGCTAAGCCACCTAGAAATGTGAGGATCCAACAGGAGATTCACGGTACAGCCGGCCCTGTGACACTACCTCACCCAGCAGACAGAGCCAGGTCAGTTCAGACCAGATTAGGCTGGAAGGGTCACAGTCAACACTTTTGGTGAAAGAGCCAGCTGTGTGTACTTGCATCACAGTTATAGAATTAATAAAACAACTGTGTAAATATCATCATCATCATCATCATCATCATCATCATCATCATCCAGTGTGTAAAATGCTAAAGGTACTGGTAATTTTCTGCTGGGATATTTGTTGTTGTAGTAGGTTACCCCCCAAAAAATGTAAGGGGACAAAAAGGACCCTAAAATACAACACGATGTGACGAATAGTTTAAAATATAACACCTGTGAAATATCACTATGGAAAATTCCTTCATGCGAACATAGTTTTTTGAAACCTACTTTTTTAGAGAGTGGAAATTGAATTGAAAACAAAGAGTTTCCCCTCTATTAGTGTCATGCTAGTCACTGTGCAGATAAATATCATTCAAAGAAAATCTATCACTCCACTCCACAGCAGTGTGAAGCCCAGTGAGAATCGGGAAGATCCGGCTACAGCGAGCCTTCAAAACCCTCTACTAACAACAAAGGCCAAGCCCAAGACCCCCGAAAGATTAAAAGTGAGTTTTCACATGTATTCAGCTGTGCCTTTAATACTACACTTTATTCAGCAGGAGTCAATCTGTATTCCAGTAATTATAATATTTGTAATTGTAATAGCAGCTCAAAGCAGCACAAAATGAGCATCTGGAAGTTTATCTGGTTTGCAGATTTGAGCATGAGACCTGTATCACACATTACCAACAGGTTAACTGTAAAGCCTTGTGACATCAGCTGTCATTAGAAGCTTATTTATACATTTCTAGAATAGTTTTTATTTTAATTAACATTTTCAGTTATTTTAAATCATTCAATCACATAGTTTATACAGGAGCAAGTTGTGAAAAAGTTGCTTTCATATGCTCTCATTGTTTTGCTCGGTGATGTTGCTTGTTTTAATGTGCTGTGTTTGTCTTGTATGTTCACAGGAGTGGCGCCCATGATGGCAAAGTCCCTAAAGGCCTTTAAAAAGCAGCTTAGTCGCAGATGAATTTAGGAGATAATACTGAAAATATATCATCCCTCACCCACCCTTATTGTCTAAATAGTTTGGAGTCTCCCCCCCCAATGTAATTTGTAATTCCACAAGTTGCTTACAGGATTGATGAAATTTGATCAACTTCGTACTTATTTGTATGAACAATAATTGCACTTTGAAATCAAGCTGTCTCTTTGTATTATTATTATTATTATTATTATTATTATTATTATTATTATTTATTTATTTATTTTTTTTTTCAGTCATGACACAGTTTGAATTCTGAAATTAAAACTATAAATAACCACAAAATCTGTTGTTTGATATGGTGCTGGTCTGCCATGTGTGCATCAAACCCAAATTTTTTTGTCTCCATCTAGTGGATGTGGGAGGCAATTTTATTCAGTTCTGACCTAGACCTGTGATTCATTCTTAAATAGTGGATCATCTGTTCGGATAGTTGTTGCCAGCAGGGGAAAAAATGCAAATAATAAAAGTACTAACCTTATAATCATGCATACAGTAGTTAGAATAGAAAACTAAGCATATCATGTTAAAAGCAAAAACACTTGTTTTAGTGCAGTATTTTAGTGCAAATTCATCTGTCAGTTGGTAATATGTCTAATACTAATGCAATGTTTAGTCCAATTGTTTGGATAATGTGCTAGAATGGTTAAGCACTCCTTTGCTGCATGTACCAATCTTGTGGACAAGTTTTACAATGGCTCATTTTTTACAGGTATCTAAGCAACTGAGGAAATTAAAAGAACCATTTTGTTGTTCAGAACTTCTTAATGATCCAAAAAAAGCACTATAAAAAAAACTTTTACCTTGACACAAAGTATAATGGATTTTCTTCATGAAACAGTATATGCTAATTAAGAAACTTTTGTTTTCAGCGAACACACAACCCCTTACACGTTTCAGGATTACACAATTTCTCTACTGTAATTTAACACAATCCTACCACCAAACTATATAGCAAAATGTGTTCATTCACATTCTTAAAATCTTAAACACAAAAGCCAAAACTCAGTATCTGCACACACTGAGTTTATTGAGTTTATGAAACTTAATAAATTCAGGAAATGCAGTGGAAGCGCGGAGAGATCAAGTGTTTAGATCATTTATTTGGATGTGACCACATAATTTCAGCTGATATTGTTTGAATGACAGATCTTTGCTGTGATGTCGTTACTGGCTGTATGTATTGCCTCAGGAAGTGTTACTTCTTAATAATAATTACATTCAAATCCATAGGTGGGAAATAATGCCTCAATTTTACTGAGGAATGGGCAATATGGTGCTAGATACATGGGGAAGTTGTCAGACAGGCTATATTTCAAACATCTAGCTCAAAAAATCTATCTAAACTTAAAAATTCTAATATAATTTTAGAATGGCTGTTGGGTAAAAACAACAACCCCTTCTGGGATACTTTAAGGCAAATGTTTTCTTTTACATGTTTGCCATTTTACTAATTGTTTTGTGGTTCATAATGGTCTCGCTGTGCTGAAAAGCCTGTTGGTGCATGTTGTCAGAAAAAGGCTAAGTGTATTGAGTCAGCTGTGTGATTGAATTTTCCTCAGCGGACAAGCTTTTGTTTTCTTTTTAATAGTCAATGCTTTAGGTTTTATTAAAGTGTCTTCCAAACATAAATGTACCCTGAAAAGTGTATCTGCAATCTTTGATTCAGTCATTGTGTGTCACTGAAAAAAACACTTAAACAACAATTTATAGAAACACAAACTTCAATTGATGGTAACCTAATTGCATAGGATTTGTTGCAAACACAAATTTTTGAAGGTTTTGAGCCATCAGCTGTCATTCTAGCTCAGCTCTGTTCATACTAGACTCTAGAGCAGAGAACTTGTGAAGATGTGTTTACCAAATGGCAAGCAAATTAGTAACAAACAGTTACCGCTTCATGACATTTCACAATAGCTGTTGTTGCTCATGTGTTAATTTATTTACTCAATCTATTCACTGAAGAAAATTAAAATAAGATTGTGGATTTTTGTTTTTTACTCTTTACTCTTAGCAGTTGCTACGTTACTGTCCTCTAAGGGAACAAAATTAATTTGTGCCATTTTTAAACCTGAGATGAAGATATTTTATGATATTCTATATTGTGTATATGCTGTTTTAATTTATTCTGGTATCAATAATGTAACAAACCTCAGGTCTCAGTTTAACCCACTTATGTAATGACCTCGTATGTGTGAAGTACAACCTTGTTGAATCATTGTCCTGATAACCTTAAAAAATTGTTCAAGGGAGTTGTACAGTCAACAAGTTTTTCTGTAGGAATCCATTTCAGCTGTCACTGGTAATTTTGTTTTATAGGTCTTGCATGTTCATGATTACACAGTTTCAAACTATTGTTGTTGTTGTTATTATTAATGATAAACATCTAATAAAAGATGTAATATATTTTCTATTTAAAAAACACAACCACATGACAAAATACAAGTAAAGAGCAAACAATACAACCTGCTGACCTGCACAGTTCTAAATCTGGCGGTTTTTATCTTTTTGATTTAACTCGGGAAATGTATTTATCTATTTATTCATTTGTTTGTTTGTTTATTTATTTTGCCACCAGGCTTTTATTTAAACCTGAAAAAAAATACACATTTTGAAAAATGTAAAACAAATTGCCTAAAAACTATGGTGTAATTGAATAAAAAATATTAAAATAAAATCGGGTTGTTAATCAAATAAAGAGATTTGTGACTGGCCATCCTAAACATTGTGACATGCTTAAGATTTCCTTGCTTTTGCGCGACGCACACAAATCATACTGAATAACATGGATTGTCAGATTTTGTGATAGATAAACAGACAGATATAATGGATGATAGATACGAAACCGAATCAACTTGTTGAATGTCACCTAACATTTGAAGGGCAGTCAGGTGAGTTAGGGGAGGTGTAGTTTATGTGGTTCAGTGTGTTATTGTTTACGCGCAGAGAGAGAGAGAGAGAGAGAGAGAGAGGGAGAGAGAGAGAGAGAGAGAGAGAGAGAGAGAGAGAGAGAGAGAGAGAGAGGGAGGAGCCGCTGGGATTCGTGACGTCAGTCTGGAATGAGGGAGTGAATGTTCCGGGTCAGAAACTGGACCAAGAGGAAATAAACTCCGGGATAAGAAAAACACGAAATAAACGCAACTAAACAGACATGTAACCGCTTACAAAGAGCGATATGGGACGCTCCTCAGCCTTTCAGTAAATATGTTGCGAGAAAGGTGAAAAAAAGCGGAAACAAAACTCCAGGGATCAAAGCAGAAGTGGAGCGCGACGTTTTTATTCCATGTTTCAGTGCGCGATACATTCGCGTCGGAGATCGAAAGATTTGAATGCGACACTAGTTGCGCTCTTTCACCGTTCCTAGTTTCTCCAACTTGTTTGTTTGAGTTTTGATTGCTGTGGCAACTTTTCCAGCAGTACGGATTTATCTAGGGCTAGGATCACCATCCCGTGATGTTTCACTGTATCCCTCTGTGGCGGTGCAGCCGTCATATTGAGTCGGTGGATAAGCGCCACTGCTCGCTCCTCTTCGTCCCGGATGAGATCTACCGCTACAGAGCGAGTCTGGAAGAGCTTTTACTGGACGCCAACCAGCTCCGGGATTTGCCCAAGGTAAGAAGACGCCAGCCTGTACTGGGACCATTGTTGCTAGAAAAGACTGTGGATGAGTGAGAAGCATTTGTGGGCCGCGTCTCAATACGCGTCTACTTGCACAGCATTTGCGCGTAGGTGCGCTCCGAGTCAGCAGCAGTTTGAGGCAGGTGAGCTGAGAGTCGTTCAACAGTTTGGAGCACCTGCAGAGTCCGCAGCAGTTTTGAGCATCATTGGTGGACTATGAGGCCTGGCAAGTCATTCAGCATTTTTAGGTGTCATAGACACACACTGAGTCAGCCGCAGTTTTGGGCATCAGGTGTGTTGCAAATTTGCAGCAGTTTTGGCCATCGTAACCACAAAGGGAGGCGGCGGTCAGTATTGTAGGCATGCTTCCAGTCAGCAGCATTTTTGGGCTTCGTAGGCATAATAAGAGGCTGCGTTTTTAAACATCATAGGCCTGTTCAGATTTCTCAGCAGTTTTGGGCATCTTTACCTCACTGCGTGTCAGTCAGCATTGTTGTAGTATAGGCATAATTAGAATCAGAGTCATTTTTGGAATTCGTAGACTGAGCTGTTTGTTTGTTTTATTTATATAGCACAATTAAAACAACCAATGTGCTGTACAATAACAGCAGCTAATAAAAATGAGACCAACATCTCAGAAGGAAAAAGATTAATAAATAAATAAGCAAATAAAACAAACATCACAGGAGAGAGAGCCACTATGTTAGATCAATCTGTTGAGCCAAAAGTCAACTCTAATAAATTCAATCTCAAATTTCTTTTAAAAGAGGCCAGTGTAGGTGAAAATCTGTACCAGTAACACTCCTATGATGCCAGAATGCTGTGTTGTATGAACCTGTGACTGCCAAACTGCATTCTAGATAGGTAACTCACTAGGATTTGAAACGCAACCACTGTCATTGTGCAGAAGGCAGAGAGCACTAGAACTCAGCAAAATGTGGTTGAGAAAAACATTGTCACAGTGGCAGGTACCAGTGAGCTCTCCCTCCATTACACAGTGCTGTAGTGGTTCAAAACCAAAAGAAATGATCCATGAACAAAACGCTTAACCCTAGGTGATCCACAGTAACTTCTAAATTATACTGACAAATGTATCCTGCATTAGTATGAAATATGACATGAATGGGCCGCATAGCTTTTTTTTTTTTTTTTTTAAATTGTAGAAGTGATGATTTTCAACTGTAGTGCTTTGTGCAACCGGAAAGCTCCACTTTTGCCTTTAGGTGACCTTTCAGAGCGCAGACCCATGCGTGAAGCAGCAGAGAGCACCTTCAGGTGGAGAGGACTAGCAGGGAACATTTCAGACTAATGCTGATTTAAAGGTCCTAACCGTGATGCTTTACTGACACACAGGACAACTTCCTCTACCTCTTGCTGCAGTGCATCAATTTAAAAAGCCTATTCCCTCTCATTTGCTTGAATCACACTTGTATGCAATTACAGTTGCCCTTGTGTAATCTTTACCACAAAAACATAGAAGACAAACTCTCTCAGAACCGAGCAGTGGAGGGCTTTTATAACTTTGTCAGCGAGTTTAAGAGCACACGTTTGCTCTGCTCCCCATGCGTGTGCAGCAGTAAATCCTGCACGCAGCAGCATTGCTTGCAGCAATTCTTTGGCATGTAATGAATTAAATCTTCCAGATCAATGATTTATTAAAGTGCTGGGCCCACAACTGCAGCACATCTCTTTCTAAACATTCAAGACCGTCATATCTTACACTTACAGGTGCATCTCAATAAATTAGAATGTCGTGGAAAAGCTCATTTATTTCAGTAATTCAACTCAAATTGTGAAACTCGTGTATTAAATAAATTCAATGCACACAGACTGAAGTAGTTTAAGTCTTTGGTTCTTTTAATTGTGATGATTTTGGCTCACATTTAACAAAAACCCACCAATTCACTATCTCAACAAATTAGAATATGGTGACATGCCAATCAGCTAATCAACTCGAAACACCTGCAAAGGTTTCCTGAGCCTTCAAAATGGTCTCTCAGTTTGGTTCACTAGGCTACACAATCATGGGAAAGACTGCTGATCTGACAGTTGTCCAGAAGATAATCATTGACACCCTTCACAAGGAGGGTAAGCCACAAACATTCATTGCCAAAGAAGCTGGCTGTTCACAGAGTGCTGTATCCAAGCATGTTAACAGAAAGTTGAGTGGAAGGAAAAAGTGTGGAAGAAAAAGATGCACAACCAACCGAGAGAACCGCAGCCTTATGAGGATTGTCAAGCAAAATCGATTCAAGAATTTGGGTGAACTTCACAAGGAATGGACTGAGGCTGGGGTCAAGGCATCAAGAGCCACCACACACAGACGTGTCAAGGAATTTGGCTACAGTTGTCGTATTCCTCTTGTTAAGCCACTCCTGAACCACAGACAACGTCAGAGGCGTCTTACCTGGGCTAAGGAGAAGAACTGGACTGTTGCCCAGTGGTCTAAAGTCCTCTTTTCAGATGAGAGCAAGTTTTGTATTTCATTTGGAAACCAAGGTCCTAGAGTCTGGAGGAAGGGTGGAGAAGCTCATAGCCCAAGTTGCTTGAAGTCCAGTGTTAAGTTTCCACAGTCTGTGATGATTTGGGGTGCAATGTCATCTGCTGGTGTTGGTCCATTGTGTTTTTTGAAAACCAAAGTCACTGCACCCGTTTACCAAGAAATCTTGGAGCACTTCATGCTTCCTTCTGCTGACCAGCTTTTTAAAGATGTTGATTTCATTTTCCAGCAGGATTTGGCACCTGCCCACACTGCCAAAGCACCAAAAGTTGGTTAAATGACCATGGTGTTGGTGTGCTTGACTGGCCAGCAAACTCACCAGACCTGAACCCCATAGAGAATCTATGGGGTATTGTCAAGAGGAAAATGAGAAAAAAGAGACCAAAAAATGCAGATGAGCTGAAGGCCACTGTCAAAGAAACCTGGGCTTCCATACCACCTCAGCAGTGCCACAAACTGATCACATCCATGTCACGCTGAATTGAGGCAGTAATTAAAGCAAAAGGAGCCCCTACCAAGTATTGAGTACATATACAGTAAATGAACATACTTTCCAGAAGGCCAACAATTCACTAAAAATGTTTTTTTTTTATTTTTTTTTTATTGGTCTTATGAAGTATTCTAATTTGTTGAGATGGGTATTCTAATTTGTTGAGATTCTAATTTGTTGAGATTGGTGGGTTTTTGTTAAATGTGAGCCAAAATCATCATAATTAAAAGAACCAAAGACTTAAACTACTTCAGTCTGTGTGCACTGAATTTATTTAATACAAGAGTTTCACAATTTGAGTTGAATTACTGAAATAAATGAACTTTTCCACGACATTCAAATTTATTGAGATGCACCTGTATTTGAGCTCATCTATGTGGGAAAGGATAATCCTATTTTAGTGAATTCCAGGGTGTTTTAATCAAAAGTGTCTTTGAAATCAGACGGCAAGCCCTTGAGCAGGTTTCATCAAAGACTTAAATGCAAAATTAAGTCAGGTGTGACCATTATAAATACTCTTTCACACAAGAAGCCGAAGGAAAGCAAATAGAACCAAACAACTTTTCCAGCTCATAGTAATGACCACTGTGGAGAGGATGAATATTAAATTCATAATTAATCATCCTTTGTAAAATAAAACTTAAATATTTTGAGTATGAGGCCCGATGGTGACCAGTTTAAGGTTAATTTTTTTTTTTTTTATTTTAATTTTTTTTTAAACTAAGAAATACATATCAGAATGGATAACTTGTCAAAGGTTTTTGTCCTATTAATAGTATTGGTCTCCACAGTTCTTGTATAAATCTTTGCCGGCATAAAAAAACTTGAAGCTGTGTTTTATTACAGACATGTGGAAACATGAAACACCAGTAAATTGGCCACGTATCAGGCTTTCCCTTTAAGGGCTGAACGAGTGGTTGAACGGAGTGCATTCCGGTTTTTTTAACCGTTTATTGTAAGAAGCTGCATTAACAATTGAATTCAGTTATTCGTGTCTGAGCATGTTCATCTTGATTTTCAATGGCTTAGAAATCTATTGTCTAATTAATACTTTTAACAGAAACAGCTTTTGTGTTGTTCAGAAAAGGAGGAACTTTGAAGAATATTCTGGCTGCTGTTTTCTGTGCATATAATAAATGAAGCATTCACTGAAACAAGAAGCTTTAAGACACCATGAAAGTATCATAAAAAGTAGTCCACACAATGCATGTGCTGTTTCCCAATTCTTCTGAAGGTGCACTGTAGTTTTGTGTGAGGAACAGATGCAACATGTTGTTTGAAATATCCAGTTCCTGATAAAAGTAGTGATTGGGTTGAGCGACATGAGTAAAATGTATCGCTTTTTTTTTTATTTTTCAGACAGGATCACAATCTTATCACATTCCTTTTTATGTTGTCTTTTTGGACAATTTTGTTCTTGCGTTTGATCTACTTCTCAAAAATTATTCTCGATCCTGTTCTTGCGTTCACCGCACTGACTCAATGACCTGGTCATTTGTGGTCAACAGCTCATTGGAGGGGGAGATGATCAGTTTTTGAAGCTTTCTTCTTAAAATCATAGATCTGAGTGTGTATCTGTATATTTTTGACCAGAACAAAACACCCGATGGCTCCGAATTGTCACAATTCCTGTAAAATGTGTCGCTTGAGATCTCAGTTTGTGCTATCCAGACTCCTGCTGTTTGTTTGGTAAAGTCAGTGAAGTAGGGCATTTGTTTTGAGAGCAAACAATAGGATTCTCTAACATAGCTAGAGTGTGTGTTTTTTAGTCTCTGGAGACAAATATAAACCTCTCAGAAGTGTATATTGAGAGAGAGAGAGTTTAGTTAATGGTTGGACTTTTTACTCTCCTTTGTACCATGTGGGCCCAATGTGGCCACAGGGCATATAGTCAAGAGCCCATATCCAAGCCAAAAGCGTGCAGTTTAGACTGTGCTTGAGAAGAAACGAGAAAACATATCTAAAAGCCTGTTTCTTGTCGGTTTGTATGTGAAAGCTCTTATCATGGAGATTTCCTGGAATCTGAGACTTCTTGTTTGGTCTAAAATGTGCGGAATGCTGTGAGGAGAGTTAATCGTGACGAAAGATGTGTGTGGGGGGGAACCAGTGCCTGTTGGTCAGAGTCAGATGCAGCTTACTAGTCTGATACTAGTCTGCGTCACTGCTCTCTCAGCAAGCATTGCTAAGCCTTTTTATGTTAAATAATGGCTTAAGAGTGTAGGGGTGTGCAATATGTATTGTCTGCAATTGTGTCAATGTAATTGTGTGTAACGACGTGTGAGCTGAAATTATGATTCACTTTTTTTTTTATAAACAAACAAACAAAAGTCATGGTGCACGCTTTCACTTGATGTAGCCTATTAAAATGCAGATAGAATGCCTTGAAAATCAAGAGAGCTGTTTTTCCAGAATATCAGCACATTTACAAATTGTTATTATTTGTTTAACTGCTGCATTAAAATCAGTGAGTCTATTGTCAGTTATATTATAAGTTTGGCAAAAAAGCCTACTGTTTTATGAATAAAATGAATTCAGACATACTACTCTTTTCTTTTTTCACCTACAATTTAGTTGGCAAGTAAATTTAGATTTAGATGATGGAGAGGGTTATTTATTTTTTTAATACATTTGGATTGAAAATTTGTTAATTTGAGCATTTAACGATTTCTAATTTAAAGAAACAGGTGTGATGATTAAAAATATCTGTGATTTTTACAGCTTAGATTGACTTTGTTATTTTGACTTTTGTGGATCTGTTGTGTTAGTTTTGTGTCTCACTGTATTTGACTCCAAGGCTTCAAATATTGACCGAGGGGTTAAAAAGGTTAATGTAAACTAGTGTTTGCAGGCTGAAGGGTGGAGGAGGGGTGACAGCTGCCCAGCTTCATTAACAGGAAGAACAGGTTCAGTGTTCCGCCTCAGTGATGTGTCCGCCTGAACACGCCAATACCACTTGATGGTTTTGTCCTCTCATAGATTGCTGTTTTCATCCATCACTTTTTATAAACAATAGCAGCCATCACAAAAGAAGTATTGAGATGAATACGGTGTGAACTTCCGAGTCTAAAGAGCTCTATTGTGTGCCATACCTGTTGCAGTCTGGGAGGTTTCTGTGTGTATTGTCTAGACAGTTTTCTCTTCTTTTGCAGCACTAACGTTTTGAGAAGAGAGACTGAAAACAAGAAGAGAAGCGTTTCCATTCTTCTCTTTTTGATAATGGCCTGTTTCTTATTCTGGCGTAGTTTTCGCATAGGGGTGGGCGATATGGAAAAAATATCATATCACGATTTTTCTTTAGAAATATCGCGATTCACGATTTTATCACGATTCTTTGTCACGTTGGTTTTACTATTTTGCAAGTTGTCTGAGCATTACAGCTAGGGGTGGGAATCGCAGGGTACCTCACGATACGATATAATCACGATACATGGCTCACGATAACGATAATATCATGATACAGCGATTCTGCGATAATCGATATATTTCTAGAAAATCCTATAATGATATATTGCGATATCTGTCTAAACAAAATGCCTGTGAAAAGGTTAAGTGGAAGTTTTCTTTCTTTATTCAAGTCCAAACTGTTAGAAAACAGCAAAAAAAGTTCTGTAAATCAATTTTAACATGAGTAAATTAATAATTTTATTCTTGGACTTATTAAAAGCTTACACTTTTCTTTTTCTCTGTGTGTAAACAAACACATTTAACTGCTTAACTTATATAGCCTCTCTCTCTCTCTCTCTCCATGTAATATATATATATATATATATATATATATATATATATATATATGTATATGTATATGTGTGTGTATATATATGTGTATATAAACCTGGTACACTTCAAAATTTACCTGGAGTGCTTTCTCAACCTTTCTACTCCTCTCATCATAAAAACGGAGCCCCGCACGGAAAAATAGCCGTTCACATCGCGTCTTTTGCGCGCTCAGGTTGGTTATTTCAAATGTAGACGCGCGGCAAGCACACACACACTGCACACTTCTGCGCCGCATTATGGCTCTGACAGTGTTTTGTCTCGTCCTCCATGCCATAGGTGCAGATTTATGTTTCTGCCGGTCGGTGCCCACTGTTCACACTGCATAATGCGCACTTGTAATATCTGTGAGAGAGGGAGAGCATCCAGTTTTGTTCACATAAAACTGGACGCACCGGCGGCGCTCTCTTTCTCTCATAGTGAGGGAAATCCACCTGCGATCCGAGCGGAGAGGCTACTCATGAACTGAATATGCGCTCTGCAATAATAACGTGATCGGTGCCTATGGTCCACACTGATAACTGTTCCGGGGCAGTTTTTTAGTTTTCATCTCCAAAAACGTGTATATATAGCAGTAGAGCTAATCCAGTGGCTGAAAATCTGTTTATCATTCGGTTCCTCGTGCTTCCCCATCTTCATAGAGAACGCGCTTCATAGTTGCTCAGAGCGCTCTTGGAAAGAATGTAGAAATGGCGCGGCCGCGATTTCCACGCATTTTTAGACGCTGGGAGCAGGAAAATGTATTTAGAGCACCTTATTGTATTAATTAAAATATTGATATTTGGCGCCAGATATCGATTATCGTATCGCATGGAGAAGGATCACGATATATCGCCATATCGATTTATTGTCCCACCCCTAATTACAGCCAAACTAATTTCCCTATTATAAAGACAAAGCCTTTCAAGGTAACAAAAAAAAAAAAAAAAGATCGGCAGATATTTAGGCCAAAGTGGGCGAAGATAAAAATCTTTGTCATTATTTTATCTTTCTTATTAAAAAAATAAGAACAAAGATACACATACAAATATACATAATAAACAGTGTTTTATTTTCAGGTACAATAGGTGTATTTAGCAGAAGCATTCAAGAAATTGAATGAACAAATATAAAAATAAAACACTATATAGACTGATTCCTAAAGCAACTGTATTAAAGTTTCTCAGTCAAGAGTAGTGGGTGATTTTTCTCTTAAGGAATAAAGGAATAGTTCACTCAAAAATAAAAATTCTGTCATAGTGTTTTATTTTTATACCATCATTTACTCAAAATTAGTTTTAAACCTGAGTGAGTTTCTTTCTTCTGCTGAACATAAATGCTATTTTGAAGAACGTGGAAAACCAAACAGTTGCTGGTCCACAGTGACTTCTATATGATTTTTTTTTCCTTCTATCAAATTCAATGCGGACCAGCAACTGTCTGGTTACCCACATTCTTCAAAATATCTTCTTTTGTGTTCAGCACAAGGAATAAATTAATACAGGTTTGGGACAACATTTGGGTGAGTAAATAATGACAGAAATTAAATTTTAGGGTGAACTATGCCTTTAATGACAGTCAGCAGCATGTTTAGTTCTGTCTCTTTAAGACCTGCACACATCTAATAAACAGACACGTATCCATTTTTCTCTCAACATAACCAACTGAGTCTATATGTAAACCTTTTGTGTTTTGACAATATTAGCGCAAAAGATAACCAGGCACTGTTTGACAGGGTTTTAGTGCGCGCGCTTCTGGTGTATGCGCTCAGAAAAAGCGGACGTCAGACCAGCGCGCGAATGAAACATTTAACCAGCAAGGCTTGTATGCAAATAATATACTTTTGCAATCGCGAATAAGTGCAGTGTCCTGTCAGAGTAACTCTACCGCTGTATGTCTTGACGAGGTGCCAGAACTGTAATTGATAGAATGTGCGCTGTAGCACGATACTACGATATTTCTTCAAAAGCAGATCGTGGAGACATTTTTATCGTCCACGATCAAAAATCGTCATATCGCACACCCCTATTTTCACATTATTTAATTTCATTCATAACTTGATTAGTTGGGTTCCTGAAGGTCAGTGTAGGAGGAAGTCAAATGCAGTTGAATAGTTCAGAGTGGGGAAAATGGGTGTGAAATCACAGAATCCAGTCATAAAAGTAGAATTTATTCATGTGTCTTGGAATTTGGCAATTTTTGAATGCATAAATAAAAAGAAGCGCTGTATACTTAAATCATGATGTGGACTAATGTCTGTGAATATTAAAGTGCAGAAAGACTGCTATTGAAACTGAAGTGATGTGTGTAAATAACTGGTGCGGTTTTGTCTGCTACACATACTGAAGCAATTTATCTTTAACAAAAGATTCATTAAATTGTCAATGTTTTATGCCTTCATTTGATTATCACTGTTTTTGATAATATTTTTTTTTGTATTAAATTATATATTCTGAATAATTAAAACAGAGCACAGAATTTCTAAAAAATATAAAACATAGGACCCTACTGTATAAAATTAAAAAATTATTAATTTGGTAAAGTTTTAAGAATACAATTGATTAGACGTGATTATTGAAATGTATTTAAACAATTAAATTGGAATTCAGACAAATTTAAATGTGAAACAGTCTTCGAGGAAAATATCAACTAATTAAACATGTTTTTTTGATTAATAAATTAAGAAAGATTCCAGAAAAAAATATAAACAGCAAAAAAAAAAAAAAAAAAAAAAAAAAAAAAAAAAAAAATCGAATTAGGAAAAAAATTTAATGGAATTTGAGGAAAAAATAAAGCAGATTTGGATGATATTTTTTTTCTCTCTCTCTCTTTTTTTTTTTTACCCCCAGTACTGTAGGATGCTCATGTCTATGTACTAGCGATAATGCCCGTATCAAATTTTCATGTTGCGATTAATTGCTAATGCTTTAATCACGGTATACGGTATTTAAATTTAGTTGCAAAAAAGTGTTGTCATAATACAGTATAACAGGTTTAATAACTTTTTTTCTCATAACAAAAATATCTGAACCTTTAAATACAACAAAGCAATACACAAAAAAAAATATAAAGTTAAATATTTTACACAGATTAAAGTGCAAAAGAATTAAAAGACCAATAGGTGTCACTTTACAGTACGATCTCAGTTAACCTTAGTTAATGCATTAACATTATCAATGAGCAAAAGCTACACTTGCTATAGAAGTTATTAATCTTTGTTAAAAATAATAAAACTCTTAGTTCATGTTAGCTCGGGTTCATTTAAAAAAAAATAGTTTATAACACAGTTTATAATTATTTTGATTTTAACGTGTTATTATTTGAATTAGCTAAGATTAATGAATTTTTCATTGGGAGTTTGTTAACTAATAAATTAACTAATGTTAACTAACGAAGCCCTAATGTAAAGTATGACCGAACAATAAAGAATCAAAACACTTTCAAACAATATCTAGGGCATATTGTAGTCTAGATTAAAATGTAAAAAAGTTTTAAAATAAATAGCCTATTGAGTCTAAATATTAAAGTATTTGGCGCTGTGTTGAACACCACTGCGAATACAAAAACCTGAATGGCTATTTAAATAATTTAAATACGTTTTAGAAGTAGCGCAGCTGGTTTGTTTAAGGGGTTTCCGGGGTAACAGCCTTAGTTTTTCTGTTTAGCGCCATCTGCTGTCAGAGAGAGAATGTGCGTTTTCATTCAGCGCGTCTCCTTCAGGTGTTCCTCCATACACTTCTCATCTGTGTTTGTTTACATCAGAGTGCACACACATCTTTGAAGCAGTTTACAGCGGTGTTGTGCATTTAACCAGTTGATGGGAAAAGTATTCTTAAAATGCATTCAAAATTCGGAATAATTTTTAATAAATAATTATTTTCGGTATTTTGAAGTGCCCACAATAACAATACCGTGCATATTCATTATCGTGATATATCGCATTACCGAATACCGGCACATGTCTACTATGTACATAAATGTCAGATGGCAGTTGAATTATTGTATTGATGATTCTCTGGTTATTAGAAGCCGATTAGTCACCAGAAGAGACGGACGGCAGCGCGTAAGTATTGTTGTAATACTTGTTCGTTGATCTGTTGTTTAAATTATTTACTTGCTGCTAGGAAGGAATACTTCGTTTCCTACCAATTTCTATTCTGCTTTTTCGTTGAGGTTGATATTTTTGATTGCACTTACTGGTAATTATAATAATTTGCGCCTCGGCTAAGAAGGAGCCTGTGTCATTTGCATTTGCTCCTTGTGCTAAGTGTTAGTTTCGTCTTGAGCTATTAGCACTCCGTTGGGCTATTGGCTGGGCTAATCAGAAGCCGGCCACAGCTGTTTTCACTCTAGTCTGTTAGACTGTGTATTTATTTGATGTCTGTGCGCTGACGCGGAAGCGTCGTGTTCAGCCTCCTCGTGTGAAGACCGACGAGTGTAAAGACAAACGACTTTTTCCTGCGCGACTTTAACCGAGCAACGAACTTAAGTATCATTTCTATCTTCCCTCACACACTCTCCTTTTCTGTCCTCTTTCTTTCCACCTCGATCATGTGTTTCCAAATCATTCCGGTTGTCTCTCAACCACGCTCTAACATCACACGCAGACCGCAATGTAATCCTGCTAACCTCCGTCCTATCTCTACATCTTCTACCGCACCTCTTTCTTTCTCTGTGGGTCTCTGGAACTGTCAGTCAGCGGTCAACAAAGCTGACTTCATTTCTGCTTTTTCTTTACAATCCACACTCAGCATCTTGGGCTTGACTGAGACCTGGATTCGTCCAGAAGACTCAGCAACCCCAGCTGCTCTCTCTAACAATTTCTCTTTCTCTCACACTCCACGTCAAGTTGGCCGGGGTGGGGGTACTGGGCTGCTCATTTCAAAGAATTGGACATACTCAACCCACTCTCCCCTATCCCCAGTTGACCTTCAAAGAGCACATTGCAAAGACTGCTCGATCTTGCAGGTTTGCACTACACAACATCAGAAAGATCAGGCCCTTTCTGACAGAGCATGGTGCACAACTTCTTGTCCAGGCCCTTGTCATTTCTAGGCTGGACTACTGCAATGCTCTTCTGGCTGGACTTCCATCAAACACAATCAAACCTCTACAAATGATTCAGAATGCAGCGGCACGTCTGGTCTTCAATGAGCCCAAAAGAGCCCATGTTACACCTCTCTTTATCTCCTTGCACTGGCTACCAGTTGCAGCTCGGATCAAGTTCAAGTCACTGATGCTTGCATATAGAACAACCACAGGCTCAGCACCCGCCTACTTCCACTCAATATTACGAATCTACACCCCCTCCAGAAGTCTGAGATCTGCTAGTGAGCGACGCCTCGTGGTACCATCACAGAGAAGCTCAAAATCACTCTCCAGAACATTCTCATTCACCATTCCTGGCTGGTGGAATGATCTTCCCACCCCTATCCGGAATGCTGGATCCCTATCAATCTTCAAGCAACAACTGAAAACTCATCTCTTTCAGCACTACTTGACTTCATCCTAAACTTTAAAAAAAAAAAAAAAATTCTTTCTCTTTATTTATTCCTTTCCTTTCTAGCTTGTACTTATTTGAACAATGCCTGAGACTTCTTGTTACGAGCACTTCCTCTGTCTGATTGCCTCTTCAAGACGAATCGCTTTATGTATTCCCCAACTGTAAGTCGCTTTGGATAAAAGCGTCTGCTAAATGACTAAATGTAAATGTTATGTTTGATTATTACCATACAAAAACACAAAAACAGCAAACTCATAAGACTCGCTGACCAATCTATGTGAGGAACACTGTCTGTTTTTTATACAGATTACCATAATTGCCATAATAAGCGTGCACTGAAAATTTCAAACTTGTGTTCTGCTCCGTTCAGTTGTGCTGTTTGACAGGAAGAGCCAGTCCTGTGTGTTCATGTCCTCTCTAGAGCGCTGAGCCTCGGACCTAAAGCCAGCATGTACAGTGAGGGAGCAAACTACTCTCTGATGAATTGGACTGTAAGATACTTTTGAAAATCAGAGTGTAATAAATCTGTGCACAAAACTTTCTGTCTGTTTTGTTCTGTTCCTCACATAAAGCTATTGCATGACTTCAAAGGGCTTGGCAGTATAAATCATCATCCATTTTTGATTTATAGAAATGAGCAGCTTGAACGTTTTCCTTTTGTGTTTCGTGAAAGATAGAAAATGATACATGTCAAGATTGGAATGACATGACTGAGATTTCATACACACACAAACACACAGGCATATATTTTTCCCTTTTTTAGTTTTTGAGTGAGCAATTTCTTTAAATGCCATCATTTAGTTTTAACTGTGCATGCTAGTGAAGGAATATAAAATTATTTCCATACAGTTTTTTGACACTATGATGTCCAAAATCGCTCCTCTTTGTGTGGCTTTTTCTTTAAGTTACTATGAAGGTCTTCAGACGATGTTTGAAAAGCTGTGTGAAAAGCAATGCATTATTCATTTTTTGCATGGAACTGAAAGAGCAGTCACACAGTTTTTGAAGTCAGTTTCACACCATTCTCTGCTGGCTGTCCAACAGAGTTGTAAAGTTAACCTGAATAAGCATTTCTTTCAAAGTTTTTCTCTTCAGTCTTAGCTTAGTTGGTGGTAGTTGGATTTTTCTGTCAGAAGAATTCTCAGAAGAATTCTATAGATGTCATGTATGGACACTAAGAAACTAAACAAACATTTAAATACATATTTAATTAAAAAAAGAGATAAATAACAAAATACATAAGTCAAATGGTCACAGTCTAAAAGCGCAAACATAATCATAGAAAGTAAGAAAACAACCTGTTCTAAGGCAGGTTTAGGGAGGACAGAAACTTCCTGCAGAGCAGAAATGGCGAAAGACTGCTTGCTTTTGATTTAATGTCAAAGTGGAGTGGAGGTGCAGTCACGTTAGCAAGTATTTCAGCAAAATTTTACAGGCAAAAAAGGTACACTGTCAATATCGTAGCGATGTATGAAGCACCGCTCACACAGAATCCAGTTTCAAACCAAGGAGCTTTCTTTTGGTCAGTGTGGTGAATTTGCTTGGGCAACTTTGTGCTTTTATTCACTATATGTACGGTGGCCGAGAAGTGCAAAACAAATCACAATTCTGAAAACGAAATGACAAATTACAAACGGAAATGCAAATCTAAAAAACAAAATAACAATTCAGAAAACATTATAACAAGTCAGAAAACACAATGACAAATTCAAAAAACAAAAATAACAAATCAGAAACCACAACAACAAATCCAAAAGCAAAATAACAAGTCAGAAAACACAACGACAAATCAGACAAACCGGAAGAGCTAGGTATAGTTTGAGACAGCGCCATTGGTTTGAGATTACTCACCGCTGACTGGACGAGACATCTGTCAATCAAGGTATACAGGAAGAACAGCAATGTAGAATGTTCGGAGATGTTTTTGAAGTAGCTCAGTTTAAATGTATTGTATGAATTGTATTGTATGTATTGCCCTTACTGTGGAATAAAAAATACGGAGTGTCTATTTTCAGTCAGTGCAACTAGCCCGCCTTGTTGGCAGTAATTCTGCTCTCCAACGTGTGATTGGTCTAGTCAACACTTTAAAAAATGGCTGTGAATCATCAGCTCCAGTGGCGCAGATGGTTAAGGGCGTGTCGTCGGCTTTTTGACGCGATCGACCCGGGTACGATCCCACCTTTTGCCGAACTTTTTTTTTCTCCCTTTTTTTTCTCCCTTTTTTCTTCCGCTGCGGCTATCTGTCATCCTCTATTCAGCATTCAAACTGCGTGTTGTGTTCGGTTACTACAGTCAAAACAATGAATTTCTCTTCAAGAGCGCACAGTAACTGAGGTTTAAAACTGTTAAAAGAAAAGGCTCAGTAAACTAACGCACAGATTTAATACACTACACATCAATATTTCTTCCCTTTGTACTTTGAACTTTTCAGTGCGGACTCGGAGGGCTGTGACACCGTGTTGTTTCAAACGCATCATTCTGCACACGGGATGCGCATAAGTGCTTTGTGCCGCTCTGTATTGGAGCCTTTCGTATTTATAATACTTTTCTGCACAATGAAAGATTATTAATTGTCTTTCTTGTTCTGTCCTATTTGTCATATGTGGCTGCCTTCATTACTGTGCTATACATTTAAAAGACGTCTTTTAAGTTTATAGTATATATATATATATATATATATATATATATATATATATATATATATATATATATATATGTGTGTATTTACTTGTTTTTTCATGAATGTATTTTACAACAATACAAAGAGCAATGTGTAACATTTTACCAGATTTAGTCGTACAGTTATTAGTATTCACTTATTTGTAAATAAAAATGTTTCACTAGATTTTATAAAATTGTGCACCCATGATTTTTCTAGGGTATCTTTTGCTGCTGAATTATTCACTAACCTAGTTTATAATAGTATTTTTGACATAGATTATGATTATATATGTTTTCATTTGTTATTTTTCATTAAAATGAAGTTGTCTATGTGTAGTAGATTGTGTTTAACACACAAAAGAGTGACGATCAGGTCAACACAGAGAAGTATAGAAATTCTACATTGATTTAAAAAAAAACTGCACTGGTATCGGATTGGATCGGTATCGGCAGATACTCAGAATTTTCGAGATCGGATCGGTTCTGAAAAAATGGTATCGTTGCATCCCTAGTTATTTTGTTTTTGGATTTGTTGTTGTGTTTTCTGACTTGCTATAATGTTTTCTGGATTGTTGTTGTGTTTAGGGCTGTCGCGATAACCGCAATATCGCAATACTTCTACTGACGAGCATAACCACAGAGGAATGCAACAACCGCAGCAACCGCAATATTTGCGTTTTCTTTTTTCGTAAGGTTATGCCTTTCTCATTTTACACTTTGTGCATGTGTACTGAATATTAAATAAGTTAGTAATGATAATATAATGTGTACCATGCTGATTTGTACAAAGGCTAAGTAAATTTGCACTTAACAAGCCTAAACAGACTAAGAATGAGAGAGAGAGATCGACTGAGCGTGTGCGATTACCTGCGTCTGTCCTTCAGGCTGAGTCATGTATATTTGTGAAAACAAGTTATCATGTCCAAGGAAAGCGAAATCTCTGTCTGAGCATCGATGCGTTGCTGGTCAGCTGAGCCTTTAAAAGTGGCGCTCAAAGTTAAAATGATTTCAACAGCGTGTTTCATTACATCTTTCCTTGAATGAATCAGCGCTTTTGAACGTGTAGTTGAATGAACGGTTTAAAGACTCACTCAAGGACAGTCCTTTGACGCCTTTTACGCCTTGTGGCATAACAATGAAACTGCACTGACTGACAGCCCGGAAATGATCAACAGAAAAAGTCTCTTGTCCAGTCAGATTCAAGGATCAGCACTAATTGTTATATAACAACAGCCTAACGATTTTATTGTCAGCTTTATGTTCTGTTATGTGGACCATTATTTTGTCATTCTCTTCTGTTTACTTCACTTCCTGTTTCAACGAGATTTAGTTTCGGTTTCTGAATTCCTTACATCGTAACACACACACACACACACACACACACAGATGTTTTATATATATATGTATGTATGTATGTATGTATGTATATGTATAAATATATATATGGCGATAATACCGCATACCGCGCTTTTGAGCCACTCAAAATTACCGCAAGGGAAATTCTTTCACCGCGACAGCCCTAGTTGTGTTTTCTGAATTGTTATTTTGTTTGTTAGATTTGCATTTGCGTTTGTAATTTATTTTGTTTTCAGAATTGTGATTTGTTTTGCATTTCTTGGCCACCGTAGATATGGTTTGAAACCACAACAACTAAACTTTCATCATCTTGAGCATCAGTCAAGCTTTTTTTTTTTTCATTCTAAAACTTATGATCTGGTAGTGATGTTTGATGCATTATTGGTCATTTATAGAGGTCAGCCGATAGTGGATTTTACTAATAAAATAACTAGGTTGGATCGTACTGGTCAATCACTGATAAATCAACTGATAGTTTTAAAAATAGATAAAAATGGATTATTGAAAACTAAGAAACAGTACCGAACCATGAAAGTGTACCAAATGTTTTAAATGGAATAAAAATGTAAATATTATTACTAATTATACATTTATCATAGTAAGTTCATAATGCATTAGCTAATGTTAACAGATGCAACTTTTAAATTTGAAAATGTATTACCAAGTTGAAATGAACACACTCTAACAATGACCAAAGCTTATACAGCATTTATTAATCTTAGTTAATGTTACAAATGGCCTGTTGTTATTATTAGGGTTGGGTATCGAAAACCGGTTCCATTTTAGAACTGGTTCCAAATTTCCAAGAACCGGATATTCGATAAGACGCGGGCATTTCCATTCTGCTTAACGATTCCTGCATTCACATTTTAATGTGACTTAAAACGATTTAAGTG
Organism: Spinibarbus caldwelli; assembly: GCA_039654775.1. Classification (NCBI taxonomy): domain Eukaryota; kingdom Metazoa; phylum Chordata; class Actinopteri; order Cypriniformes; family Cyprinidae; genus Spinibarbus; species Spinibarbus caldwelli. Next base: position 29,582,474 of record CM077243.1, read on the forward strand.
CAGGAACGGAAAGAACTTGTGCCTTGTTTGCGTGCAGCGCACATGAAGCGCGAGCACAGAGAACGGGATTCACTAAATTCCAGAGAACAGCGGTCTTTGTGCAGGTTCCCGGTTTGTGTCCGTTCTCGATCCGTTCCGTGCATTTCCACTGCAGAAAAGGTTGTTCCGGGCCAGAACTGACTTCTTTTTTTTTATTTATGCTATTGCTAATTGATTTGTTTGTTCCTATTTTTTTATTACTGACTGTTTACTTTTCTTTATCATTTTAATACTTGAAATTTATATTAATCTAGTTGTTTTTGCTGTGGTATTTCTGTTAAAAGCATAGGCAAAGTTCCTCTTGCAGTGTTCTGTAGGCTGCTGATTTTTGCTCATGTTATTCAGCTGCAACAGAATGCTTTGTAAAAAGACACAGAATAAATGTTTGACATCTAAATGTTTGACTTAATTTTTTTTTATATTGGATTTTTTATCTTACTGGAATCGAAATTAGGAATCGATAAGAATTGGAATCGATAAGCAGAATCGGAATTGATAAAATTCAAACGATACCCAACCCTAGTTATTATGCAGTGTTACCATTTCATATCAACAGTTATGCTTAAAGATGATCATCTTTAAGTATCTACACAAAGGTTGAAGCAGTAAAATAACATAGATATGTATATGTGACTTCAGGTCACATTGTTTTAACTCCTTGAGGTACAGGTAATGTTCACGTCCTCTCAGCCTTGATGGCAAACATACTGTTGTTTTTTTCACTTCAAGAATGAACAAAGTGACATAGATGTGTTTAAAGTTTCCATTTCTGATTTGTTTATACAGGTGCATCTCAATGAATTAGAATGTCGTGGAAAAGTTCATTTATTTCACTAACTCAACTCAAATTGTGAAACTTGTGTATTAAATAAATTCAATGCACACAGACTGAAGTGGTTTAAGTCTTTGGTTCTTTTAATTGTGATGATTTTGGCTCACATTTAACAAAACCCACCAATTCACTCTCAACAAATTAGAATATGGTGACATGCCAATCAGCTAATCAACTCAAAACACCTGCAAAGGTTTCCTGAACCTTCAAAATGGTTACACAATAGCCTATACAATCATGGGGAAGACTGCTGATCTGACAGTTGTCAAGAAGACAATCATTGACACCCTCCACAAAGAGGGTAAGTCACAGAAGGTCATTACTGAATGGTTGGCTGTTCACAGAGTGCTGTATCAAAGCATTTTAAGTGAAAAGTTGAATGGAAGGAAGAAATGGGGTAGGAAAAGGTGCACGAGCAACAGGGATGACCACAAGCTTGAGAATACTGTCAAACAAAGCTGATTCAAACACTTGGGAGAGCTTCACAAGGAGTGGACTGAAGCTGGAGTCAGTGATCAAGAGTCACCACGCTCAGACGTCTTCAGGAAAAGGGCTACCAAGCCACTTCTGCAACAGAAACAATGTCAGAAGCATCTTTCCTGGGCTAAGGAGAAAAAACTGGACTGTTGCTCAGTGGTCCAAAGTCCTCTTTTCAGATAAAAGTAAATTTTCCATTTCATTTGGAAATCAAGGTCCCAGAGTCTGGAGGAAGACTGGAGAGGCACAGAATCCAAGCTGCTTGAAGCCCAGTGTGAAGTTTCCACAGTCAGTGATGAACTGGGCTGCCATTTCATCTGCTGGTGTTGGTCCATTGTGTTTTCTGAAGTCCACAGTCAACGCAGCCATCTACCAGGACATTTTAGAGCACTTTATGCTTCCTTCTGCTGACAAGCTTTATGGAGATGCTGATTTCATTTTCCAGCAGGACTTGGCACCTGCCCACACTGCCAAAAACACCAAAAGTTGGTTAAATGACCATGGTGTTGGTGTGCTTGACTGGACAGCTAACTCACCAGGCCTGAACCTCATAGAGAATCTATGGGGTATTGTCAAGAGGAAGATGAGAGACACCAGACCCAACAATGCAGATGAGCTGAAGGCCACTGTCAAAGAAACCTGGGCTTCCATACCACCTCAGCAGTGCCACAAACTGATCACCTCCATGCCACGCCGAATTGAAGCAGTAATTAAAGCAAAAGGAGCCCCTATCAAGTATTGAGTACATATACAGTAAATGAACATACTTTCCAGAAGGCCAACAATTCACTAAAAATGTTTTTTTTATTGGTCTTATGAAGTATTCTAATTTGTTGAGATAGTGAATTGGTGGGTTTTTGTTAAATGTGAGGCAAAATCATCACAATTAAAAGAACCAAAGACTTAAACTACTTCAGTCTGTGTGCATTAAATTTATTTAATACACGAGTTTCACAATTTGAGTTGAATTACTGAAATAAATGAACTTTTCCACGACATTCTAATTTATTGAGATGAACATGAACATATTTGCTTTTTCACATCATTAGCTTTAAATCTTCAACTTCGCTGACTTAACGGATACATAATAGTGACCACCAGACATAAACTAATACAAATACATGGTAACACTCATGACATCAAATTTTTGTGTCAGACATGCGTGTGTTTTGGTCACATTGTTTTAACCGCTTGAGGTACAGCTAATGTTCACGTCCTCTCAGCCTTGATGGCAAACACACTGTTGTTTTTTTCTTTGCTAATGCAGTCAACAAATTAATTGCTTTTATAATGATCTGAAAACATGCACTGTAGTGTACGGTATACATACAGTTTCATTGTCGATATTTTAAATTGGTGTCAAAACAAACAGCATGAGGCGTCAGTGATTAAAGGCCACACTCGTACTGTATAATGACAGCAGAGCTTCTTTGCCATTCCAGCAATGGACGCAACCGGGAAAAACTATCAGTATGGATTTATGCTGATAACCCATAGTTCCAGCAATTAACTATTGGTGTCAATCGGACGACCTCAAGCCATTTAGTGTTATTGTTTAAAAAAAAAATAAAAAAATAATGATAATAAAGTACTACTACTAATTCTATTAATAATATAAAATGTTATGGTCTGATAAGCTGCTGGGCTCATGAATATTAATCACGTTGTCTGTGTTCGCTAGAACTCATGTGCTTATCAAAACTCGGATGGTATTATGAGAGTGCTAGCTAATGATATTGCAATTCACGTTTGATTCCCGGCACTACTGAAGGAACCAGCCAGCAGTGGCTTCTGCTTGTTCTTAAAGACTGAATAAAATTTCAAAAGTACTCAGTCATTTTGAAAGGTAAAAACATAACAAAAAAAAAAAATGTCAAGAATTTACATGCAGCGTGTCAGTTCTGCATGGTATGTAAGACCATTTTGCTTTCTCTCTCTTTGCGCTCTCAGCCAAGCGACGGTGAGTTGGGCACCTACACACTAAACTTTACTCAAATAGCTGACTGCAGTCCGATTCTGGACCCAGGCTTGGTTCCAACTGAATTGCAAGACATAATGACAATGGTAGACCATTTTACCATTTTTAAAGTTTAAAGGGAGTGGCAATGGAGCTGTACACACCACAATCGCTCAGAGTCATTTATGATAATGATTGTTGGGGCTATATCCTCTAATATTGTTATCTAGATCCAAACGTGCTTTAGAGGATTGAGTTGAATGCAGGAGGTACAATATAAGCACTGCTGAAGAGATGCTGCAGGCAGATGGGCTCTGCTCCCCATCTGACTGCTCTGTTTTATGGGGTGCTTCAAATGCACTTTTTTCCTCGTGTCAGTCGTGGTGCCAGTGAGAGGTGGGAGGAACTGAACAAGTAGGTCAGGCAGATAGACGTGAATAGCTGATTACATCACAGAGAGCTTCTTTTGCCGGGCCACTGGACATTAGTAATTACTAACCTAATAAACTAGTTTAGTTTTCTCTGTGTGAATTGATTGTGGAATATCTGGATGTGGTTCTGTTTGTAGCCCGTTCGTGTGGGGTGTTTCTTGTGTGTCTTGCACTTCTAGACCAACACATCAATAATACTCCAATGTGAGTCAGTAGAGCATCAGAATTACCCATAATCCTCTCTAAACACCCTCCTGATTTGCATAGGCTGTGTTTGGAATAGCATACTAGTGTTCTGTTCTTACCATTTCTGGAGTATATACTTTACACAGTTTTGTATGCAAAGAATAACCCACTGCATTCATTTGCAAAATATGCATTATTCAACAAAGCATACTGTATGGAATCCCACAATCCATTGTGCTTGACTTGACTGCTTCTGTACAATATTCCAATATTCCAAATTAAAAATAATTAATTATTTCCATGTTGATAAGTGAGAGTGAGTGTTATGATACTTGCTACTTTTTATTGTTTAAAACAAAAAAGAAAGAAAAGTTTTGTATACTGCAAAATATTTATGTAATCTAGTATTCTGTTCCATCTTGTTTCCATCCAAAGACTGGTACGAAAAATTAGAATATTGCATGAAACATTTGCAAATAAAGCACAATTTTCAATCCCATCCCACATAATAAATTATAATTCTTGTGCCTCAGAACAATTCAGGATTTAATTCTTGAACAATTCAGGGAGGTAATCATTTTGATGACAGACTTTGGGGTTTCAGAATGAATAAAACAGTATTTTAGATGAGATGTGTGCAATGAGATTGGTCTGCTTGTTAGGTGAGTTATCCAATCACATGATCTATCAGGGCTGCATGATAATGTTTAAATGATTAATCACGATTATTTTACTCACAAAATATAAGTCAAGTGGATGTCAGCATGCATGGTTTGCTCACAAAATTAGTCATGTGAAAGAAAACAGACTGGCTGTATTACACTCTTACTGGTGCAGAATCTTAGTAGAGATCACTAAACTTCTTCTTACAGGTTTGCTGGCATTTTCAGCTCATCAGCACTTTTTATGTAATATGAAGATGTGCATGGTTGCCAGGTTGGGAAGACTGATTAAGCCACTGGCAGAAAATGTATTGATTTATGAGAAACGTTTTGACTGGGGGATTGATATCTGGCAACCACAACCATAAAAGCTTGTGGAGGCTTGTTACCAATGCAAGATAAAGCAAATACCAAAATAAAATGAAATGACCTTAGGATAAATAATAACCAGCAGGTAAATATCACAGATGCAAATGTTCTAATTCAAGAGAAGCTGAAATTGTGATCACGATTAAAATATTTTTATTTTATTTATTTATGTATGTATTTTTTTTGCACATCAAGGAATTTATTCTATAAATGTGTTTCTGTCACAGTTTATGCATATGTTTTCCTATCAGGGGGAAAAAACTGCTTCAATTGAGTACATAAGGTATTGTTGTGCGTATTCTATGTTAGCCACATTTTGGCATTTCCATCCAGCATTTTTTTTATTTGTTTATTTTTTTTATGCGATATCCCAAAATAAATAAATATAAAAATAAATTAATTTGATTATTTGACCATTTGATACTGTACATTACACTTTTTGTGCACACGCTTACTTTGTACTTATTTTTGAAAAATATATGTAATTACACTTATAATGTCATTTATGATTTAATTTAATCTATAATTGCTATATAATTCAACTTTATTTCTGATTGTGCATGACTTTTTTTAAACTGCAGCAGCAATTAATTGGTGTTTCTTGCTCTGTTGCAGCCTTTTTTCAATTTGACTAAGCTGAGAAAACTTGGCCTAAGTGACAATGAGATCCAGCGGCTGCCGGGGGATATAGCCAACTTCAACCAGCTCGTAGAGCTAGACATCTCTCGAAATGGTAAGAAGCCCTTTGCTTTATCAGACCACTATTTAATTACTGTACGTGTCTGTGAGAAACTTTGGCCTCCCGTGTCTTGCCCTTCCCACACACTTCAAGCATACGCCCAGCATATTTCAGCAGCTGAGTTTCTGTGCTCAGCAATTACGTACAACCTTTCAGCATCATTCACAGTAATTCCCAGCTTGGATCGCAGCGTATCCACACCCAAAATTCAGTTTTCGTTTCAGCTATTTTTACCATTTTTGATCAAGTGGCATTTTTAAAACGAGACTTCATGGTTTGCAGTGTCTTGTGGTTTCAAATGACCTGTGTCTCTCTTAAAGGGATATTTCATGAAAAAAATAAATAAATTTACTCTCCCACATGTCTTTCTAAACCTGTATGTCTTTATTTCTTCTGCTGTACAGCATAGATGATATTTTGAGATTTTTGTCCATGCATTTAAAGTCAGTGGGGTTGAATGTTGTTTGGTCTCCATTGTTGTTTAAAATATATATATATTTTTTATGTTATATAGAAAAAAAAAGTGCATTCAGGTTTGTAAAGCGATGAGGGTGAATAAATGTCTTGAATTTTCATTCTTGGGTGAACTATCCCTTTTTAAGAATGGTTTATGCTCTGTGTGTGTTTACACACTGTCTTGCTGTGGAAGTTCCTCCCTCATAAATTGACGTTGTATTGTAGTTGAACTCTCATCTCTCTTAGTTATAGCACCTTTTTTATGGCAGGCACATAAATGACAGAAATACTGGTTTTGCTCCAAACCCCTGTAAGCTACCTTGCTGTCTACATAGTTCGGTATCTTGTAAGGAATCATCTGAAATGGAACCTGTAAAGAACCATGATTTACAGCTCTATTTACAGCAACAAATGCTACAGTTGTACATGTTGTACAAGTAACAATTTCATTCAATTTCTCCATGGGGAATTGATTTTGAATGTTAACTTAATAAAGACAAACCTACTGTGAGCTACGAGGTTGTTAATCAATGGTGTATATGCTTTTATTGAAACCATCAGCCAGCATTAGGCTACTTCAGCTCATTTTTTAAGTAATCATGTTTAACAGTGGAATTCCTGGTGGAAAAACTACATTACCCAGAAATAATCAGCACTCAAGAGAATTGTGATAAGGAAATTGCCTGACCACTCCAGTGAAGCAATGCAAATTTCCATATGCTCTCAGAATACTTACTATTATATATGTTAGACATCTTTAAATCACAATGCCTTTTTAAAAGTCCCTATGGGAAAAATGAATGGGATAAATACTTTTGGAACCAAGACCTCTGAAAAAGTGGGTGAATACTCACTCTATAGCACTCCTCACTGGAAGGATATGAAAGTCACAGTTGATTCCAGCAGAGTTTGCATTAACATTAAGCTTACAACGCAGTGCTCTACTAGTATAAAAATGCATAGCTTTCTCAGATGTTGAGTAAGAGATTTAATTACTGTTTTTTAATGAGTTGCATTATTTAATAATTATAAATAATGCTTTAATGGCATCTTGCATCTTTTCAGTAAAGCATGCATGCTTGCTGACTTAAAAAGTGGTCAAAGGAAGGCTTCTTATAGGCATAATGTTGGAAGTTTACCTGTAATTCCTTAAATTCTGCCTATGGGCAGCTCTCTAGGTTTTGGTACAAAGCCATTGTTTTGAATATAGCAAGGGTTTTATTGTTGCAAGTGGATTAAATCCGATTCCTCTTTCTTTCTTCTCACAGACATTATGGAACTCCCTGAAAGCATTTCATATTGTAAAACCCTCCAAGTAGCAGATTTTAGTGGAAATCCTTTGACAAGGTAATTGTGCATTTCAGCTTTTGTGTGATATTCTGATCCTATATGATTGCTGACATGTTTTAAAAAGCTCAATATGTGGTGTCAGTTCATGATCAAGTGCTAAAAAACAGTAAAATATTTACAAAAAACTGCAGTTTATTACAAGATTTTACATTATCTAAATTAGAGTACAGTTTTGTTCAGTTTTGCTGTTGTTACCCTAATTGAATAAATAAATAAATCATTCTAGTTTCAGTAATACTTTACTATAGAGACCAGTTCTCACTGTTAACTAGCTGCTTATTAGCATGCCTATTATTTACATATTGGCTGTTTATTAGTACTTATAAGGTGCATATTCTGCATGACCGTGTTCTACATCCCTAATCCTACCCAATACCTAAACTTAACAACTATCTTAGTAACTATTAATAATCAGCAAATTAGTAGTTTATTGAGACAAAAGTCATAGTTAATGGTTTGTTAATAGTGAGAATTGTACTTTAAAATAAAGTGTGGCCTAGTTTAAAGTGTGGCCAAAAGACATTGCCTCTTTAAATTGCATCTGTAGTTAGCTTGTGTGTACTTTATCTATTTTAAATTCTGACTAGACTGCAGTTGTAGAGTAGCTCCTCCAACACTGCTGAAATCTGTACACTTCATCAGGTTGGTAATAGAGATCCACAGTCATTTTTCTTTGTGCTTGTTGTGGTATGTGCATTGAGGCTGGGTGGTTCTTTAAATGAGTCTTAATTGCATGTCTAATACACCACAAATGTGTTGACTGCATCTCTGGTTTATTGACGATATCCTAATAGCCGTGTTGAGCTTGACAGGTCATGTGTTATGCATTAGTGCTGGATCCATTTTGGCCCAGTTTGCCAAATTGTTCCCCCATTTTGCTGGATGTTACAGTGCTTGACTGCTTCTGTATTCTCTGGTTATTTTGTAACAAACAGCCATATGGTTTAGTTTTAGTTTACTGGCAGAACTTTCTTGTTAGCAATGATTTATTTTATTTTATTATTTTTTTTTTTTTATACAACAGTGAGTGGTCATGTTTTTCTGGCGAGACCATGTTCATGATTCACTCCTTCATCTGTTCTTTCACCTGTCCGCCAGAGCAGATGCACATCCATTATTCTCTTCTGACATTTCCTGTGTGAACTGGGACTTTACATTTGTTTTTGTTTTCTTTCAGATTGCCAGAAAGTTTTCCGGAATTACGGAATTTAACATGCCTTTCCATCAATGACATTTCTTTACAAGCACTTCCAGACAACATTGGAAAGTAAGTGTTTTTTTTTCCTCATCTGTTGTGTATCTTTCAGCTGCAATCCAGTTTGTTTTTATGTACTCTCCTTTTATTAGATTAGATAATCTGGTTCTTTGTTTGTAATATTTAGAGGGATATTTTTTATGATATTAAGAGGGTTTGATCTGTGATGACATTCTCATATGATCTCATTGAAATATGATCGTTGTTGGAAACTGATATAGAGATTCAAGCTTTGAAATGGACTATCCACCCTAGTTGTGGTGTCTTCCTTCTCTGTGTTGCTGTTGTAGGACACTTATCAGCATCTGGGATGGTTACAGTAATAATTATCCCATGACTTAAAGACTATTGCTGATATGATATCAGAATGACTTAAACTTCTAGTCTAATTTCAGAGAGTTGATTCCACATTTTCAAGTTTTGTTAAAAGCATTTATCCTCAGGGACATTTTGACATGAGCACTGAGACGGTTAGTGGTTTCTGTAGTTTAGTCTATTGGTGGGTGATTTTTGGCTGTATTTCTTTAGCTTATGAGTACTCCATGACAGTCTATCTCCAGGACGACATATTGTTTCCCAAAAACACCCCAGCGCGCATGTGATTGGCTTGACCTGTTATTCCAGTGGACGTTCATATCACCTCTCGCCATTGTCTCTGTAGTAACTTGGACTTCTTTCAGATAGAAATCTGGGAAACGTCTGGCTAACTTTTGTTTTTTTTCCTCCGTTGTGCGATTCCACGGCTCTCTTCATTTCCTGTGTAATTTCCTCTTCCGTGCCTATCGTCCCTCTATCTTACAGCTCAATGGAAGCCTCTTGCAGTCAGAACCTTCAGAAAGTGCCCAGAAAAATAATGCAAATTCATTCATATGGCCAGGCTAGTCCTTTTATGACCAGTGAGTTGATTTTCTGTGAAGTTAATCAACTGTGAGACTTAAACATCTAGACAATATTTAAAACGGTGTTCTTTGCCACTAACCCTTACTAGTCGCATGTAAATGACTTTTGTTGAAAATGACTGCTGCTGGTGTGATAAAACGCTTACTGTATGTTGAAGATGGTTGATTGAATCACAAAAAATGATAAAACACTAAATATAGGCAAACACAAAAATGTCTGCACATTGCTGCTCCAGCAACGTTGTCAATTTTTTTTGCCAATTTGTTTTTGTGGTGTGTGACAAACTCTATCTAGAGATAGATGAGATTTTGGATAAATATGTGCTTGCTAACATAAGTGCAAACATAAGTGTAGTGCCTGAAAGAGGAAAAAAAGGATTTCTTTTTTCTTGTCGATGGTTTAATCTGGCTCAGTGAGGCTCCATGGAGAGGAGACAGGCAGAATGATTTGGCCAGTGAGATCTTTTTCAGTGAGCAGATATTTTTATAGAGATCAGTCCCAGAGTGATTAATACTCATCCTCTCAGTAAACATATATTATAGTCAGCTCAGTCACACACATACATATCCCTCACCTATATTGACAAACAAAAACATTAATGTGCAACAATGCCACTATTTTCCCCTGATTGATGGCAGACAGTTATTACTGCAGTATTCAAAGGCTTTAGTTTGTGGAATTGAAATACTCCATTCGCTACAGCCTCGAACAATAATCCTCTTTTATTTCTCTCCGTTTTCATTTCAGGAGACAAACCTGATTAATGTCTGTGTGACTTTAGCTGTCTCTATAGCCTTGAGATCCAGACGTTTGAAAGCGTGTTGAACTCTTGTTCGTCTCTGGGTTGATTAAATTTTCGTGGAGTTATAGTAACAAATAGTCCTCGAAATCAAGCTGTCCATGTGACTGACTGAAGCCACACATCGCTTCTTTCATCTTACCTTATTCACTTTTGTTTTGAATCCGTCTACTGAGAAATTAAACTCTTGATCTCTGAAAGTTGTTTTTCTAGAAATGTGAGTGGCCTTATCTCTGAATTACTGGCTTATGTTCAATTTGAACAGGGAAGTCCTCTTGCCCTCCTGTTACATAATTTGGTGTAGTTATTGTTTTTATAACAATATAAGGTTTTAAATAGCAGAAAGTCTATGGAAGCCCTGAAATAAATAAACTGGTATGTCACTGCCCCGTCAGTGAGGCTCAGAGCAGTGAGCATGCGCTGCGCTGTCATGCTGAGCGCACTGGAAGATTGTGATTGCTATCTCAGGATGTGTCTTAAGTGTGCTTCCCACAGTGCCTCACCCTTCTCTGTGCCAGCAGATAGTGCAGATTACTTTTTAACAGTAAACGAGTAGACATCTGTGTGGAGTTTGCATCTTACTCACAACTTTTGAATGGTGGCGTATCTTGGTTTCCACCAAAATATTCATCAGCACAACTGTTTTCAACATTGATAATAATCAGAAATGTTTCTTGAGCAGCGAGTCAGCATATTAGAATGATTTCTGAAGGATCATGTGACACTAAAGACTGGAGTAATGATGCTGAAAATTCAGCTTTGATTAACACAACAGTCAATTACATTTTACAATATTCAAATAGAAAACAATTATTTCACATTGGGATAATATTTCACAATATTACTGTTTTTACTGTATTTTTGATCAAATAAATGCAGCCTTTTGTCAGCATAAGAGACTTCTTTCAAAAACATTTATTATTCCAATATGTGCTTATGGTTGAGACGTTATTACTGTGTTAATTGCTGTTAGTTGCATCTTGATATCCTTTAATGGTCTTTACTCCATGGAATGGAATCAATGGAAATAATACATTTTACTCATAATATATTGATAACATCTCTCTTAATAGCAATATGTATGGTGGTCCTATAATGCAAATAAAATTCAGAAAACACATCAGGACAAAATAATTTACTGCTCAAATGTGTAATGGTTTATATTTACACACATACTTAAGATTGTGCAATGTTTCTGTCTTGTATCTAGCCTCTGTAACTTGATATCACTGGAACTCCGAGAGAACTTGCTGACTTATTTACCAGAGTAAGTGTACGCCTCACAACACTGTGTGTGTGTGTGTGTGTGTGTGTGTGTGTGTGTGTGTGTGTGTGTGTGTGTGTGTGTGTGTGTGTGTGTGTGTGTGTGTGTGTGTACATAAGGCAAAAGCAAATTGATCTCTCTTTCATTTTGTTTCAATCAGGTCTCTGTCTCAACTTCAGAAACTTGAAGAACTGGATGTAGGAAGCAATGAACTGTATAATTTGGTAAGTGTTGAGATTTTCATGACACGCTCCAAATAGACTAATAACAATAATAACGACTATAATTGCCCAAGACTTGGAATATGTCACGCCATCTCTGGAACTGCGTCTGATTATTAGGCTGAATATGATGAAGACATTTCCCCATCACATCTCATCCCAAAGTCAAATGGAAAAAAAGAGAGTTTATTTTGCACAAAGACATTGGGCCTCATGAAACCATAAATGTATGAGTACATTTGGAGTAAGGATGTCACAATGTTAATTTTTGACTCTTATGGTTATTGTCCAATTAAAGAATCAAGATTATCTGCAAATGCAACAAATAAAACCTCCACAAACATTTCTCAACTTTTTATTAACAGTTTAATTGCAGCATTCATTAGAACATGCAGTTAACATACATATTCCTACTTTTAACTGAAAACAAATAGATAAAACGTACCAAAATTTATATTTTCAACAAAAATGTATGTACTACAGAGCCTAAACTGTTCAATTCACTTGCTTATTTACTTTCTAATGATATAGTTGTTTCTACTCCAAATTCATTGTTGAAATGATAATTGAAACCGTGGCTGTCATATGTTTTCATGACAAATTTATTTAAACATATATTAAATATTTAAGACACTTAAGACACAAGTTGAGTAAAATATAATGAATATATAATATAGATAAATAGCGTTACGAGACATGTTGCTTTATTGACGTCTTTCCATGGTTGAAAGATTGCGTGAGACGTGATACATTTCAGTGTGGTGTACTGTATCATTCAGCATGCAATCTGATGTTCATTCATGTTAACACTGAGCTACATCTCGAAGTAAAGCGGGAGAGATGATCATTTATTTGTGCTCCACGCAACCATTTAAACAGATATGTGGTTATAGTGATCTGTCACGAGTCACGACACATTGGAAAGTGTCAAAAATGCATTGATTGTTTGAATTTCGCGATAAAATTGTCCAAATTTAATAACATGACCATTTTAATTGTGAAATCGTGTAATTGCAATAGCTCTAACTCGGAGTAATCTGTGCGTAAAATGCCCATTCCCGAAAACTTTCCTCTGGATTCACAAATGCATCTCAAACCTCAGATTTCATCATTAAATGTGTGTATGTTGATGAATTTCAATCATTTGTTAATAAAGCGTGTCGTTTACAATTAGCATAATCCCACCAATGAACAACTACGACATGCATGTTGTGGGATCTTTGGACACCCTTCTCAAGTTTTGCTCTAGTATATTGCATAAATGCAAAAGACTAATTGTCATATGACAAAAATGATTCACTCAAAGTTTTAAGCTTGCAGACAAATACTACTGGGGCTCAGAATAATAGTAATCAGAAGGAAAACAGACTACAGACTGTCCTTTTTTTTTTTTTTTTTCAATAAAATTCATTCTCGTTTTTAACTAATTGGTTAACTGATTAATTTGTTTTCATTATATGAAATTCCTACATGCAAGTAGTGAGCAAGTCTAATCTTTCAGTTTACTGGCGGAGCACATGAGCAGCGTTTCACCATCCCTCCATCTCCTACTCCACCAACATAATTGAACATCATTTAAGCCATCCATTATAATCCAATCACTAGTAGTCCTTAGGGGTATATGGGAGCTCGAGTTGAAGCAGCTTCCTCAAGGCCCTTTACAAGCCAAATGTTTTACACCCCGTTTATGCGTGTTTGTTAGTAGGTCTACTATTTTTCTGCACCATATTTGAACACTACAAACATTATGAAAATGTATTTCTTCTGTGAAACATAAAATAAGTTATTTTGAAGAATGCTGGTAACCAAACAGTTGATGATGCCCAATGACTCAGCAGAAGAAAGAAATTCCTACAGGTTTGGAACGAGCAAATGATGACAAAATGTTCGTTTTTGAGTGAAAATCCTTTGATGTATTAAATCCTTTAATATTCCTAAAATTATGTTTTCTTCCTTTTAATTTTGGGGTGAAACATGTTTTTGGCAGGTCTCTTGAGATTCACATCTATTTTGAAACATTGGGATGTTTTTCAAGTGTTGATTTGGTGTATTGCTGTTTGTCCATGTCTAAAACCCTTGTTTCCATGAATGTGACCCCTGTTTGACAGAGGCTGGACTTAATGCAGGATACATAAGAATGCTGTTTCACGAATGTTTCGCGTTGGCCTGCATTCTTTTGCACGTCGGTAACAGACACCTGCTGTGTTCTCGTTGCACCATCTGAACTATGTCAAACTTGTTTTCTTGCAGCCTGAGACAATAGGCTGTCTTGTCAGTCTGAAAGACCTGTGGCTGGACGGAAACCAGCTGTCTGAAATACCACCGGTAAAGTATTTCTGACATGTCCTGTTGATGTCATTTTCAAAAACTGTCTGTCAGACTGTCGGATCTGTAACAACACCTGTCCTTTTGCATATATTTTGTAAACATGTATTGCTTCGTAAGACATGTATATTGGTCCTTTATATTATTTTACACTTGATTTTAACGTAATGTTTAATATTATTCTTTATTAATCGAACACAATCTACTCTTGAAAGCTACTTCCTCAATATCCTAGAGGCTTGTTTTGTGTGCTTGTGTTTGCATACCTGTTTACATTTGTGTGTGTGCACATGTGCTTTCTCTGCCTCAGGAGCTGGGTAGCATGAGAAGCCTTACGTGTCTGGATGTGTCGGAGAACAAGGTAGAGCGCCTCCCAGAGGAGATGGGAAACCTCCTCTCCCTCACTGACCTCCTGATGTCCCAGAACCTCATAGACGTGCTGCCGGAGGGCTTAGGTCAGTGTTTAGGACCTGGCCGCCAACTGAAGTGCCTGTGTGTTTATGTGTGCTTCTGTGTGGTTGTTGTCCTTCAAAACCTGCAGAAATTAGATGATAGTGATGGATGGAGTTTGATTTTTCATTTAGAAAAAGGAGAGACAAAAACTTGTTTTCTTGTTTCTTTTGTCATGTTGTTTTTTAATGCAAAATATCAGTTCAAGCTTGAAGAGCTTATATTAATGGAACAATTTGTTGGGCGTGTGGTTAACCTACTTATCCACTCTAGATGGGTTATTTTGTTGTTAAAAGAGCACAATAGTGAGCTGTGATGTTTAACTTTGATTTATGCATTGATAGTACTGTAATATATGTTTTCCTTTAGGTAAACTAAGGCGGCTTTCTATATTGAAAGCAGATCAAAACCGATTAGTCCAACTCCCGGAGAGCATAGGCAACTGTGAAAGCCTGACAGAACTAGTGCTGACAGAAAACCAGCTGGTGGTAAGTTACAGCACCTGAGCCTACGAACTGTCTATATACTTTCAATTAGCAAGAGGAAAATCAGGGAAATAAAAACAAGCAGGAAAAATAATTTAGTAATAATTAATTTAGTATTAATTCTATAATATTTATTTGACCACTTTTCTGGCCCTGCTCTAACACATCTGTCAATAATTTTTTGAACCCCAGAAGCGTGGTTATTTATGTTTGATTAGGGCTAGATGTAAACTCAGCAGAAAGGAAAGGTTGATCTCTGGGAGCAGAGCACCAGACCATAAACCCTCTCCTCTTAAGGGGGCAAAGTCTATTAAGTAATGAGCCTCTTATACTATCATGCCCTTAAAAAAAGTTTGCTTGCTTATTACACTCTAAAAAATGCTTTGTTGTTTCAACCCATGTTTGAGTCAAATATGGACAAACACAACTGTTGGTTTAAATTAAGATGTAAGATTAATCTAGAATTTAAGTTAATTTACAACAATGGTTGGGCTTGTTCATATTTGACCCAAACATGGCTTGAAACAAACAAGTGTAGAGTTGTAGTCTTATGTGGTCTTATTATTGGTCTTTTTTTTTATTTTATTTTACAGTAGATGTTAGTGCAACTGATATTTAAATGTTTTTTTTCCTCTCAGAATTTGCCAAGAAGTATTGGAAAACTAAAGAAACTGTCCAACTTCAACTGTGATAGGAATCGACTAACGTCTTTACCAAAAGAGGTATGCAATCCTAATCATTGGGCCTTATTCACAAAACACAAGCAGAACATTTCACGAGGCAGCAGGCCTGGGTGACTTAACTATATTTCCCATCATTCTCTGTGGAAGTATGAGAATGCTGAAACCCATAAACTACGCACCTAATGTAAATATTTTACCTACTCTTCATTTTATTGTGTTAAAAGGTTTCAAACTGACCAATATGTATATTTTATTCGACCCAAAGTCCTTTGAATGCACATCAAATTGTACTTGTGACTTCCTAGTTTAAACAGGGAGCTCTCAGGAGTACTTGATGTCAGCAGCATGTAGCAAACTATTTTTTTAAAACATCTCGCTTACACTTTTCAATTCAATTCAAGTTTATTTGTATAGCGCTTTTCACACAATACAAATCGTTGCAAAGCAGCTTTACAGGAAATTAAGTTAATCCCGTGGCAGAAACAGAGAAACAAATAGAGACATAATTAGCGTAGCTGCTGTTCCAACCAAGCAAAAATGATTTGATCAATCCAAGCTAAAGAACAATAATGTGTGTTTGAGCAGATATAACTGCAGTACAAGATTATGAGATGCATTATGTGAATGCTTGGCATTATGTGAATGCTTGAGATGTGTCTTTAATCTAGATTTAAACAGAGAGAGTGTGTCTGAACCCCGAACGTTATCAGGAAGGCTATTCCAGAGTTTGGGAGCCAAATGTGAAAAAGCTCTACCTCCTTCAGTTGACTTTGTTATCCTAGGTACTACCAAAAGTCCAGAGTTTTGCGACCTTAGGGAGCGTGATGGATTGTAGCGTGGTAGAAGACTAGTTAGGTACGCAGGAGCTAAACCATTAAGGGCCTTATAGGTAAGTAATAATATTTTGTAACTGATGCGGAACTTAATAGGTAGCCAGTGCAGAGACTGTAAAATTGGAGTAATATGATCATATTTTCTTGACCTGGTAAGGACTCTAGCCACTGCATTTTGCACTACCTGTAGCTTGTTTATTGAAGATGCAGGACAACCAGCTAGCAGTGCATTACAGTAGTCCAGTCTAGATGTCATGAATGCATGAACTAGCTTTTCTGCATCAGAAACAGGTAACATGTTTCGTAGCTTGGCAATGTTTCTAAGATGGAAGAATGCTGTTTTTGTAACATGGGAAATATGATTTTCAAAAGACAAGTTGCTGTCTAATATAACACCCAGATTTTTGACTTTAGAGGAAGTAATAGTACATTCATCTAGTTGCAAATTATAATCCAAGAGATTCTGTGTACTGTTTTTTGGTCCAATAAGTAATATCTCTGTCTTATCTGAATTTAATAGGAGATCTTTTACATTTTTAACACACTCTGTTAGCTTAGATAATTTAGAAGTTTCATCTGGTCTTGTTGAGATATATAGTTGAGTATCATCAGCATAACAATAGAAAGTAATCCCGCATTTTCTAATAATATTAACAAGGGGCAACATGTACAGTCAGGTCCATAAATATTGGGACACCGACACAATTCTAACATTTTTGGCTCTATACACCACCACAATGGAATTCAAATGAAACGAACAAGATGTGCTTTAACTGCAGACTGTCAGCTTTAATTTGAGGGTATTTACATCCAAATCAGGTGAACGGTGTAGGAATTACAACAGTTTGCATATGTGCCTCCCACTTGTTAAGGGACCAAAAGTAATGGGACAGAATAATAATCATAAATCAAACTTTCACTTTTTAATACTTGGTTGCAAATCCTTTGCAGTCAATTACAGCCTGAAGTCTGGAATGCATAGACATCACCAGACGCTGGGTTTCATCCCTGGTGATGCTCTGCCAGGCCTCTACTGCAACCGTCTTCAGTTCCTGCTTGTTCTTGGGGCATTTTCCCTTCAGTTTTGTCTTCAGCAAGTGAAATGCATGCTCAATCGGATTCAGGTCAGGTGATTGACTTGGCCATTGCATAACAATCCACTTCTTTCCCTTCAAAAACTCTTTGGTTGCTTTTGCAATATGCTTTGGGTCATTGTCCATCTGCACTGTGAAGCGCCGTTCAATGAGTTCTGAAGCATTTGGCTGAATATGAGCAGATAATATTGCCCGAAACACTTCAGAATTCATCCTGCTGCTTTTGTCAGCAGTCACATCATCAATAAATACAAGAGAACCAGTTCCACTGGTAGCCATACATGCCCACCACCACCATGCTTCACTGATGAGGTGGTATGCTTGATCTTGGTCTCATCTGTCCATAGGATGTTGTTCCAGAACTGTGAAGTCGTTTGGCAAACTCTAATCTAGCCTTCTTTTTTTTGAGGCTCACCAATGGTTTACATCTTGTGGTGAACCCTCTGTATTCACTCTGGTGATGTCTTCTCTTGATTGTTGACTTTGACACACATACACCTGCCTCCTGGAGAGTGTTCTTGATCTGGCCAACTGTTGTGAAGGGTGTTTTCTTCACCAGGGAAAGAATTCTTCGGTCATTCACCACAGTTGTTTTCCGTGGTCTTCCGGGTCTTTTGGTGTTACTGAGCTCAACGGTGCGTTCCTTCTTTTTAAGAATGTTCCAAACAGTTGTTTTGGCCACGGCTAATGTTTTTGCTATCTCTCTGATGGGTTTGTTTTGTTTTTTCAGCCTAATGATGGCTTGCTTCACTGATAGTGACAGCTCTTGGATCTCATCTTGACAGTTGACAGCAACAGATTCCAAAAGCAAATAGCACACTTAAAATGAACTCTGGACCTTTTATCTGCTCACTGTAATTGGGATAATGAGGGAATAACACACACCTGGCCATGGAACAGCTGAGAAGCCAATTGTCCCATTACTTTTGGTCCCTTAACAAGTGGGAGGCACATATGCAAACTGTTGTAATTCCTACACCGTTCACCTGATTTGGATGTAAATACCCTCAAATTAAAGCTGACAGTCTGCAGTTAAAGCACATCTTGATCGTTTCATTTGAAATCCATTGTGGTGGTGTATAGAGCCAAAAATGTTAGAATTGTGTCAGTGTCCCAATATTTATGGACCTGACTGTATATTGAAAATAGCAGAGGACCTAGGACAGATCCTTGTGGTACGCCATACTTTACTGGTGATAATTGAGATGACTCCCTGTTTAAATAAACAAAGTGGTAGCGATCAGACAGGTAGGATCTAAACCATCTTAAAGCCTGCCCTTGAATACCCGTATAGTTTTGTAATCAATCTATGAGTATGTCATGATCTATAGTGTCGAACGCAGCACTAAGATCAAGTAAAACTAGCAATGAGATGCAGCCTTGGTCTGACGCAAGAAGCAAGTCATTTGTAATTTTAACAAGTGCAGTTTCTGTGCTATGGTGGGCCCTGAAACCTGACTGAAATTCTTCATAGAGATCATTTTTTTGCAAAAAGGAGCACAACTGAGCAGACAACATTTTCTAAAATTTTAGACATAAACGGAAGATTAGAAATGGGTCTGTAATTTGCTAGTTCATTAGGATCTAGTTGTGGTTTTTTAATGAGGCTTAATAACCGCCAGCCTGAATGATTTTGGGCTGTAACCTAAAGATATCGATGAGTTAATAATATTGGGAAGTGGTTCTTCTGCTACAGGTAACAACTCTTTCAGTAATTTAGTGGGTACAGGATCTAATAGGCATGTTGTTGGTTTAGATGCAGAGAAGTTTATTTAGCTCTTCCTGTCCTATAGTTGTAAAGCACTGCAGTTTTTCTTTGGGTGCGATGAATGGAGCTGAAGTACTAGACGCTGCAGAATCTACATTTGTTATTGTATTTCTGATGTTATCTAGCTTATCAGTGAAGAAATTCATAAAGTCATTACTATTAAATTGTGAGGGAATATTTAGATCAGGTGGCATCTGTTTATTTGTTAATCTAGCCACTGTGCTAAATAAAAACCTTGGATTGTTTTGGTTATTTTCTATGAGTTTGCGGATATGCTCTGCCCTGACAGCTTTTAAAGCCTGTCTATAGTTGGACATACTGATTTTCCATGCAATTCTAAAAACTTCCAAGTTAGTTTTTCTCCATTTGCGCTCAAGTTTACGAGTTTCTTTCTTGAGAGAATGGGTATTACTGTTGTACCATGGCGCAGTACATTTTCCTTTTTCAGTTTGATGGGCGCAACAGCTTCTAATGTATTAGAGAAGATAGTGCCCATGTTGCTAGTCATTTCTTCTAGTTCATGTGTATTTATGGGTACACAGAGCAGTTGAGATAAATCAGGCAGGTTGTTTCTGAATCTATCTTTAGTGGTTGGAACAATAGTTCTGCTGGACGATAACACGGAGCCATATACCCAGATAGCACACGTACGTCTGCAAGATGTCTGTTAAAGATCTCTTGATCTGGAAAGCATCTGCTGTCTACAAACGTCTGACAGACGTCTTTCAGATGTCAGTTTTACATACATTCTAAATCATAAACATCTTAAAGACATCTAATAGACGTCTATTTGACATCTAAAAGGAAACGTCCTATAGACGTATTGGAGATGAGCAAACACTCTAAAAAATACGTCTTGCAGATGTAAATGCAGATGTCAAATAGACGTCTCCGAGATGTACGTGTGCTATCAGGGTAGTTAATATCAGTAATACTCAGCATGCACGATACTAGGAAATGGTCAGTAACATCATCACTTTGAGGTACGATATCTATGTCAGTAAGATCAATTCCATGCATTATAATTAAATCTAGCGTATGATTAAAACGATGAGTGGGCCCGGTGACGTTTTGCTTGACTCCAAAAGAATTTATTAGGTCAGTAAACGCAAGTCCTAATGCATCATTTGTATTATCAATGTGAATGTTAAAATCTCCGACAATTAGCGCTTTATCAACAGTAACCAATAGGTCTGAGAGGAAATCTGCAAATTCTTTTAAGAAATCTGTATTCGACCCTGGCAGTCTATACACAGTAGCCAGAGCAAGAGATAGGAGAGATTTCTTTTGCATATCTGACAGTGTAACATTAAGCAGAAGTAATTCAATTGAGTTAAACCTGTATCCTGTTTTCTGGGTAACATTGAGAATATCACTATATATTGTTGCAACACCGCCGCCACGGCCAGTCTGACGGGGCTCATGCTTATAACAGTAGCTTGGTGGAGTAGACTCATTTAGACCAATATAATCATTTGGTTTGAGCCAGGTTTCAGTCAAGCAGAGCACATCAAAACTATTATCTGTGATCATTTCATTTACAATAACTGCTTTGGGTGCGAGTGATCTAATGTTTAGGAGCCCAAGCTTTAAGAATTGCTTTTGTTTATTTGTTTTGCATTTTTCTGGTTTAATCACGATCAGATTATTTCTAGATCCTGCATTAAATTTATATTTTGGCTTCACTGTTCGGGGAACAGACACAGTCTTTATAGATTGGACAGCACAAGTATTTCTATTATTTAAGTGGCTAGAACAAAAGTCATCATAGCAGTTATTTGAGAATGGGCTTACTAGTCAGACGGAGTGTAGAGTCCTGGAGATGTTGTCCGACAGGAGCTCTGCTCCGACTCTGCTGGGGTGCAGGCCATCAGCGCGGAAAAGCCTAGGACGCTCCCAGAAAAGATTCCAAATATTAACAAAGAGCAGTTTCTGTTCTTTACACCATGACAATAACCATTCGTTTAAAGGAAAAAGTCTACTGAACCTTTCGTGTCCTCGTCGATACGTGGGAAGCGGTCCAGACACGATGATCGTCGCCGCGGGTGAAGCACTGCGCACCGTCTCGATCAGGCTCCTGAAGTCCCTCTTCAGTGTCTCCGTCTGCCGCAGCCTGGTGTCGTTCACCCCCGCGTGCAGCACGATCGCGCTGATGCTCTCGTTGTTCTTCAGGATCGCGGGTATCTGCGCAGAAACATCGAGAACATGAGCGCCAGGGAAACAGTGAGTGTGCGCTTTACCTTCAGCTGACGTAGCACGGATGTGCCGGACGATGGAGTCTCCGACGATCACAGCGTCGCCTTCCGTCTCGCGGAGGGGAGCGAAGCGGTTCCGGGTGGAGATCTCGAAGGCCGGAGGCGGTGGAGGGGGAGAGGGCCTCGCGCGGGGCCTGGCTCGCGTCTTCCGCTGCTGCTGCACCCAGGGTCCGTGGTGTCCCGGCGCCGGAGTGAAGGACATCTGGGAAGATCACGTCCTGGGTGCACAGGGTCTGTGCAGAGAAACACACGGTGTAGAGGTGGTGGGAGTGTTAGCGGCGCGCTGTATACTTACCCCGGACTTGTGAGCGTCAGCCCGGGATGTTTCCAGTGCGGTTCTCCGCTCTCTCAGCTGGGTCTGCTTCTCCACCAGCTCGCGGATCTGCTTCTCCACGGCCTCCAGCTCCAGCTGCACCGAATGCAGCTCGAACGTGTCCTCGCCTGCACTCTAAGGTAGACACACACCCGCCATTAAAGCAAGTAGCAGTGAGTAAAACAACGGTAATGTGTGTGAAAAGAGTATTAGCAATGTAAGCGAGATTAGCGGCAACTTTCCTTGGTTGCCACCAATGCAACCACACTGGCGATGCTAACCCAGATAGCACACGTACGTCTGCAAGATGTCTGTTAAAGATCTCTTGATCTGGAAAGCATCTGCTGTCTACAAACGTCTGACAGACGTCTTTCAGATGTCAGTTTTACATACATCCTAAATCATAAACATCTTAAAGACATCTAATAGACGTCTACTTGACATCTAAAAGGAAACGTCCTATAGACGTATTGGAGATGAGCAAACACTCTAAAAAAATACGTCTTGCAGATGTAAATGCAGATGTCAAATAGACGTCTCCGAGATGTACGTGTGCTATCAGGGAACGGGCTATAAGCTAATAGTGGACTCTGGAAATCAAAATAAAACTAGTGATAACAAGGTGCTTTGAATGTTTTTGTTGTAGAATACAATAGGGGATATATTCAAACGTTATATAAACGAAAATGATGGTGTGTAAAGTATATTTCAGGATTAGAAAATAGACGATAAAGAATTAACTTGACGGAGCTCAAACTCAAAACACGCAGCAGCCCTTACACTTCACTCCATGGGTGAGACTGTGTTTACTGTACATATGCAGTAAATACAGTGGCGCCTACAGCAAATTCTCAGTAACTGTTCTGATACACTTGGAACTAGTTTTTCTTGCTGTTGCTAGTTTACCCACACACTATATATTTATACATTACTTTGCATATGAGGTCACAGAGTTGTCAAACTATGTTTAACAGTATCAAGAATGGAAGTTATGTTTCATTTTGGTAATTACTTGGGTTAACATTAGGTGAGTGGAGAGGAATTAGCTCAAGGTCATCCTGCAGGTTTTTTTTTTTTTTTTTTTTTTAACTAAAATGCTAAACTACTCTCCTACGTTCAGTTAAAAGGTCAGTATCCTTCTTTTTAGTGGCTACCTTCATTGAAGGACTTTGAGTTGTTTATGACTAGAACAAGTTCTTGAAGATTATGTCATGCTTTTTCCAGAATAATCTTGATGATGTGTTAGGATTCATCTGAGATATAATGTTCATTAAATATACATTCAGACATATTAAGGTTCTTCTGAGACATAATTTTCCATCAAGTCTGCTTGATCAGTTACCAAAGAAGCACGTCAAAATTATTCAGGAAAATAAGATTTTCTTATCAAAGCTGAAAACGTGTTGCAAAAATGAGTACACCTTCCTGAAAGTTACTAAATAAAACTAATTTTTAATCAATAGGTGAGCGTGTTCAACCAAAATGTTCAAATAATTTCTTGAAAATTATGCTGACAACAATGGAACCACTGTCAGAAGACTTATTTCTTAGCCCAAAAGAGCACAGTGGTACAAGAGGAATAGCAAATCATCGTAAGTATGAAACTATAGCAAAAGTAACACAGAAATTCAAAAACAGTGGATTTGTGAGAAGGTCCTTGAAATAATCAGGGCTTCACTTCAAGCTTTCCTTTCGTGATGTGTTCTTTTTTTTCCTGCTAGGAAAGAGCAGGAAAAATACCAAGCAAGTGTCTCAGAGCCGGCAAAAGCTATGAAAAGAGTGACTGTTTATCTAACAGAGTAAGATGCAGCCTGCAGAAGTGACATGCATGGTTGTTGTCCACACTGGAACTACCTACTGTAGCCAAAGCACAATATACTCATATTTGCAATGTATAGATTTCTGGGAATCCATCCTTTTTTTTTTTTTTTTTTGGTAGATTTTGTAAAGTTGAGCAACACTTCCCATTAAAGACCAGGGAATTTAAGGAGGTCATACTCCTTTAGTTAATCAGGATATATGTGACATTTTGTCATGAATTTGTACTCTCGATGTCAAGAAGGGTCAGAGCAGTGTACTTAATGGAGGAAGGTTATGGATTATGTATTAAGTACTGGAATATTACAAGTTTTTTCAATTTAATCAAGGGTGTACTTATTTCTGCAACTCTTAGTTTATACAGAATTGACAGATATTAGTTAAGTTTTTTTCTCTGTTTTTTCTTAAGAATATGTTTAATACATATCTATTTTGCCATCTTTCCATGAAGTGTATTAGTGATTATTAGGGGGAAAAAATATTTTGCACTTGTTCAGAGGGCGTGTACTCCATTATACTGAGTACTGTAGAAAAACGGTTTTTGTTTTTGTTTTTTTCTGCCAAAAGTTGGATGAAAAATAGTTGATGCATTAAATTAAGTTAGAAATGATTATACTTACATGTATGTATGATGTACTTCTAATAACTAGGTATTAACCCTGAACCTAACCGCAAACCAAACCTTACCCCTTATTAAGTCCAGTTAGTTGGGTGTCATGGTGGATACAAATTTGTGTTTGACCTGTTTTTTTCCACAATGATATTACTCTGATTTCTCTTCCGGTCATGTTGATGCTTTACTCACTGCTGTGCCAACTAATTCAGTTATATTGAATATTGACTACACTGTCTAATCAAACATCACTTGCAAAATTACAATCCAGAATGTAATCCTTACATATCAAATATTTGATATTGGAATCAAGTGCAGTTTGAACAGCCTTAATCATGCAGTCTTTAGCATTTACAGTGCAGTGTCTTTAAGATTAAAAATCTTTATCCTCACAGCACTTCTAAGGAACAGTACTTTACTAAATGAAGATGTTCACATTTAGAGAAAGACTTCATTGTTAAAACTGTCTTAAAATGTTTTGTTGTGCCTCTTGCTCGGAACAACCGTTCAAGTTTGCATTAGCTCAAGTAGGTCTGTCATGAGTGCTTTGGTTTACATGCTGACTCATCCGATAGTGGCCCTGCTGCCGCTGTAATTGGTCTAATGAAAGGTAATCCTTACACTTCTTAACCAGCAAATCCAGTTCCAGGCCGGATTCATTTCAGTGAAACCGCACCTTAGGTCAGTCAGTGTTATTAGCATACTGGCCTGGGGCAACCTGCCATCACCCGTCACATGACTTTGCCTACCCATACAAACTGTAGTGCTGTGTGTTTTTGTGGCATGACTACAGCACTCGGGATGGGGTCGTCCATGGCACACACACCCGGACAAACACACAGCTCATTGTGTAACTGCACTGTGTCTTGTGTCATCTTCCATGGCCCTCAAGTGTCTTATGTTCCTGAGAAACCCTCATCTATTATTCTTAAAGGTTTTTTCCCCCTCTCTTCCATACTTTCCTGTGTGTGGGGTGAGAATGGGCGCTGGTGACAGGTGAACGAGATTTGAGGAATGTTATTGTCTTGTTTAAACAATGGCTTTGTATGAATGAGGCAGCTTGTTCTCTGAGACCGTTTGCTCAGCTGTGACCTCTCTGACCTCACTCAATGGACACAACACAACGCAAAAGCCAGCAAAATGTCATCTTCTCATATTATTTCATCTTCAAGTAATGTCAGAATGTAGGGCTGCACGTAACAACAAACTGAGCAAAATAATTGTGATTATCAGTTATAATCGCGATTATTAATCACACTTTTTACAGGTGAAAACTGGTGTCCCAATCCGCTTCCTTTCTGCTCTCCACTATACTAGATGTTAAAATAGTGAAGTTTTCTAATATTAATTCCAATAATTCCAAATGATGGTAATGTTTTTCTGTTGAAACAGTAAAAAAAGTATTTGTATTATAGCACAGAGTTTGCATAGGTGCATTTATTCAGCAACCACAAACAATATAGCCGAGATTCATGTTTGGATTTATAATAGTATGTCACCTGAGAAAGTTTCCTTGCAGATTTAGTTGCAGCAAATAGCACATTGGCCTTGTGAAGGAGAACAAACTGGCTGTGTTACACTTTCATTTTAGCACAATATCATAATCAAATAAGTTTTTGCTGGTTTTCAGTGCCTCAGCGTGTATGCATGGTTGCCAGGTTGGGAAAATTAAGTAAAACACTGGGAAGAAAATGTCATTTTAAACTCTTGACATCTGGCAACCCTGAACATGAAATATCATGCAGGCTTGTAACCAATGCAAGATAAATGAAATGCCAAATAATAATAGCAATACTGCAGACAATTATGCTCAATTAACAGACGCAGAAAAGATTAAAATATTATTTATTTTGCAGCCTTATTTTTAACAAATAAAAAAATAATAATAATCTGGGGTTAGTTTAATAGTTTCAGTAGCATTCTATAAAAGGGATAGTTACACCTCTAAACTTCCAGTTTGAAGCCAAATATTTTTTCTACTATTATTAACTATTATTGACCATTGTGCTCAAATGTAAGCCATAAGTCTTAACACACAGATGAAAAAACCTCACTTCGTCAGCAGGCGAATGTTGGTGTCTGGTGTGAATCGCTCCATAGGAATCCATTGCTTCAAAATCTTTTACATTTGAGAGCTTTCATTGCCTTTTAAGCTGCCCATTAACTGTAGTTCAGACCACCTCTAATTGCTTCTAATTTTAGCTCTTTTGGCTTACTGTCACTGAAACCGCTTATTTAGGAAAGGTTTGCTTGCTGTTTAGTGCAGCTGTGTTCAGTTCATTTTGTTCATTACTCTTTGTCTTCTCAGTCATTTTACTGCAAATATTCATATGCTGGCGGAGCTAATGTTGTGCTCTCTTGTGACAGGGTAATGTGCTGATTTCCGGAGCGTTTCGCTGTGGTCACAGGGGAATTTGCTCACGTTGTTTTGTGATTTGTCTCAGATCGGCGGCTGCTGCAGTCTGAACGTTCTGTGTGTGAGAGAGAACCGTCTGACGCGCATCCCTCCTGAGCTCTCGCAGGCTACAGAGCTGCACGTGCTCGACTTATCTGGAAACAGGTTTGTCACAATAAAGTTTTCTCACCGGGGGTTTGTGATGTAGACTGAGTCATCAAGCACATCAGTGACTTCCTTTGACAGAATGTGTATCACTGCATCACTGTGCAGGTATACATTTATAAATGTCATTCCAAATCCACAAGACTTTTATTCATCTTCAAAACACAGATAAGGATAATTTAAAAAAAAAACAAAAAAAACATATTTTTATTGAACTTTTTCTGTTACAAAGCTTAGACCAGTATGTATAACAAACAAATTATCCACTCCCCTCCAAAAAAAATAAATAAAAATAAAAAAAATAAATAAATAAATATAAATAAATAAATAAATAAATAAATATAAAAGAGAGAAATATATTACAAATAAGAAATATTGGCAAGAACAATTACAAAGTATAAAATTAGGAAAATTTCTTAGCCCATGCAAGGTCCAGCAGGCCCGCTCTCAGTCTATCGGATTTGGGAGTCCCCAGATAGTCAAAGAAAGGGTTCCATATCCTGTAGAAAAGAAAAGGTTTGTCCTTCATGGCTGTCGAGAAGGCCTCAAGAGGAATAATATCCACTACTGTAGGCAGCCATTGATTTAACGTGGGAGGGTCCTCCTCAATCCACCTGCACATAATGCATTTCCGAGCCGAATATAGCAAAATGTGGAGGAGGACTCTATTCTGTGGATCTAAGGGGATCCCATCGCTGAGGCCAAGGATACACATCTTTGCTCCCAACTGCAATGACCGTTTGAAAATTGAGTGTATCTGTGTAATTACAGCATGATGCGAGCTCCGTTGTACTCCAGGTCACGCACTTTCCTCGCAGCCTGCATAACCTGGGCCTTATCCTGATAATTATGACATTTCACAATAACAGTATGAGGGCGTTGATCCATTGAGGAGCGGCACGAGGGGACACGATGACATCGGTCAATTTTTAACTAATCCCCCCTTGAAACTGAGTTGCAAGATCTCAGGCAACCAGGACTGGAAAAAAGTAGTCGGGTTGCTACACTCTGAGCCTTCTGGGAGACCGATGATCCGCACATTGCACCGCCAATTCCTGTTCTCAAGATCGTCAATCTTCTCCAAAGCGGATTCTAACTTGTTCTCCAGCTCAGTTATCCTAGAACCGTGCGCAGTCATATTGTCTTCAGCACTCGAAACTCAGCCCTCCGTTTCGACAAATCGCGTGTCCAGTCGCTCCAGTTTTGAAGAGCAGGAGTCAAGCCTCTGCACAACTCGATCTATTTTCCTGTCAAGGGAAGTTTTGACCCCTCTAAGGACTTCCGTAGTAATCCTTTCGACCAGATTGTCGAATCTCAGTCTTTCCTAACAACATAGGAGGCTGGTCCGCCATATTAGTTTGATCGCTCTGAGAGGAGCCCAACTCGGCCAGTTTGGGAGCTTTCGCCGAGAGGGTGAGCTTATTCTGAGTGCTAGGCAGGCTCAAGAGACTCTTCCGTCGAATTAATAAAATAAAGCCGAAGTTTGTCCCAGTTATAGTACTAAAATATCAACGTGCTGCGGGAGACCGATCGACGTACTGTTACTCCGCCATTAGCGTCACGTGACCCCCAGATAAGGATAATTTTAATGAAATGTGAAAAATTTCTGTCCCTCCATTGAAAGTCCATTCCACCAAAACTTTGATGCATCAAAAAGACATACAAAAGTAAACTTAATCCACATGTTTAGAGCAGTTTAATCCAAGTTTTCTAAAGAGACATGATTGCTCTCTGTGTGTGTTTAATATATATATATATATATATATATATATATATATATATATATATATAATATTACATTTAGTTATTTAGCAGACGCTTTTATCCAAAGCGACTTATAACTGAGGACAATGGAAGCAATCAAAATCAACAAAAGAGCAATGATATGCGAGTACTATGACAAGTCTCAGTTAGCCTAACGCAGTATATGTAGCAAAGGTTTTTTTTTTTTTTTTTGGTTAATTATATGATACATAAAAAGAAAACATAAATAGAATAGAAAAAGAATAGAGAAAGCTAGTGTTAGAGGCCTTTTTCTTTTTAAAGAGAACAAATAGTTAGAAAACAAATAGTGTGCAAGTCTTAAAGGGTCAAGAGATTTTTTTTTTTTTAAATAAAAGGAAACAAATAGATAAAATAGAATTAGAATAGAGAGAGCTAGAGTTAGAGAGTCAAATAAAGATGAAAGAGATGTGCTTTTAGCCGTTTCTTAAAGATTTCAGTGGAGGAACAGAAATCTCTCACATTTCATTAAAAATATAATTTGTGTTGCATTGATGAATGAAAGTCTTGTGGATTGACATGAGGGTGAGTAAATGATGACACAGTTTTCATTTATGGCTGTCCATTTTGAAAATCAATGGGACTGTATTATCTACAGTCCCTGTCGAATAGGCCACTACAGACTAACCCATACTTCTTTGTTAATGGGTGAAGAGCCTCCTTTATGCCCCTCTTGCCAGAGTCTTTTATCACTGAAGCTTATTTTGAAGAAACGTGATGTCTTGAACTCCATTAGGACTCTTCACTTTTCAGTTGACTTTTATGAAAAGATTTTTAATGAAGTTTTAGTTTTAGAATTTTTATCATTTTGAAAACCTCTTAAAAGAGTCTGTCTATCATTTTTTTCCCCTTTTTTTTTTCTCCATGAATATAGCCATGTTAGCTGGCAATGGCATGATGTTAAACTATAAACAAATCCACAGTCAGTAATGCATACGGAAATAATTATTACACTGTTGAATGGAAGTATTCATATAAATGTTATAACAAAAATAGAAGCTGCACATTTTTGCTATTAAATCCTCTAGTGCACATACTCCATAGACTTCCATTGTAAGTCCATGGAGCTGATCTGGTTGAATATGCTTTTTCACTTGGAAATTTGTCAGATTACTTAAAGGCATTTAATTTATTAAACGATATTGAGTAAAAACAAACACACAGATACGTATTTTAGGACTAGTAGGAGAATATATTTTGAGAGTAACAGTAGTAAAGAGAGGCAGAAGCGCGTCTTGTGAATGATATTCTGTCTGTGTCTCTGTGAAGGCTGCTGTACCTGCCCTTGACCCTGACCTCTCTACGACTCAAAGCTCTCTGGCTGTCAGAGAACCAGTCTCAACCCCTGCTCACCTTCCAGACGGACGTGGGCCCCGAGTCTGGAGAGAAGGTCCTGACCTGTGTACTGTTGCCTCAGCAGCCCTGTGAATCGGAAAACAAAGGTAAAGCTCTGATGTGTGTATGACACTTAAAAGATCCTGTAAGCTGTTTTTCATCAAACAGTGTGCAGGAAATGTCACTTATACCGGACATATGTAAATATGTGTTGAGAAAGCACACAGTCTCTGTGGCAGCCTGAAGAATCTGATTTCAGGACATCAGAGGACCTGGCGCTCTCTTTCTGTCAGACGTTCTGGGCTTTCGGGTTTTCTGTGTGTTTTGAGGCAAGCGGGGGTTTTGTAGAGAGAGGGTCAGATGTGGCAGAAGTTAGTGAAACTCCTTACAGATGAATGCATGATAACCCTAAGAATGGTAAATCTTTTTCCTTTTTTGGATAAAAGAATTTCATATGCTGTGTACTAGTATTGTCACAATATCAATAGTAGTCAGTAGTTGGTACCAATACCAGTAAAATTCCTGTTTTCAGTACCAATTTTGGTACCATAGCAGAAATTGTTGTAATTTTTTTTTTATTTATTTGATTGTTTTTAATTTAACTGTGAAAATAAAAATAAAATTCAGTTATTACTGCCATTAATAATTATAAGTAAATAATATGTTCAAACATTAGCATGTAGCATTCAAATATTGCCCAATTATGTAAACATTGCATTAAAAAAATCACTTGAATTAATAGTGGCAGGTGTAGTGCATTTATACTGCAAGATTTAATGTTATCACAGTGTCAAACATTGCAATTTCAGATTCAGTCCCACATTTTGATATGGTCGTCACTCCTGAAACTTTGCAGTGTGTACTTGGCAGCATGAAAAATAAAACTTTTATTCAATGTATGAACTTGTTATATAAAGAAAGTGAGCAGAGTGTGCTCACTTTATAATCAACGAAGCTAATATCATTTCACCTGCAGTGCAAGCTTAAGTGAAGTGAAGCTTAAGTGAAAACTTCTGTTATAAATTTAAACTGTCTCTTTTTTGTTACATTGTTTACAGTACCTGTCAAAAATTTGGAAACATGATTTTTAAATTTTTTAATCAAGGTTGCGTGATTTACACTATTCCTGTGATGCAAAGCTGAATTTTCAGCAGTCATTATTCCAGTGTTCAGTGTCATGAAATTTTAGAAATCATATTCGCTATAGTAAATAATAGTGTGAACTTAGTTATGTATGCAGACTCAGAGGTTAGCTAATCATAACCAAATAGCAATTGTATTATAGGGAGATCAAGAGCAAGGTAATAAAAACTAAATGGATTTTTTCCAAGAAACTTTGACTAAGAATTGGTGGACTTCAGGGAGGGGAATGTTAGATGTAGAATATGCCCTTTAAATGTTTTCCATCCTAACCAGCACTACATCACTTTCGAGGCATGGATAGACAGTGCACACTTGTATCACGATTCTGCAGAGTTTATCTGCAAGGAAATTCAGCCCATAATCAGATTTTTTTTGGGTGTAATATTCTGATAACATCCTGTATCTGCTCTGCTTTAATCTTGCGGCGGTGCTGTGGGATTTATCTGGGGCTCAGCGCACCCGTATGACTCGATCATACTTTGTGATGTGTATGTTGAGTTGAGGGAACGTATAGGTGCAGCAGGGCATGTACAGATCAGGTCTTGATATCCCTGAGCTTCCTCTGGCCTCCTCTACACTCATGTGCTGCTTTCTACATAGCACCAGCAGATTGGGCGGCTAAAGAGGCTTATCTCCTCTGAGCTCAGCTCGGCCTCAGATGTTGCCACACTCGGCCTCCTCCCACAGCCGTGTCTTATTCTAAAGCCATTGAAGCTTTTATTTTGTGGAGTCTTATTTCTCTTTCATTGAGGAAACTAGGGGTCAGTGTGAAAAATACAGTAGAGTTTTAAGTTTTGTATGTGTCATATTCTATGACAGGAGTTCCAGTTCAGTTTTACTATTAAGCTTGTTTTATAAATTATTTATTTATTTGAGAATTCAGTTTTTGTTTTTTTGAAGAAGTTTATGCATATTTTTGATGAAAAATACAGTAAAACAGTAATATTGTGAAATATTGTTAAAATAACTCTTTTCTGTGTTAGTGTTATTTTAAAATTTGAACATTTATTCCTGCAATGGAAACACTGAATTTTCAGCATAATTTGTCCAGTCTTCAGTGTCACATGAGCCTTCAGAAATCATTGTAATATGCTGATTTTCTGCTCAAGAAACATTTATATCAAGAAACATTTAAATTTACATCAAAACACATTATTTAATAATTATTATTATCAGTGTTGAAAACAGTTTTTGCTGTTTTGTGTTTGTGGAAATTGTGACACACTGCTAGATTCTTAACAAAGGAATGAATGAATAAATGAATGAATAATATTTATTCAGCAAGGCCCTATTAAATTGATCAAAAGTGACCGGGAAGATATATTTTTTAAAAATTTCTGTTTCAAATCAAAGATATTGTTTCCACAAAAATATTGATAATAACATTGATAATAACAACCATTATTAATAATTGAGCATCAATAATAAATGACTGAGCACTACATCAGCATGTTTTGTGACATTAATGTGTTTTTTGGGGTTTGCTGACATGTAGAATGACTCTTGAGTCTTTTAGTCATCACTTCCTCAAGAGCTGATATGTTTGGATGTGTTGGTGGTCAGGTCACGCTGGGCTGGACGGGGCGGGTGAGGGAGGGATTGTTTCTCAGTAAGCCTGTGACTAAGGCTGGATTTGTAACTGTGATCTCACAGCCCCCCTTTACTTGGAATATAAACTCCTCAGTGTGATTGTATGAAAACTACAGTAAATGCAATATTTTTTTTTTCCTAACCCAATAATAGATAAGGGAACATGTTTAACCCATGTATGTAAAAAAAAATCTGTAAATGCTGTTCAGGTTCCGATAACCTCGCCCGCTGTGGCGCTCTGGAGAGTCTGTTGGAGAGCGGCATGCTGGATGACACCTGGGATGACAAAGCCACAAACAGAATGAGTACCATTCGTTTCATGGAGGACGATGATGATGAGGATGACGAAGAGGTGAGGAAGAAGGAAGCTCTGCTAAATGTATTAAATGGGTTTTGTAAAAGTGATGTATCAGGTGCCTTTTTAGTGACGTTTTGGTTTTTAGTCCACATCTGTATGTCCTCAAACTAACCTTTAACAGATATGCACCTTGTTTGATGGGGCATATACATTTTTTTTCCCTAATAAAATTCTCACTGGAATTAAAATTCCCTCTTTAAATTATAAATATCATGGGCTAAATACTACACAGGATATATTTAGTGTATACTTATGCTGCGTTCCATTTACCTTGGAAGTCGGATGTCGGAGCTGGGAATGATGTCACACCATAGTGGACTATTTTCCAGTAGAGAAGTCAGAAAACCAAGTGTGAGGCATCCATTTTTAGCAATACCAGTTGATTTAAAAATGCATAAAAAGCATTTATAAGTTATGTAAGTGCTAATAAACAATATATTGCTACAGTTTCTCTTCTGTTGATGCATTAAGCAGCCATATTGGATTCTGAAGTTGGAGTTGTTGCGATTCCTCTGAGATTCCGAGTCGGAACTCCGACTTGGAGTGCGTTAAAAGTTCCTATTGGGAACTCAGAAATTCCAACTTACGAGTATAAATGGAACACGCACCATTACTTCTATTTTTTTTTTAAATAGTGTGTAAAACAGTGGGCCTGATCCAATACCCAAACTTGCAGCCTTTACATATGTCTACTTGCATGCTGTATTTCCTGTATTTTGCCCAAATTTTCAAGTGGTTGTGAAGACCGCAAGGTTTTGATTACCCGATGGGACACACTTACAATACAGGTGCATATCAATAAATTAGGATGTCGTGGAAAAGTTCATTTATTTCAGTAATTCAACTCAAATCGTGAAACTCGTGTATTAAATAAATTCAATGCACACAGACTGAAGTAGTTTAAGTCTTTGGTTCTTTTAATTGTGATGATTTTGGCTCACATTTAACAAAAACCCACCAATTCTCAACAAATTAGAATACTTCATAAGACCAATAAAAAAAAAACATTTTTAGTGAATTGTTGGCCTTCTGGAAAGTATGTTCATTTACTGTATATGTACTCAATACTTGGTAGGGGCTCCTTTTGCTTTAATTACTGCCTCAATTCAGCGAGGCATGGAGGTGATCAGTCTGTGGCACTGCTGAGGTGGTATGGAAGCCCAGGTTTCTTTGACAGTGGCCTTCAGCTCATCTGCATTTTCTGGTCTCTTGTTTCTCATTTTCCTCTTGACAATACCCCATAGATTCTCTATGGGGTTCAGGTCTGGTGAGTTTGCTGGCCAGTCAAGCACACCAACACCATGGTCATTTAACCAACTTTTGGTGCTTTTGGCAGTGTGGGCAGGTGCCAAATCCTGCTGGAAAATGAAATCAGCATCTTTAAAAAGCTGGTCAGCAGAAGGAAGCATGAAGTGCTCCAAAATTTCTTGGTAAATGGGTGCAGTGACTTTGGTTTTCAAAAAACACAATGGACCAACACCAGCAGATGACATTGCACCCCAAATCATCACAGACTGTGGAAACTTAACACTGGACTTCAAGCAACTTGGGCTATGAGCTTCTCCACCCTTTCTCCAGACTCTAGGACCTTGGTTTCCAAATGAAATACAAAACTTGCTCTCATCTGAAAAGAGGACTTTGGACCACTGGGCAACAGTCCAGTTCTTCTTCTCCTTAGCCCAGGTAAGACGCCTCTGACGGTGTCTGTGGTTCAGGAGTGGCTTAACAAGAGGAATACGACAACTGTAGCCAAATTCCTTGTGGCTCTTGATGCCTTGACCCCAGCCTAAGTCCATTCCTTGTGAAGTTCACCCAAATTCTTGAATCGATTTTGCTTGACAATCCTCATAAGGCTGCGGTTCTCTCGGTTGGTTGTGCATCTTTTTCTTCCACACTTTTTCCTTCCACTCAACTTTCTGTTAACATGCTTGGATACAGCACTCTGTGAACAGCCAGCTTCTTTGGCAATGAATGTTTGTGGCTTACCCTCCTTGTGAAGGGTGTCAATGATTGTCTTCTGGACAACTGTCAGATCAGCAGTCTTCCTCATGATTGTGTAGCCTAGTGAACCAAACTGAGAGACCATTTTGAAGGCTCAGGAAACCTTTGCAGGTGTTTTGAGTTGATTAGCTGATTGGCATGTCACCATATTCTAATTTGTTGAGATAGTGAATCGGTGGGTTTTTGTTAAATGTGAGCCAAAATCAACACAATTAAAAGAACCAAAGACTTGAACTACTTCAGTCTGTGTGCATTGAATTTAATACATGAGTTTCGCAATTTCAGTTGAATTACTGAAATAAATGAACTTTTCCACGACATTCTAATTTGAGATGCACCTGTATAAGCCCTATTCAGATGGTAATTATTTCTCATTGGAACGTAAGCTATTTTCAGCATTTACAGGAGTTATTCTGTGATTAATTTTTTTTATTTTATTGCCGTCTGAATCCAGAATGCCAATGTTTTCTCCCACTACCTGCTTAAAAATCCTGACCGAACTATCTGCTGTCTTTTGACAAACAGCAAGGTCTTGTGGCAATTTAATTGCTGTCCGAATCCACAACTCTGAGTTTAGAAGTCGTCGATTAAAATTCACTGTTTAAATCTTTTTTGACTGCTGCCGAACACTGTACAGTAACTGTTGCACTTCACTGTAATTTGCATGCATATTTAATACTGAAATGCTGGAAAGTATTTACAAGAACAATATTTCATAACTGCTCCACTGCAGTGAGTGGGAGCTGTTAAGAACAAAAAGAAAGAGAAGAAAAGCATGTAAACATTTGAAATGTAAACGTAAACATTTGAATACAGTTGTGGTGCTTCTAATGAAGTGATTTAAAAAAAACAAACATTTACTACAAACATTTACAATGTGCTACGCTGTGTTTTACTACCAAATTATATATAATATCTAATTCATTTAACTTACATTGTAAAGTTTTCTTTGACATGCGTGATTTCGGGGCATGTGAGTTCCTGAACGCGATGGAAGCAGTATTAGAGAGAGTGTGGATTTTTCAGTCTTGCACATTTACTTCCTGTCACATGCACTGGCTCTCAGTGCATGTGATAGTATGGTAGTAGGTAAACTCCATGCCAAAAGGAAATGCTGTGCAGATTATACAAACTACACACTGCAGAAATAGCAAGAGTTTATGCTATCTTCTCGCAACCAGGCTGTGACATAAAACTCTGGCCACTGGCTATTTAAAACAAAAAGGACAAGCCCTTCAGTGTGTCCCACCTCAACCTTCTTTTTTTCAGTCAGTTATATTATTCATAGGGTCTTAAAATGCTCTGAGGGGGGTCATAAAGAGAAACGGCCTCTTCCATCTTTCTTTTGCTTTCTGTTTCTCAGAGAACACTGCTGCGACGGGCCACGCCACACCCCGGCGAGCTGAAGAACATGAAGAAGGTGGCCGAGAGCATCCGAAAGGACATGAATGCCGCCAAAGGCCTGGATTCCAACAAAAACGAGGTCAATAACGCTGTGGACCGAGTGACCACGTCTGTGTGACCGCTTTAACTCCGAGATGTCTCTTACCCAGTGTGTCTGTCCCTGAAGCCCCCGCAGAGCCATTCCTCACTGTTTTCTCCCAGGGGCTGACCACCCTTTTGCTCTCCTGGGACCACCAGAGCCCCTTTTCCAGCCCTGCTAACTTCATCTGCTCCCGCCCTGTGTCAGGGACGAGTCCTCACTACACGGTGCCTTCTTTTCTAAAGACCTCCAGAGCAATAACCTGAAAAGGAATGCACGTTTTTATTCTTCAAATCCAGTGCTTTTCTTTGACACACAAAATAGGTAGTTGCACTACAAGTCTTAGCATAAAACTGTCAGAATCTTTAATATAGAAATATGAAATTTATATATATATATATATATATATATATATATATATATATATATATATATATATGCTCTATTTTTTTTATTTTCGAACACTGGGTGCATTTCTTTCTTTTGGTGATACACGGAGCCCAGGCATTTTTGGACCTACTGATTTTAAAAATTATTGTATAGTTGCTTGTGAATATTGACACTTTTGTACGTGTGGCAGCTCAGGTGGTGTAAATTTTAGAAAGAAACAAACAAACAAAAAAGATGCGTAGCCAGTTTCTTAATCAATGAACTTTCCCATTGCTTGGACTTAATTTTAGAAGTCAAAAGCATTCGAACAAAGTGGCGGATTTGTAATGTCATACACGGTTAATTCATATCTGAACATGGGGGGGCAGCTTTGTATTTCATTGTCAGGTTTTTCTTCATAACCCAGCAGTTTTTGTTGTGTGTAAAGAACATGTTTTGTACTAAAAGTTAATTGAAAGGGCTAATGCGGTTCAGGACCATGAGCTGAAACACTCCGACATGAGGACCGAAGAGGGTGAAGGCTGTCCGACAGACCGGCGCTGTGCTTTACCACGCTAAAATTACTTAAGTAAGCCGACTTCTGCTGCAGTTCAAATGTGCTTCCAGCTTCATAAAAAGCAAGTACAATAAAACTTTTTTGTAATTAAGGTAAGGGTAGTTAGTTATTATCTTTTGCTTTGGTTTAGGGGAACAGTTTTTCCCTCCAAGTGCCACAATGCACTTTTACAAGCAATGCTATCAATTATTATAAATATTTTTTAAATATATGTATATGGTACACTACGGACTTCATTTTACTTTGTATGTTTTCATTTGTATTCCAAGAAAGACATGGTTTTTAATGTTGATTTTTATCTTTTAATTATTTCTTGTAAATGCACAGAAAACAATCGTAAACAGGCGCTGTTTCTGGGCCAGTACGTTTATGACTTTAACCACTGAAATAATAAAATGATTTCATGAAAGCAAATGTTATGATTCATTATTTATACAGATATTTAATATTAAACAAAAATGCTACCGATGTCTTGCCACTGCCTTAGTTCTTTTCTGATTAATGTTAAAGGAATAGTTCAGCCAGAGATGAAAATTCTGTCATTATTTAATCACCCTCATGCTATCCCAAACCTGTATTCTGTTTCCTGTGACTCTTAAAGTCTTTTTCTATCAATGATTTATTATCTTAAGCTTCAGCCCATTGTTTGTCACCCTTGCTTGTTTTCTGCCACTCAGTTACCTCACTATTTCCTCTCCTTGCATGTGTGGCTTTTATTTCACTTATACGTTTTGTTGTGTGTTGAACATTTTGATTATCAATAGATACAATTTCCATTCCAAAATGATTGTAATATTCAGACAAGCACTTCATACTTCGGAATGCACATTGTATACTGTATATAAATAGAGATGAATGGGCTCTACATATGGAACAAGATTTAGAAGTTGGTCTATAATATTACCCATTGAACATGACATTGGATTCTGGTGCTCATTTTGATGATTCCTTATTCCACATGTCCATATTTATGGAAACTTCTGTTCAGAAGGATGCATTACATTTACATTTAAAGGACATTGATAAAGTTACAAATGATTTTCTCTTTTGAATACATGCTGTATTCTTTAAAGTTTATTCATTGTATAATCCTCACAAACACTATGACAGCTGTGCAGAATGTGCAATTAAAAAAAAAAAAAAAACATATTCAGGAGAAGTTTCATCACATTGCAGGACATTTCTCACAGCTGTGGCTTATTCTTTGAAACTCTGTCTAAAAGCCAGCAGCAGTGTCTTCACTGTTGCGGATGAAACTGGTGTTTGGCATTTACTGTTCAATGAAGCTTCTAGGTCAGTGGTGTAATGTAACGAAGTAGTAACACTTCGTTACAGTACTTAAATATTTTTTGGGAGTATCTGTACTTTACTTGAGTTTTTATATTTCAGCCAACTTTTACTTTTACTCCACTACATTTCCTAATTAAAATGTATACTTTTACTCCTATACATTTCCCCGAAGCATATTCGTTACTTACTACAAAATAGTCAGAAGAACACGGACTACAGGAAAGCAGGTTTGACGAATCAGTGGTCTGGCACTTCCAAGTTAGACTCCTAAAAACACCCAGTGTTGCCAACTTAGCAATTTTGTTGCTAAATTTAGCAACTTTTCAGATTACCCTAGCAACTTTTTCTTCCAAAAGCACCTAACAACAAATTTTGCTATTTTTAAAATTTATTTGGCAACTTTTGATAAGTGATTGAAACGATGAAAAGGCACACATTTTCCATCTGAATTACACAAAAAGAGGAAACCAAAGATGCCTAGCAGTACACACATCACATGAATTAATCTGCTATTTGGAATTGTTCAATTTAATAATAGTAATTGAATAATTGTTCATTTATGATGCACCTTGTTAGCTTGTACCTGCGATTGTTGATCAGTTAGTACATGTTAGAAAAATATCTAGAAAAATGAAAAAAAGGTACTAGTAATTTTCCAGGACACATCCATTATCCATTTTCCATTGTAACCCTGTAACCCGAAAACACAAAATACAATGCGTAAATTTAAAATGCAGGTAAAAAAACTGTGAAAACTGAAAAATTAATATGGAAAATTCCTTCATATTGTGCCCCATTTTTAAAGACTTTTTAAAGATTTTTAGAGTGTAGCATACTAACTACTAATACACTGCTTAAATCTATAATTGTTGAGAATGTATAGTTTACTAGCTAATAAAAAAAAATTGTTTCAATGATTCAATGTTGTATTTAAAAATAGTTATTTATATTTTAATATTATATTATGCATTTATATTATTTTACAAGCAAATATAAATTAACATATCTAAAATATATTTGTTGCTGAGTTTTGATGCAGTGATGCAATTTTCCGTTGTGATTACATGATGACGTCATTGCACAATGACATTGCAACATTTAGCACCAAATTGACCTTCGTTTAGCAACTTCTCCTAAAAATTAGTTGGCAACACTGAAAACACCTTTGCTCATGTGCAAACAACTCGCACAACCGCGGATGATTCATTTCCCACTCAAGTTGAGTCTGGGGTGTGCGATATACATGAGCATCGTCTGCGATAATATGGTAACTGTAAGTGTTGTTGTAATGATGTGCGATCTGACATTATCAAGTAGGCTATATCACCAAATCACACACAGAGTGCACACACCTGGATTTATTAAAATTCCAAGCATTGTAAATTGTAGACGGCAAAAATGCTTCTGTATGCTTTTTATATTTATGTAATTTAATATAGTTAACTTAATCTATATCACACAAAGAGTACCGTTTTTCTGCAGATATCAGCATAACACATTTAATAATCATTTTATACAAGATCAGTAAAGCAATAAGTGACTTAGATTTTAGACATAATATTGCTTGTTTTTGCTCAATTTTTCCAACGAAAATTGTTCCAAACAAAGATCACAGCACTGTTTTGCATCTCTGAGCAATGGACGGTGTTTACTTATTGAATGAATCGGCTATTTGAACGAATCAGTTGAAGAAATGATTCAGTGATTCACTCATTAACGCAGTCAAATGCTTTGTTTTTGAATGAATCAGTCGTTTGAATGAATCGGTTGAATCTCAATGACTCCCTCATTAACAGTCACATGCTGCCACCTACTGGCGGTTTTAAATTCACATTTCGACAATTTTTTTTTTTCATGGCTTAAATTATTTCAAATATCAGCATTCAACGTTTTATGTTAAAAACAAAACATTCGGCCTATTTATGCATCTGTAACTGCAGTTTAAATGCATCCATGTCCCCTCTGAGATACATTAAACTGTGTAAATAAATACATCTAAATGCTATTTCAGATGCAGATTCCAGAAATGTTTTCTTATGATGGAATGAAAGACACCGTACCGGATGAAGTGCTTCTTATTCTTACCCAAAAATACAAAATGGAAAAAAAGAGTTAAAACTGAACACAATCTTGTTACTCAAGCTGTGTATGAACATTATTTATATATATATATATATATATATATATATATATATATATATATATGTGTATATATGTTTCTTTTCTATTTTGCATTTACTTGTACTTTCAATACTTAAGTATATTTAAGATTTAAAAAATACTTTTCATACTTAAGTACAATAAATATCAAATACTTTAAAACTTTTACTCAAGTAATATTCTAAACGGTGACTTCAACTTCTACCAGTAATTTTCTGGTAAGATATCTGTACTTTTACTTAAGTATGGCTTTCAGGTGCTTTATGCACCACTGCAACTGGTTCTCCAACTAGAGACTGTGATGAAAGATTTTCTTTCTTTTCTTCCCAAAACAGAACTGCATGGAATAGTTCATTCTCTCTCACAAAACAAAACAAAACAAACAAAAAAAAAAAACGATTGAGATTTACCCTCAAATAGACATAGATATAGAGGAAGATGCTCTCTTTAAGAACGGTGTGCATTTACTGCTAAATGCTTACATATTTACAGATTAAGTTTAATAGTTAGAGGGTGATTAATGGAATAAAAATTAACAGAAACAATATGAACATATATTCATGTTTTAATGATAACTTTTTTTTTCAATAATGTAAAATACTAAATTAAATGTTCTATGTACACTGCCACTCAAAAGTTTGGGATCAGTAAGACTTGTAATGTTTTTTTAAAGAAAACTCTTATGCTCATCAAGGCTGCATTTATTTGATCAAAAATGCAGAAAAAAACCCGTAATCTTGCAAAATGTTATTACAATATAAAATAATGGTTTCTATTTTAATACACTTTAAAATATAATTTATTTCTGTGATGCAAAGCTGAATTTCCATCAGCCAGTCTAAAGCGTCACATAATCCTTCAGAAATCTTACTGATCCCAGCGGTAGTGCATGTCTTTAGACAATTTAGTTAGTAACTAAGTAATTACTGCCATATCAGATAAAAATGGATTAAATTCTTCCTAACAAAGTTGTGTAATAATTTTAATAATGAATCTCTGAATTATAATAATTGTTAAATTAAAATAGGTCAGATTTATGTTTAAGATTAATAATTTATAAATGAGATTAAGATAAGATTTAGTGACATCTTTGGTCAAAAAGAGAATTAAATATGGAGGATTTAAAAAATGGGTAAAATCATTAAGACTCATTTACATTTAGTTATTTAGCAGACGCTTTTATCAAAAGCGAATTACAAAAGAGGACAATAGAAGCAATCAAAACCAACACAAGAGCAACAACGTGCAAGTGATATGACAAGTCTCGGTTAGCCTAACGCAGTATACATAGCAAGTTTTTTTTTTTTTTTTTTCATAAAGAAAACATGTAGATAGAATATAGAAAAAAGAAACCTAGTGTGTTTTTATTTTTTAATTAAGAAAAAAAGTAGATAGAATAGAAAAAAGAAAGCTAGTGTTAGTTTTTAAAGAAAAAGTAGCAGTTAGAGAATAAATATGCAATTGACAGAGGGTCAAGGGTGTGTGTGTGTGTGTTTTTAAATAAAAAGAAGACAGATAAAATAGAATTACAATAGAGAGTGATAGAGTTAGAGTGTCAAATAAAGATGGAAGAGATGTGTTTTTAGCCGTTTCTTGAAGATGGCTAAGGATTCAGCTGCTCGAATTGAGTTGGGCAGGTCATTCCACCAGGTGGGAACAGTGAATGAAAAACGTCACGGTTACGTATGTAACCCTCGTTCCCTGAAGGAGGGAACGGAGACGTCACGTCGGATGACCGACGAAATTGGGATCTCGCCAGAGAGGCCAATCCACTTCGAGTGTAACTAAACGAGCCAATGGACATTGGCATGCGATTATTGCATCCAGCTGCCGCTGATCACAGCGTGAGCATAAGAGGCAGCTGATGCACCGCATCAATCATGCTTTCGCTGAGGAGCCGAGCCGGCGACCCGGCAGCTCAGCGGTGGTACAGCGACTGTGGCGACGGGACGTGACGTCTCCGTTCCCTCCTTCAGGGAACGAGGGTTACATACGTAACCGAGACGTTCCTCTTTCAGTCGGTCACTCCGAGTCACGTCGGATGACCGACGAAATTGGGATCCCTACCAAAGCGCCACAGGAGCTGCCCCTTCCAGTGCCCTGTGTAGGCCTCCTGACCCTTCCTATAAGGCAGACGATAGGACCGGGCTCTACACAGAGAAGGTCAACTACTGGTGTTCCTTGAGCAACCCAAACAGTAGGACTAGGATAACACTGGGAAGCGTGCCCTTCCACTTGGAAGAGGCACACTGCGGAGTCACCTCCTCCCAGAGGGGGTTAAGTGACATTCAAACATGTGAAGTAACCCCGAAGGGCCCTATTGCACATGGAAGTCTCTGAGATGGCTCAGGCTGCATCTTTAGAGATGGCAGAACGTGGTCTGCCAGGGGAAACACGGCTCTAATAAGCATACCGTGGAATACACATATGGGATCCCGGCAGGGTCTCTCATATGGGCACTAGCCTCGCACCAGATTTCAGGAATTCATTGGCTGAAGGCCTGGCGCCGGACGCCGGAGTGCTGGAGGACTCAACAGGGTTTGCCTGGTTAAGGAACTCTCTGGAGAATTAGGCGTAAGGACGCCGCAAGCCGACTCTGAGCCGGCCCTCTCAGTGCCACTACCCGTTTGAGGTGAGAACACAGGAGGAACCCGGTTCGACACGTAGGCTATAAAACCTAGTGAACGTGTTGGGAGTCGCCCAACCCGCAGCTCTACAGATGTCTGCTAGCGAGGCACCACG
The DNA here is from genome assembly GCA_039654775.1 of Spinibarbus caldwelli. Taxonomy (NCBI): domain Eukaryota; kingdom Metazoa; phylum Chordata; class Actinopteri; order Cypriniformes; family Cyprinidae; genus Spinibarbus; species Spinibarbus caldwelli. Next base: position 29,626,438 of record CM077243.1, read on the forward strand.
AGCCAGCGCCCAGGACGATGCGACACCCCTAGTGGAGTGAGCACGCAACCTGAGCGGGCAGGGCACACCTTGTGCTTCGTAGGCCAAGGTGATGGCATCCACTATCCAGTGGGCCATCCTCTGCTTGGAGACAGCCTTCCCCTTCTGCTGTCCTTCGTAACAGACAAAGAGCTGTTCTGAGGTCCTGAAGCTCTGAGTTCTATCCACGTACTGACGCAGTGCGCGTACAGGACAGAGCAAAGCTAGGGCTGGGTCTGCCTCCTCCAGTGGCAGCGCTTGCAGGCTCACTACCTGGTCCCTGAAGGACGTGGTAGGAACCTTGGGCACATAGCCGGGCCGGGGCCTCAGTTTTGCACTGGAGTCAGCCGGCCCAAACTCAAGGCACGACTCATCGACCGAAAATGCCTGCAGGTCCCCCACCCTCTTGATTGAGGCCAATGCAGTCAGGAGTAGGGTTTTCATAGAAAGAAACTTCAACTCGACTGACTGCAACGGCTCAAAGGGGGCAGTTTGTAGGGCTCTTAGCACCAAAGCCAAATCCCAAGAGGGAAGGGAGGGAGGCCTCGGAGGATTTAACCTCCTGGCCTCCCCTAAGAAACCTGACGACCAGATCGTGTTTCCCCACCGACCTCCCCTCTATGGGGTCGTGGTGGGCAGAAATAGCAGCAACATATACCTTAAGGGTGGAGGGGGACAGCCTACGCTCCAACCCTTGTTGCAAAAAGGAAAGCACGGCTCTGATCGAACATCTCCGGGGGTCCTCCTGGTAAGAGGAACACCATTCGACGAACAGGTTCCACTTCAGTGCATAGGCCCGTCTTTTGGACGGTGCTCATGCTGAAGCGATAGTGAGCGCTACCTCCTGGGGCAGGTCACCTAGAACCTCCGCGTCCCGTCCAGGGACCACACATGAAGTTTCCACAAGTCTGGACGCGGGTGCCAGAGGGTGCCCCGTCTCTGAGAAAGCAGATCCTTCCTCAGAGGAATCGGCCAGGGAGGGGCTGTCGCGAGGAGCATGAGTTCCGGGAACCAGGTCCTGTTGGGCCAATATGGAGCCACTAACAGGACCTGCTCCTCGTCCTCCCTGATCTGCACAATATCTGTGCTAGCAGGCTCACTGGGGGAAACGCATACTTGCGCAAGCCCTGGGGCCAGCTGTGTGCCAGTGCATCCGTGCCGAGCGTTGCCTCGGACAGGGAGTAGAACCACTGGCAGTGGGTGGTTTCTGGAGATGCAAACAGGTCTACCTGAGCAACTCCGAACCGACTCCAAATCAGCTGGACCGCCTGGGGATGGAGTCTCCACTCCCCAGGAAGTGCCGCTCGAGACAGCTCGTCGGCCGCCTGATTGAACACTCCTGGGATGTGGATGGCACGAAGGGACCTCAGATGCTTCTGACTCCAGAGGAGGAGGTGGCGGGCGAGTTGCGACATGCGACGGGAGCGCAAACCGCCTTGCCGGTTGATATACGCAACGGTCGCAGTGTTGTCCGTATGGACCAGAACGTCCCTGCCCCGAAGGCGCCCTCTGAGGCGGCACAGGGCAAGGTGTACTGCCAGCAACTCGAGGCAATTGATATGCCAACGCAGAAGGGGGCCCGTCCAAACCCCTGATACTGCGTGCCCATTGTACGTGGCACCCCAGCCGGTGGCCGAGGCATCCGTGAATACCACAGTATGCCTGGATACCTGCTCCAGGGGCACTCCTGCCCGAAGGAACGAAGGATCTGACCACGGGTTGAAGGTCTTGCGGCAGGCCGGTGTAATCTGAACCCGGTGAGTACCGCGTTTCCACGCCCACCTCGGGATTCGGCCATGGGGCCAGTGCTGAAGCGGTCTCATATGGAGCAGACTGAGCGGAACTATGGCCGCAGCTGCAGCCATATGCCCCAGGAGCCTCTGAAAGAGTTTCAGTGGGACCGCTGTCCTGCCTGATAAAGTCTTGAGGCAGTTCAGCACCGACTGAGCATGTTCCTGGGTGAGGCGTGCTGTCTGGTTGACCGAATCCAACTCCATGCCGAGAAAAGAGATCCTCTGCGTTGGCACGAGTTTGCTCTTTTCCCAATTGACCCGAAGGCCCAACTGGCTGAGGTGCCTGAGCACCAGGTCCCTGTGTGCGCACAACAGCTCTCGAGACTGTGCAAGTATGAGCCAGTCGTAGAGGTAGTTGAGAATGCGCACACCCCGTTCTCTCAGGGGAACAAGGGCCGCCTCTGCGACTTTGGTGAAGACACGAGGTGAAAAGGGACAGCCTGAAGGGCAGGACCTTGTACTGATATGCCCGACCGTCGAACGCGAATCGCAGGAATGGCCTGTGTCGCGGGAGAATCGAAACATGAAAGTACGCGTCCTTCAGGTCGATTGCTGCAAACCAATCTAGGGGACGGACGCATCCAAAAATGCGTTTCTGCGTCAACATCTTGAACGGCATCTTGTGAAGTGCACGGTTCAAAACTCGCAGATCCAAGATCGGTCGTAACCCACCGCTTTTCTTGGGCACAATGAAGTAAGGGTTGTAAAACCCCGTCCTCATATCGGCTGGAGGCACCGGCTCTATTGCATCCTTCGCCAGTAGGACTGCAATCTCCGCGAGCAAGACAGGGGCATCGACGGCTTTGACTGACGTGAACCGGATGCCCCTGAACTTGGGGGGACGCCGGGCGAACTGAATCGCATAGCCGAGTCTGATGGTCCGCAGGAGCCACCGGGACGGACTGGGGAGCACTAACCAGGCTCCGAGAGACCGCACCAGCGGGGCCAACAGGCCCACCGACATGCCCGCGGTGGGGCAGCGAGGTGGAACACAGGGACCGGCCCCAGGGCCTGTGACGGCCTGGCCTGTGACGGCAGGGGGCGGGGTCTGGGTGTGTAGTGTAGCACTCACCTGATTTCTCCTCGCGTGGGAGGAGACACAGGAACCCGGCTTGAGGCTTGTGACAGCCCGGCGTTTGACGACTTGAAGCGGGGACTGGAGTGCTACTGCCCTTACCTGGTTCCACGAATGGGCAGGAGGGGTGCTCTTGGGCAACCACCCGCTGCCTGCTGGCGAGAGAGGAGGAGGGAAGCGATCCTGTGATGCACGGATCACCACTCTCCTCCTCTTGAGACCCAGAGATTGAGGAGACCGCTCTTTACTGATGTTTTGGGTACTGCTGGCTGCTGGGCCAGCGGCGGAACAAAATGAACAAAAGATACTCCACCCGGCCCTCCTCCGGGGGAGGGAGTGGTGCAGTCACCATCTCCCGATGAGCAGTCTCCTCCATCTCTGGGTCGACCGTCCCAGGGCCTCTTGCACTTGCGCTTGCCGCCAGGTTTGGCGGGGGCCTGGACGGGCTGGGCGTCCTGCCTGCGACCGGCTCCACGACGCTGCCTGGTGAAAGGCTGCTGCGGCTGCGTGGGAGCGGGGGTGGCCGCAGGGGGCGCCCACGGCGACGAGCAGGCTGAGTGGCTGCAGCCGGAGTGGAAGCAGCAGGTTTCCTCCGGCGCATGATGTGTTTGCCTCAGTCTGCTTCTGGGTTGCCGAGAACTGCTGGGTAAAGCTCTCGACAGCGTCGCCGAAAGGGCCGGTCTGTGACACGGGAGCATTCAGGAACTGTACCTTCTCCTGCTCCTTCATGTCAGCGAGACACAGCCAGAGATGGTGCTCCTGGACATCGCACGACCCAGAGACTGTGCGGTCACCTTCGTCGCTCGAAGCGCGAGGTCCGTCGCAGCACGCAGCTCATGTAGAACCGCCAGGTCGTGACCACCCTCGTGCAGGTCTTTCAGGTCTTTGGCCTGGTGGACCTGCAGTAACGCCATGGCGTGGAGGGCAGAAGCCGCCTCCCCACAGGCTCTATAAGCACTGCCAGTTAGACCGGACGAGTACTTACAGGCCCGTGAGGGGAGACACGGGTCACCCCGCAGGGTGGAATCGGCTGTTGGACACAGTTGCATGGCCACAGACGCTCCACCGAGGGGATGCCGCATACCCCAAAGCGGCCCCACCATCGAGGGTGGTGAGAGCGGAGGAACCACAAGATTTGTTTCGGGCAGTGAAAGGTGCCTTCCACGACCTTGTAAGCTCCTCATGCACTTCCGGAAAGAATGGCACCGGAGGGGGGCGCTGAGAACCAGCGCGACCCCCACCGAGAAACCACTCGTCCAGCCTCGAAGGATCGGGACACGGTGGCTTTTTAGGATTCCACACGAGCCCGACATTCTCGGCGGCCCGGGAAAGCATAGCCGTCATCTCTGGGTCTGGCACGGACAACGCTACCACACCCGAAGGGGGCAACGCAGCCGGGTCATCATCCCCGGAGAGAGAGGGCCCGCCCTCCGATGCAGTGATCGACATCTGGTCATCAGAGGGGGCACCGAAGGAAACGCGTGGCCAGCGCGCTCCTTCGGCAGCTCCACCGGCTGCGGAGTGCTTGAGGGGTGAGGAGCTCCACTTGGGGAAGCCCTCACCGTAATCCTCAAATCACCTCTGACTCCACCGGATCCAGTGTGCACGCCGGATCGCGGCAGGCAGAGGGACTCTGCCATGTTTGACATAGCGGAGTCGCACTCCGAGATGGTCATGTCCCCATAAGAAGAACATGAACCATCCACGAAAGCCACCTCAGCGTGCTGAATGCCCAGGTACGTGAGGCAGCGATCGTGACCGTCCTGAGGTGCCAGGAAACGACCACACCCAGAAACGCACGGGTGAAAAGACATCTTTAAAAAGACGCGATCACCCGTGTTCCTCTTTTAGAGAAATTGCTCTTTCAGAGAAATGCTCTTTTAGTGCTGAAGCACGCAGGGGAACTGGCCACCGCACACTCCCAGTGTGGCTGTCAGCAGGAAGACGATCTTTCTCTCCCGGACACCGTGACCACCGCTGCCGCGCCGTAACGCCCGCACTTGCTCGCAGAACACTCTCTTGGAAGGGAGAGCAGTAGCTTCAACCACTACCGCTCGGCTCCGAAGCGAAAGGATGATTGATGCGGTGCATCAGCTGCCTCTTATGCTCACGCTGTGATCAGCGGCAGCTGGATGCAATAATCGCATGCCAATGTCCATTGGCTCGTTTAGTTACACTCGAAGTGGATTGGTCTCTCTGGCGAGATCCCAATTTCGTCGGTCATCCGACGTGACTCGGAGTGACCGACTGAAAGGGGAAGTTAAAGACTCCAGTCATATCAGCCTGAAAGCGGTTTTATTTTGCATGGAGTAGTTTGACTTCTGGTAAAGACATGATGAGACTGCAGTTTCTACAAAATCTAGATGAACAGCACAACAAACAAAATGCACACTCAAAAGGATGGACTTCATTAAGAAGAGTGTTATAATGGGGCTTTTCATAATTTTTCATTTATTTATTTATTTTAATGATCCAGGTGTCTGTATCGCAGTGGTGAAGTCAAGGTAATCAGTGCAGTACCTAACTGGAAATAATAAAAAAGTAAAAACAAAACAAAAAAGTGTTAAATTGGCTATGTGTATCTTTTCAAAATCGATTCTTACTGTTGCAGTTGGTTGGATGATATTCATAATTCTGTTTATAAGACCATTCAGAAATGCATGAACATGCTAAATGTTGGGAGTAGGAACATAAGATTAATTTCTACCTAAAAAAACGTTTATCCTAGCTACATGCACTCAATTAGAAAATTCACAAATCCTAGCAAGTGTGTTTGAGTGCTCAGATGACTATGCTTGTCATGTTTCTTCATCCACTTAACTAGTGAAGCAGCTGCAGTCTCAATAGAGCTTAATTGGCAAGTTATGATGGAGATTGAGTGCTTTCTGGTCGCTAAGGTAACCTGATAATTTGGACAGTAGACAACAACAAGTGATGTTTCTTAGAAAGGAAATTAAATAAATCAAAAGACCCCTCAAAGCTGGACGTTATGGTGATTTTATCAGAGGAGGGGTGTCATAAAGCAAAAGCAATAATATAAAAGACATAAAATTTAATTAGTTTATTCGTGAATGATAATAATCGGAAATATATTCACAAGCAGATGGTCTCTAGGTGATACACTCCAAAATTAATTATCATTACTAAAATATTTAACTGTTTAATATTTTGGCTATATTAGACCAAATTCTTTCTTTCTATCTATCTATCTATCTATCTATCTATCTATCTATCTATCTATCTATCTATCATTAGCAAAGCTTAGTAACTAGCTTAGGACATGCTAGCAAAAGTTGTTAGAAACATGATAAAACATGCTAGCAGCAAGTTAAACATTCTAGCAACGTTTTGTACAAATCTATTCTGCATTCCTTTATAGCACATACAAAACAGTGTTATTTTAATTTACTATGAATAGTTATGAGACTACCTTTCGATAATTGATGATAATAACACTGTGCTCCAGGTTTAGTTCAGGGCTAAAATAGTGATGTGCGCCCAATCAGTGTAGCTTGCAGCCCCGCTTGCAGCCCCCTCTGTTGGTGAAAATAATCACTACACAATTACTTATACAGTGGGTACGGAAAGTATTCAGACCCCCTTAAATTTTTCACTCTTTGTTATATTGCAGCCATTTGCTAAAATCATTTAAATTCTATTTTTTTCCTCATTAATGTACACACAGCACCCGATATTGACAGAAAAACACAGAATTGTTGACAGTTTTGCAGATTTATTAAAAAAGAAAAACTGAAATATCACATGGTCCTAAGTATTCAGACCCTTTGCTGTGACACTCATATATTTAACTCAGGTGCTGTTCATTTCTTCTGATCATCCTTGAGATGCTTCTACACCTTCATTTGAGTCCAGCTGTGTTTGATTATACTGATTGGACTTGATTAGGAAAGCCACACACCTGTCTATATAAGACCTTACAGCTCAAAGTGCATGTCAGAGCAAATGAGAATCATGAGGTCAAAGGAACTGCCTGAAGAGCTCAGAGACAGAATTGTGGCAAGGCACAGATCTGGCCAAGGTTACAAAAAATTTCTGCTGCACTTAAGGTTCCTAAGAGCACAGTGGCCTCCATAATCCTTAAATGGAAGACGTTTGGGACGACCAGAACCCTTCCTAGAGCTGGCCGTCCGGCCAAACTGAGCTATCGGGGGAGAAGAGCCTTGGTGAGAGAGGTAAAGAAGAACCCAAAGATCACTGTGGCTGAGCTCCAGAGATGCAGTCGGGAGATGGGAGAAAGTTGTAGAAAGTCAACCATCACTGCAGCCCTCCACCAGTCGGGGCTTGATGGCAGAGTGGCCCGACGGAAGCCTCTCCTCAGTGCAAGACACATGAAAGCCCGCATGATGGACTCCAAGATGGTGAGAAATAAGATTCTCTGGTCTGATGAGACCAAGATAGAACTTTTTGGCCTTAATTCTAAGCGGTATGTGTGGAGAAAACCAGGCACTGCTCATCACCTGTCCAATACAGTCCCAACAGCGAAGCATGGTGGTGGCAGCATCATGCTGTGGGGGTGTTTTTCAGCTGCAGGGACAGGACGACTGGTTGCAATCAAGTGAAAGATGAATGCGGCCATGTACAGGGATATCCTGGACGAAAACCTTCTCCAGAGTGCTCAGGACCTCAGACTGGGCCGAAGGTTTACCTTCCAACAAGACAATGACCCTAAGCACACAGCTAAAATAACGAAGGAGTGGCTTCACAACAACTCTGTGACTGTTCTTGAATGGCCCTGCCAGAGCCCTGACTTAAACCCAATTGAGCATCTCTGGAGAGACCTAAAAATGGCTGTCCACCAACGTTTACCATCCAACCTGACAGAACTGGAGAGGATCTGCAAGGAGGAATGGCAGAGGATCCCCAAATCCAGGTATGAAAAACTTGTTGCATCTTTCCCAAAAAGACTCATGACTGTATTAGATCAAAAGGGTGCTTCTACTAAATACTGAGCAAAGGGTCTTAATACTTAGGACCATGTGATATTTCAGTTTTTCTTTTTAAATTAATCTGCAAAAATGTCAACAATTCTGTGTTTTTCTGTCAATATGGGGTGCTGTGTGTACATTAATGAGGAAAAAAAATGAACTTAAATGATTTTAGCAAATGGCTGCAATATAACAAAGAGTGAAAAATTTAAGGGGGTCTGAATACTTTCCATACCCACATGGTTCCCTAAAGGGAATGAGACGCTGAGTTAGAATGCTTTGGGAATGCCTTTGCATTACCATGTTCTGAAGCATGTGTGGAATCAGTCCAATGGAGGAGCGAAATGTCATGAGCGGGGAGACATGAGCAACCAGGAAGCTTAAAGGGATAGCTTACCCAAAAATGAAAATTCTGTCATTACTCACCTTCATGTTGTTCCAAATCCGTAAGACTTTTGTTCATCTTCGGAACACAAATTAAGATATTTTTGATGAAATCTGAGAGCTCTCTGACCCTGCATAGACAGTAATGCAACTGAAATGTTCAAGGGCCAGAAAGGTAGTAAGGACATCATTAAAATAGTCCATGTGACATCAGCGGTTCAACCGTAATGTTATGAAGCTACGAGAATACTTTTTGTGTGCAAAGAAAACAAAAGTAATGACACTTTGACACAAGAGTACCATGACGCATGCGTGTACATTCCTCTTATTGAAAACAAGGCACAGCGTTCCTGCATCAGCAGCACCACACATGTGTCGTGGTACTCTCCTGAATGTGCAGCAGAGACTGACACAGAAGAGTAGAAATTGGGTCTGCTTTTTCCGCTTTGGTCCACCTAAAGCAGACCAACAACTGATCTGCCACTGGGCTGCTCTGTGGATGTAAGCATCCAATGGTTGAACTGGGCAGAGCAGATTTAGCTTCTCCTGGTCAGCATCCTGGAAAGGAGGAGGACAAAAGGCTTTCAAAACTATGGGCCTTGGTTTAGAGGTAGGCACCTAGGGACATACCCAGGTCTCAGGTAAACCTAACCCTAACAAAACCATGCCTGGGGCGAAATCCAGGTACAAGGGCGAAACTGACAGTGCATGAAGGTCCTCTATCCTCTTGTGTTAGGATATAGCAAGGAGGGAGAGGAATTTATCTGGAACTTCCTCAATGGGTTCTAAGGGGGAATTGCACAAACCCTCCAGAACCAACGTTAAGTCCCAAGAGGGCACCTTGGTGCACTGTGCAGGCCTCAGCCTCAGAGTCCCACAGAGGAAACGAGTAACAAGTGGGTCTCTTCCCAATGACAAACCACCCAGAGGGGCATGGTAAGCAGCTATGGCCGCCAAGTATACCTTCAGAGTGGAGGAAGATAACCCTGCAGAGAAACACTCCCGCAGAAACTCCAGAACTGTACTGACTGGGAAGTTGACTGGGTCCTGGAGTTGCTGTCCACACCAAGAAGTGAAAAGCTTCCACTTCAGAGTGTACTGTTTCCTTGTGCCAGAAGCTCTGGACTGGAATATGGTCGCAACAACCTCAGCTGAGAGAGCTGAAGCTCAAAAGTGAAGCTGGATGCATGAGGGAGAACCAGAGCAGACAGATCCACTTCCACCTGGCCGAACTCCCTCCAGAGGAGCTGCACCACCTCGAGGTGGAGCCTCCATTCCCCCGGCCTTAGCCCCTGTCTTGAAGGGATGTCTGCATCCCTGTCCCCAGGGATGTAAACTGCTTTGAGTTAGAGGAATTTTCCCTGAGCCTACAGGAGGATCTGGTGTGCCAACTTGTATAGTGGGCACGAACGCAGATCCCATGGTGGTTTATGTAGGAGACCATCAATGTGTTGTCTGTGCGGACAAGCACATGAACGGCCCCTTAGGTCTGGAAGGAAGTGTTTCAGTGCATGAAACACGGCCAGCATCTCCAGGCAATTTATGTGCCATGTGAGATGGTGGCCTTTCCACACACCCTGGGCAGAGCGGAGGGAGGCATTCGTCATTAACATTACATGACAACAAGGAGCCCCCAACACCAGGCCTTAAAACAGGAACCAAGGTTTCCTCCACATGTCTAAGGCATGAAGGCATTGCTGCGTGACCTTGATCATGCGAAGTGGGTTCCCCTCAGGGAAAACCCCTTCCTCCTGAACCACCACTGCAAAGGTCTCATGTACAGCAGACCAAAAGGTATCACTTTGGATGCAGCTGCCATCAGACCTAACAGTCTCTGAAACTGTTTGACAGTGAGTGACTGGCCTTCTCTCACTCTCTGTATAGGTGTGAGAATCGATTCGATACATGCCTGCACCGCCATCGTCGGACCTGATTTGAGACATGATCTGTTTGATAGTGAGCATGTTGAAGCAAAAGTGTTTGTTAGCACAGTTCAGCAGATCTATGATTGGATGCAACCCTGCATCCTTCTTTGGAACGATGAGGTATCAGCTGTAGAATCTGAACTCTCTCGAGAGAGGAGGAATACGTTCTATGGCCTCCTTTCTCAAGAGAGTGTCTGCTTTTTGTTCCATTACCAGGAGGACAGAATATACTGACTCATTGCTTGTGCAACACACAAACACACACGCCACAACACGCTAACTGAAGAGCAGAAGCTAACATGCACTGCTCCGGATGCACTCTTAAGCATCCTGGTTGCACACGTCACCCTGCTTGTGACATTTCGCTTCTCCATTGGACTGATTCCACACATGCTTCAGAACGTGCTCACGCAGAGGCGTTCCCAAAGCGTTCAGATGTAGCTTGAGTTCTCTGAGGGGGAACATGCTATTAATGTGTTAAAACATGCAACAACATGCTAACAACATGTTTTCCAGCATGCCAAATAATGCTAGTATCAAGTAACATTCTAACAATAACACCACTTGAAATATTAACTATTAGAAATGTTATCAATGCTTAGAACCATCTAATCTATCTATCTATCTATCTATCTATCTATCTAGCAAAGGTTTAGCAATGAGCTTAGGACAAGGCCAGCAATGTGTTGAAATTTATTAGAAACGTTAACATGCTAGAAACGTTAGCAACAGACTAAAACATTCCAGTGTGATTTCTCTGTGTTGTGATGAGGTCTAATTGGGACTAAAAAGGTTTATTTAGATCAGTTTCATATGACTTTCTGTCATACTTTCAGGCCTGACATTGTCAAGCCAAGTTTGACCTCAAAGTTTACTCATAAATTTTGAGGACAAACTTGGCTTGATAATGTCAACAGCACCAGCAAGATGATAAAAGACACCAATGATGAGTCATTGGTGTCTTTTATTATCTTGCTGATGCTGTTCCTTGTATTGTTGTTTGTATTTAAAAAAATGCCTTCAGTTTTAGCTTTTTAATGAGATATGTACACTTCAGTTTCAGTCTTACAGTTTGTGTAAAGGTGACATTTTTAACAAGCAACAGCTGAAAGTATTTCGTCACTTCTGTTCGTGTCTCATCTATAGGGGTGCAGAGCTGCTAAAACCTCTGTGAATAACAGCAGCCACGGCTGGCCCATTCCCGGTCTGGGCTGGGTCACAGGGAAGGACCGTCTTTCAGGACTCAACTTGTTTCCTCTCACTGGTGGACATGGCCGCAGCTCCAGCCCAGAGAAAGATGCAGAGGAGATGGAAGAGCTGTCTGATGATGTAAGAACAGCATGCATATGTCTGTTTCAGAGGTATGCTCTACCATCTTTGGCTTGAGCAAATGAAAATTTTGTCATTCTTTCTTTCTTTACTCATCCTCATGTCATTGCACACCATTATGCTGATATTTTCTCTGTGGTACATCTACTCCTTGACATTTTCCCCCCAAAAAAGTCATGGGGTATAATAGGAAGTGGGTTGCTCTCACAAACAATCACTGTGACGCTACCTTGGTACAGTCATCTTAAAGTAATGCCATGGTACTTTGATATATATTATGATACCGAGTGAATACCATAGTCATTTATAATGGTATTTACATCAAAGAAAAATGAAGCAATATCATGTCAGTTGAAAACACTGTTTCTCCATCAGTATAGCTTAGGTCATTTCTCAGAGCTGGAGGGAGCAGGACGAAGACCTACGCCTCAGTGGGGAGAAAACGGCCATGACAGGAAGCTTCAGAGATACAGAACTCAGCGCCTGGTGACCCATCTCCACCGAGACACGGACCACGACCCAGAGTGCCACACCAGCTTGGAGAGGCTCAGCCATCCGGCTGTGTCAGAGCGGCCCTGTTCCCAAAAATCAGTCGTTTCACACGTGCCATTAAGAGTAAGAGTACAGACAGCTAATTAGCCGCAAAGGCGTCATGCACCTAGAGATTTTGAGGGGGCATCAGTAACATATCTGGCGCTGATTCTCTGAGTCATGATAGTCTACTGGTATAATTTTATAGTATGCATATAGGGACCGGTTCAAATCCTGATATAATAAGAATGCTTACAATGAACAAAGCAAAATTGCAGCTGAACTCAACTGCAGCGTTTTCATTCATAGAAAACAGTGGAATTGACTTTTTAATAACAATGGCAAAAACCCAACCCCAAATGAAAATAACTATTATTACTTATAATTTAAGATTTCACTGTACTAATTATGGCAATGTCTTCAAAACCAATTATATCATTTTGAATTTTGAACTGAAGTGAGTGCATACATTATTAAAGTCAATTCTTAAGAGTAAGAATTCAGTCACGTATTCTGTAGCTTATAACATATAACATAATTGGGCACAGCAAAGGATCAGCTGCACCTTTATGCACTGTATATCTGATAACTGTGACTCCATAGTGCATCATTTTTATAAAGATTTAAATTGATATATAATATATAGCTCATTAAATGCTAAAATTCTTCAGTGCTGTGTTGACAAAGTAATATTTTGTAACATTTTAGACGGAGACCCCCATCCACCGCACTAGAACTCCTTGGTACTGCATGAATCACATAGGCTAAATGACAAGGTTTGGCTTCAAATTTTACCAAAAAGTGTCGACTTCAGGAAACTAATCTTTGTACTAAAACCACCATTTGTCAAACACTTGATATCCAGAGGCAACTCATTCCAATCTTGTGCTATTCAAAAGACCTCTGTTACAACGACATAGAGTAAAATCCACAAGACTCTGCCTAGTATTATAAAAATGTTTTACATTAACCCTTGAAAAATAAGTATTAAAAAATCTCTTTTATTAATTATCCTGTTCGCTATTTGAATCTGTTCTGCACACACAGAAGTATAATTTACATGAAAATGTCACTCCCAAAAGTTTGTGGTATGTGAACAAGTTAATATTAACTTCAGAAGGATTAAATACGTATGCTGATAAATTGAATGATTTTTACAATAATTTAATTTGACATTCCAACTATTTCTATCTGCTCTGCATTATTAATAAAGATGGGATCAGGAACCCAAGGCTCGGCTGGATCTCAGGCTAAACCCCCAGATATCAGTATTGAATAGAATGAGAAAGAATGGGATAGAGATGCAGACAGGGAGGTGGCGGGATTGACAGGACTGAATTATTAGGCTCATCCTGAACTTAACTTTAGAATTTATTTATTTATTTTTACAGTGACATATTTTATTTGTGTGAATTTCTAATTATTAAAAACATATTATACTCAGCATACTTGACCGAAATGCTTGCCTGGCATGCATATAATCAAATATGCGTGCTATTACAGTTCATTTATTGTCCTTTGTCTGTGATTGCTTGTAAAAGCAAGCAGAAAGAGCAGCTTCAAATTGCACACAATGTATTTTAGAGTGGCCTGAGGCTCTCGCTAATTAATGAACTTTTAAACTAAACTCAGCGGTTTCAGCTAAATTACTTTGTAATTTTATGTTTGATTTATGTTAGACTCTGATTGTATTAGTATAAGGTGAGGTAGGGGATTCTGCCCTAATTCATCCTGTAATATCGCTCCACTGGAGTTTGACTATTGGGGTGATGGTGTTTTCTGTCCCTCCAGCTACAGATCAAAGTGAACGGACAGAGAGGAGGACTGGGAATTTGTATTGCAGGAGGGAAAGGCTCCTTGCCGTACAAAGAGAATGATGAGGTAGGCCTTATCTTCCTGTAGCTCCACCGCCTGAATCTCATTACACACCATTACTATCATAATCCTGTGGGTTTATTTACAATAAAATATTCACATGGACTGGAATACTAACATGCATCCAGCCAGCAATTCGACTGATGATATGAGTGTGCCTGATTTCCTTCCCCCATAACTAGTCATTTCCTTCTGGGCACTGATTGATTTGTTTTCTTCGTGTCAGGGTATTTTTATCTCCAGAGTGTCTAAAGGCGGACCGGCGGAGAAGGCCGGGGTTCATGTTGGGGACAGAGTGTTGGAGGTAAATTGTAATGTACATGTACTGTTTAACAATACATTGATTTAATGACTAATTGGAAAGCATAGGTACAACTGGAAATACTTGCCTTTTGACAACTATTGATTGTGTTTGCCCTGTTATTCCCTATGTTATGGGAACCAAATTTCTCCACAAGGATAGCAAAAATTTTTTGGTCCTCATGAGGAAACAAGTTTAAAAATCATACGGAATTAAGCTCGAAACAGCTGTCATGTACATAATTTGGTTAGATTCTACCAAGTGACACATGAATTTGAGCACTGTACTGTATTTCTCCTGCTGCGTGACCTTATCGTAATGGATGTAGTTGTTTCTCTGATGATGGCCATTGGAGGGCATCATCACACAGATGCTGATGAACAGTTTGTTGTGACCCCATGAGCCTTAAAGCAACAGGCAGCCAAGCAACATTGTGAGGGAAAAGCATTTGGACATGCAAGTCACACTTACAATTGTATTGATGTCATTGCATTAAAGGAAGACAGCACAAGCACATTTTTCAAACAAAATATTTCACAAAAAGAAGATTGTTACATGTCAGTTTGAGGTATTTTCTCTTATCATAATTTTAAATGCATTGAAGTCAAAAGCCATTCATAGGTTTATTTCCCTTAAAAGTGTTAATGCTGTGGCTCTGTGCTGCTTCAACACACAATCCCAAACCATTCAGCGGTGAGTCTAGTGACTACACTCTTAAAAATAAAGGTGCTTCACGATGCCATAGAAGAACCTTTTTGTCTAAATGGTTCCATAAAGAACCTTTAACATCTGAAGAACCTTTCTGTTTCACAAAAGGTTCTTTGTGGCGAATAAGGTTCTTCAGATTATAAAAAGGTAAGCAAGAGATAGTTCTTTAAAGAACCTTTGACTGAATTCTTCTTTGTGGAACCAAAAATGGTTCTTCTATGGCATCGCTTGAAGAACCTTTTGAAGCACCTTTATTTTTAAGAGTGTATCTTGAGCTGTAACATCAAAGGCAGCAGACAAGGGAAGAAAAATAGACATAAGTCTATTTCATGCTGTTTAGGGCTCACTAAAATCGAGGTACTGGTAAAACATCTACTGTAATAGAAGATGATTTTTTTGGATTTATATGTCGCTTGGAAAAGGGGCTGACTACAGCTGACCAGCAAACCCTTGACCTACTGGGACAGCCTGTTTTTTTTTTTTTTTTTTTTTTTTCTACAAATGCCAAATGAACAAATCTTTGGAAAACTGGTTTGAAAACAGTCATTTTCTCTGCAATTTTGTTTGGTTACACTCATGGTGCGGAAATGACATCTTTCCTCTTGAACATCCCAGGTCATTTCTTCACATAAACGGTTGGCATTTTCTCATTCCTTGGCTTTCGTGGTCTTTCTGTCACCTTTCTGCCTCTTTCCTTCAAATCACTGCAGCTCATTTTTTATTTGTGGCACCAGGTCAATGGCCTAGACATGCAGGAGGTTAGCCACCATGAGGCTGTCAGTGTCCTGAGGAATGCTGGGAGCTGCATAAAAATGAAAGTGCTGCGGGAGAGATGCGTGCCTGTGGAGCCGCGGGTGCACGAGAGGTCTGACACCATGGAGACAGCAGACCCCCAGGTCAGCCAAGAGTGGGACGTTACCATGAGCAATAACAGATCAAGAGGCCCACAATCCTCCACTGATCTCACGCTGGACTGCAGCCCAATGTCCAACAGGATAGAAGCTGCCGTCTGCAATGGAAATGGACCGGTAGGCTCTAGGTCAAGAGTGATGAGATTATAAAGAGAGAGATCTTGGTGGTTCTATTATATTATACAGTGGAGTAAAAGCAATCAAATGGTCAGAAATGGCATTAGAATCAGTTACACCCATTTTAATGCATTTCTTTGTACTGTTAACATCAATACAAACAGTTTTGTAACTGCTTATTGTCCAGTTTCTCTCTTGATACGTTTTATGTTATTTTGTCAGAATGATCCTGTACAAGACTTGCGGCCGACGAAAGACACAGAGACCTTCAAAAACAATGCCCGACAAGTTGTGAAAAATACCATAACGGTACGTGTGGAGGATAGAATGTGGTTCTGTGCAGATGTATGTGTTTTAACAATGAAATCTCAGGAATGCTTTTTATCAATGTTCTGTCCTTCATTCTGAAGCAATGCATACCTCTATACAAAACATTCCTGTCCGGTTGTCCTTTTCTCACAAAGTCTTGGTGAAGAAATGTTACAATAGACTCTCTAAGAGAGAGAAAAAAATTATAATAATTACAGAAACAGAATTTGTTACCAAGTCTAAACAAATGTTGCCCAACCTGACAATGATAAATGGGTAGCACTTTATTTTACAGTATGTGTACTTCCCTGGTACATACATGGTAAATATCTTGTACCTACAGGCAAATGAGTGGTAACACAAGGTACTTACCTGAAGTGTATGTACATGGTAACAAATAAGAAACACGGCTGTACTTAGTCGTACATGCATGATAATTAGTTTGTACATACAGACAAGTGTGTGTAATAACGGTCACTTACAGGTAGTGTCAGTATATAGTAACTAATAAGACACATTACTATACTTACTAATGGTAAATGCATGGTAAAGTTTAACAAAGTTTGAAGAACTGGTAATTCCTGTGTAATGTTTATGTAAAATGGTTCAGTTTATTTTACAGTCCTATTTCCATATATGTACGTACTGGTGTATGTACCTATTAGTTAATAAGTACAGAATAAGTTATGTGGTACTCAAGTTGGGGGGTATAAACATGGACCAAGGTACTTATTGAGTAAATGATGGTAGGTGCCATTGCAGTTTGGAACTTTGGAAGTTGGTTGGGAACATGCCAGTAATTGTGCAGCACTGCATAGTGTTAATACTTAGCATACACAGTTGTTTTAAATAGGGATTGACACATTTTGACACGCAAGTGCAAATATGGCACCTACCATCAATTACTCAGTAAGTACCTTGGTCCATGTTTATACCCCCCAACTTGAGTACCGCATAGCTTATTCTGTACATTAACTAATAGGTACATACACCAGTATGTACACAGTAAGCATATGGAAATAGGACTGTAAAATAAAGAGAACCATTTTACATAAACATTACACAGGAATTACCAGTTCTTCAAAATTTGTTAAACTTTACCATGTCATTAGTAAGTATAGTAATATGTCTTATTGGTTACCATATACTGACACTACCTGTAAGTGACCGTTATTACACACACTTGTTTGTAAGTACTACATATTTACCACATGTATACCAAGTACAGTATGTGTCTTGTTTGTTACCACATAATACCACATATTTTTTTTCGTAGGTGCTACACATTTACCATGTACATACCATTAGTATGTGCAGTAATGTATCTTATTAGTTACCGTATACGGATACTGTAAGGACGTGCCTGTTTGTACCCACTTGTCCGTAAGTACTATATATTTATCATGTATATACATTAGTAAGTACAGTAAAGTATCTAATTAGTTAGCATGTATGTGCACTACCTGTAAGTGACCGTTATTACCCACACTTGTCTGTATGTACAAACTAATTATCATGCATGTACGACTGTTAAGTACAGCCGTGTTTCTTATTTGTTACCATGTACATACACTTCAGGTAAGTACCTTGTGTTACCACTCATTTGCCTGTAGGTACAAGATATTTACCATGTATGTACCAGGGAAGTACACGTACTGTAAAATAAAGTGCTACCGATAAATGTATTATCTACATTTGCGTATACAGAGAGGAAATTAATCTGAGATCTCATCTTGTTTTCCAGAACAATTACAGTTGTGCTTCTCTGAATTAAAGTTGCATTTGTCTTTTTTTTCCCCTATCATGATATATAGCCGAGTGATACGGCTTCTCAAATAAGAAAAATGTAGCGCAGGACTTGTTTTTTTCCATTGGGAATTGATTGGATCGCTGGACTATTGTCATTTGCTGTTTAGCTGCGATGTAAGTGACAGGTTGCTGGAGGGAAGGCCACATGAAAATAATGATGAGCACAGGTAAAACATTTATAATAAATAATGCAATATATAAAATAAGAATTGTCAATTTTGATTTCATGGTGACTTTAAGGATATTTACAGTTCATTATATGGACAAAAATGAATGACATAATTTACTGGAAAACAAGATGAGATGCTGATTATCTATCTATCTATCTATCTATCTATCTATCTATCTATCTATCTATCTATCTATCTATCTATCTATCTGTCTGTCTGTCTGTCTGTCTGTCTGTCTATCTGATAACTTATATTTCAATGCTTTTGTGTTTACTCACACAACTTTTGTGTTCCTCTGAGAATCTTTGCATGCATATAACACAAAACTGGTGGTGGAAATAATATGAGAAAAAAAACTTATATTTCAGTGCTTTTGTAATGCAGAGTTCCAATACTTTAGTGGGAGAACACACACACACACACACACACACATATATATATATATATATATATATATATATATATACATGTATATTTGTCATCATGTCATCTTGGGGGCTTCATAGATTTTTCAATTTGATATGTGCACCTTTGACAGTTCTATGAAATGTGTTAATGGCCTCGATAATTTGCTTGCTTTATTCTCCAGTGTGAGCTGTTGTAAAAATGTGACTTTTTTTCCAGTAAAAATACTGAAAAATGTATTCACCTGAGTATCAAACTTGCTGTAGATATTAAATTGATCTAAACTAGGTTTAGCGCCTTTTCACACCAAACACAGATGTTGGGCATTGGCAAAGTTTCAAAAGAACCACTTCCTTTGTACGGAACTGTTAGTGTGGAGATCTGATCTTATCGAGTCTTTCTGGGATTACATGAAGAAACAGAAACAACGGAGGTATATATAAATGAATAAGTAGAAAAGAGGAAACAGAAAAGAGGAAACAGAAAATGTCAAATGAATTTTGTTATACCTAATAAGAGCTTAAAAAGAGAATCTCATATCAGTAAAGATGAAACTAAATAAGTGGCTAATTTGAAATCCCAGTTCCTTACAGTTCTGTGAAATCGGTGACTACTTTTTTCCTCTCTTACTTCAATGTGACCCTTTGACAGATACCTCGGATTATTCTGACTCACCCCTCTACCTCAGATGATGACGTGGAGCCCCTGACGCAGGGCCCAGATGATGGAGATTTTGATTCTGACTTCAGCGACTCAGACAGTCACATCTACTCTGACTGCTTGAACAGCGCTTTCTATCCTCTGTGAAATAGAGAAGCACACGGGCTCCAGGTTCTTCATCTCTTTTCATGCTTTTCATTTAGTGTGTCATTTGAAATGAAATTACACTAATAAACTGTATCACTTTCTTATAGCCGCCTTTTTTTTTTTTTTTTTTTTGATGTCCCTGAGATAATTATACTTATTAGCATGACATCAGCATGTCCAGGATGTGGCTTTATTCATCCACAGAAGTAAACACGCTAAATAGATCTCAGATTTGCATGGAAGCGCTGACGGTAGTCTAAATAATTGATCAGGATGCGCACGGGGGTGTGATTCATTATATTTACACAACAGCACAAATACTCACTGTCACCTGAAATTGAAAAACCGAGATCAACAGAGAACTTAATTTAACTGTAGATTTCTATCAGGTAGCTGCCAGACTCCAGTCAATTTTCCAGATAATTTTTGTGCTTTACAAAGATAACAAATGTGTTTTTTTTTTTTTTTTTTTTTCCAGAAAATAAGTTCTCGGACAAGGATTAATACCCTCTCTCTCTTTGTGAATTCAGATGTGCCTGTGTCCTTCGGTTAAGTGAAATTGTTCTGGCTGTGGTCCACAATCGCTGGAGCAGAACATGAGTGACGCGGGATCGATACTTCAGGCAAAGTCCACAGTAACATAATGCTTGCATCAATAAAAAATCTGAACTGTTTAAAACAGCATTGTGTGAAGGTGATATAGAGGAAGTGGAAAGTAAATAGATGATATTTTTCTAAAATGTCGCTTCTTTAAATTTTACACGCTCTTAAATAGATCTTACTTACTTTGTGCATTCTTCATTTAAATGTTTTTACTTGCATCATTTATAAGTTGCCAAAAATAAAATAAATTTTAAAAATGTCATTGTGCCGGTCAGGTGTGTAATGGTATGAATGATATCTCTGAAGCGTAGAGCTGTTGTGAATATTTTGATGTGGATTTCCAACCTAGCAGCACAGGAGGCACCTGAACCACTGAACCACGGTGATCTATGAAGACCACTGACAGATCACAGACTTGTCAAATACGGTTTGATTGTATTTAATAGTCCGGCATAATAGGTAATGGAATTTTGATTTGTTCTATGATGGTAAAGGTCCTTGTTTAAGACTAAAAGAAAGAATAACAACTAACATCCTGCTTACATGAATACAAGGGGAAACTCATGAATAGATCTTTTCTGAAACATGCAGTAATTGAGGTTTCCTCAATGAATTCCAAGTTTATTATATTATAATATGAAATTATATGAAATTATGTATTAGAATTAGAAAGTTTTTTTTTCCATTAAGTTTTTAATGTATTTACAAAGTTTTTTCTTAGTAAAATTCAACAATATATTTTTACACTAAAACCATAAAAATGTCTTTATTTGAAATAAAATAAGCATTACCTGAAAAAAAAAAAAAAATCTAATTTTCATTCACTTTGTCAACAAAACAAAAACTAATAAAACGGACAAAACAACAAAATTACTAAAACTATCTAAAATATAATAGTAGTGACCTAAGATATTTCACATAAAATACATTTACATATAGTCCACAAGAGAATATAATAGTTGAATTTATAAAAATGACCAAATGACAAAAGTTTACACCCCCTTGATTCTTAATACTGTTGTTACCTGAATGATCCACAGTGAGGTTTGTTTTTGTTGTTTAGTGATAGTTGTTCATGAGTCCCTTGTTTGTCCTGAACAGTTAAACTGCCTGCTGTGCTTCAGAAAAATCCTTCAGCTCCCACAAATTCTTTGGTTTTTAAGCATTTTTGTGTATTTTAAGTATCATTTAGTATTGCCCTTCAGAAGCTACAGAAGATACTTACATGTTTCCCAGAAGACAAAACAAGTGAAATTTACCCTGATCTTCAAATTCAAAAAGTTTTCACCCCACTTAATGCATTGTGTTTCCTTCTGGCACATCAGTGAGCGTTTGAACCTTCTGTAATAGTTGCATATGAGTCCCTCAGTTGATGCTAACCACAAAGGTGTGATGCTGCACTGTGCAGATAGATGTCAGCATAAAATCCAAGATTATTAGATAGCAAAACAGGAAATAATTGCATAACAGATGGCGTTCACGAAACCTGTCAAGAATTTGTCATATTTCACTCCAAAATCTATTTGAAAAAAAAAAAAAAAAAAAAAAAAAAAAAACCTTTAGGAGAATTTATATTTAATATTTATAGAAATGCCCCTTTTTAGGACACTTAAGTTTGCAGGCATTATATCATGACAAAGTACACTTCTCTACCAAACTACTGCCATTATCACAAAAAAAAAAAAAAAAGATCATTATTGTAATGCAAAAATACATAGATGCATTTACACGTAATGGTGGTGTTTGTTGTGCTGTCCAGTTATTTAAGCCACTATTGTATATAATGAGAAAAATATATATATTTGGGGTGAAATGTGACTGGACATGTTTTCATGAAATGAAAAACATATATACTCTGATATGTATATATTAAAAAAGTTTCTGTATTTGCTTACTACAAGTCCATGCACAACTGCTGTCATAGTATGTCATATGGGAGTGAAGTGTTGTCTCCTCACATTTAAACCCACTGTCTATGTGGGTCATGGCTGTGTTTAGGCTGTTGTTAATTTAGCATGATAAGCTTACAGGATGATGGGCAGAGCCCTGGTGCTGTGACCACAGGG
This sequence comes from Spinibarbus caldwelli, assembly GCA_039654775.1. Taxonomy (NCBI): domain Eukaryota; kingdom Metazoa; phylum Chordata; class Actinopteri; order Cypriniformes; family Cyprinidae; genus Spinibarbus; species Spinibarbus caldwelli. The sequence continues at coordinate 29,648,520 of CM077243.1, forward strand.
GAAATAACAGCATTATTTTCCACACTGTCAATCTGCCGCTCATGCAAACACAAACTCTCCCCCTCAGGGCTGGGGACATTCTTTCCTCTTGGCCCTGTGCTCAGGTAATATTATCTCTCTTTACTCAATGCTTTATCAATGTATTTATCAATCATACGAGGTGATGATTTGACAATATCATTATCAACTCTGTGACTGAGCTTGTGAGATATATTGATTAATCTCGGCCACATCCCTTACTGTGTGGTTGTGCTTCAGGCTCTAATGAAGGCTTTCATCCAAAGTGACCTAGGCCCTGTTTACGCCTGGTATTAACATCCAGCTCGGGGGACCAATCACAAGCGGACAGCTGAAACAGATCGGAGTTCACACACAGTGTTATGTGCGTCCCCTGTGAGCACTTCTGATTGGATTTTGAGGGACAGTCTCTGATTTCATAACTAGATGCATCGCTTACTATATCAAGTGTGTTACTGGATGTTGATGGATAAAAACACAAAACAATGGCACATTTTGATCCTAAAAATATTTTCAAATGTTTATGACTGGTAACTCATTGTCATTTTATTTGATCACCCAAGCATTAATTTTTATCAGTATGTGTGTTTTCCCAAATCCACAACCTTCATGTTGAAGGTCACCATGCATCATGTCCTCATTTTGCCCATTGTGTTATTTTTGCAATGCACCATGTTTTTAAATTTCTTTTTGTCTAATTTTGACCTATGTCTCATTTATGTATTTTTTCTAGTTGCATATTCTTAGCCAGTGCCAAAGACAAATTTCCATTCTGTGAATATGAATAACAAGTAATGGACTGACAATTCTGGCCAGATTTTTCTTTTTCTTTTTAATTTTTTTTATTTGAAGCAATTTGTATTCAAAAATCAAATAGTCACATGGAATGCACAATCCTGGTGGTTTACCACAGCTTAGCTGGTGAATAAAATGGCTTTTTTTTCTAAATTGAGCTGCATAAGATTATGTGTGTTTTAAGTGTATGACTAAACCTGAAATTGATTACATAATCTAGCATGTTTCCTTTCCCTGCAGCAAGCAGAGCTAATTTACCACAGCACGTGCCTGTTTCTAAATGATGTGGATACAGGGTCATCTTAAAAGGAATACTTTGAGCATTGCTAGAAGCCAATCTTTTAATGAAATCCTCTAGGCTTAAGAGAATGTATGCTCCTCAACAGTGGCAATAGATTGGATGAAGACCTCTGGCTGAATGAATACAACTTCTTTTGAACACAACGGATGGCCTTCCTTGCACTTCCTGAGGTCATTCTCAGGTGTATTTGTGGGTTTACAGTACATATTCCTACATATATATATAGCATTTGTAACTAACCGTGCTGCTGTCTTTTTGTATGCTACACGCGCCTGCTTGATAAATAGATAAACTTTGTCAAAACCTCATTACCGAGTCTATTAAAAAGCTTGACAGGAAAAGAAAATGACCCATTTGGTTGCCATGACAAAATCCTGTCCTCCAAAATTTAACTCGGCTATATCTGAAGGAACAGAGAAAACATTTCATCACACTGTGCCACAAAGGTGATCCGTGTGACTCTGATGCGTCGGTGGAATCGCATGACTCGGAGGCTACGGAGCTGCCACCCCCTCTCAGAGAGTGATTATTCCAGCGCTGGGAGGCTTATGGAGTGATGGACAGTACCAGCTGCGGCTAGAATGCACAACACGCCACGCTGCGAAGATTGCGGACCATTCTTTTAGACTGTGTTTACTGGCGATGTTAAGAATAATTACAGGAGGTGGACGCTGCAGGTGGACACGTACCAGAATAGTAAAAAGATTTGTTTGGAAACACTTGATTCATTATTTTGAAGTTGAACGCTGAATAAGCCGGGCAACTGAAGCACTACCTATGTTTACTGATCAGCCAGAGATGGCTTGTCTTTTTTTCCCCTTTTCCATTTCTTCCAGACTCACAGGATCTGTCTAAGCTTTTTTTTTTTTCTTCATTTTCCAGGCACAGCTTCAGTAAACTCAGAATTAACTGAGGAGAACAGAGTGAGAACGGTTCATTTACTGACAGCTTTTTTTGTTGTTGTTGTTGTTTTTCACCTTCCAGAGTTTCAGATTCACTGAGCACTTTCTCCTGACACCCAAATCTGAAAACACTATAAACTCATTTCAAAATCACTGGAGAAAATCACTAGAGTATATAGAGAACAATTGATTTAGAGGCAGTATCTACAATAGAAGAGTAATGTCCCAATTCTGCACTTGAGTCAGATATCATTGATCATCCACACTGGCCACGACTCTGAGGGTAAAGGTGCTGCCTATGCCAGTATTGAGTATAGCTCAATAAGCGTGTTCAATAAAGCAGATGTTAATTTGTTTGATTAATTCTGCAGTAATACCAGAGTTAACAAAGCCAAACAAGAAAGATATAAAACAACATCCCCTATCCAGAAGACCAGGAATTCTATTGTAGTTTCAGATTACTGCATTATTGCATATATGCACTAGGACACAACTTAATCAGACAATATTATTCATTGACATTAACATGTTTAATTGTTGTAAAACCATAACATATTATTATTAATAATAATAATAATAATAATAATAATAATAATAATAATAATAATAATACTCTATTATATGAAGTCTAATCTATTGTACAGAAAGCTGGTGTTGTTGGGGTATTTTTTATTTAATTTTTTTTTTTCATATGCATCACTGTCCTTCCCTAGTGGCACTTACATTTGATCATTTACATACAATGTCTCTAAGTTGAAATGCTCATCATTGAGCACAGCATGAGGAGTAAAAACAAATCTATTATGAGTAAAGAAATTGAATTCAAACAGCCGAAAACTAAAGTGCAAATACGTTTTGTTTGTTTGTTTGTTTTTAACTTACGTCAACTTCTGTCATAATTCACTATTTTGTTGGTTTAGAACATTTGCTTTCATAGAATTAGCAAGAAAAGTCTACAGTGGTTGAAAAATTATTTGGATGCTTGAGGTATAGAGCAATATCACATAAGTAGGGGTGTGATATGGCTTTATATCACGGCTGTGATTCGGCTGTAGACATGAGGCCTACTATAATTTACATCAAATGTTATTTATTGAACAATAATATTTAATAAACAACAATAGCCATCATAAAGGTTGCTAAGCAATTCAGTTAAAAGTACAAAGGTGGCGCTCTGATACAGCATTAAAGTTGATGACCTATTAGATATAGCCAAAATGAATTCTAGCTCATGTTTAACCAGAGACATCAGAGCCAGCAGAAAATTTTAGTAGAGCTGGATGAGGTAAGGCTGTTCTCGGGGGGCCCTGGTGCTCACATCTCCAAAAACATTGAAGCTAATTTTCAAATAGGCCGTATCTTTATTATTAAATCGCATAATTTAAGTTTAACAACTACATTATCACCTAAAAAAAAACTTAAAACTACATTGACACAACAACAGTAGTTTTTCTAAAATTATAGTGAGTTTGACCCACTGCCATAATGCTCACTGTGACAAATGCTGCAAGTGGAGTGATACAAATGGTGAAATGACGTTACTGGTAAAATATCACATGGCTGGAAAGACCTCTTAGCCACTCATATCTGAGGACCAGAAGTAATTGTTGTATAACAATATATTAATGTTATTGCTTTATATAGAAACATATCAAAAACAATAAAAAAAAAAAAAACACTGGCAAAACTTCAGTTACACATTCTTACAACTATCTGCACACTTTCATATTTTATTAACCATAGTGAAAAAGTATCAGAGGTAAATGATCCCATCTGTGATAATTCCAGTAAGATCGTCCAGTCATCATGGACGGCAATGTTTTGGCTGTAATTGTTGTCATGGGCTCCCTGCTGTCTGCAGTCTATTTGAGGCTTTCTTTACTCTATAAATGGAAACCTACAGCACTCAATAGTTATCACGACACTACACACTCTCACTCATGTCAAGCTGAACACGGAGGACGCATGAATGCCAGTATAGCAGTCTCTATACAACCAAGCTTTCAGCACAAACACACACATGGCTTTGGAAAAACCACACAGGACCTTGGGAAAGGTAAGTGGCCAAATGGCTGAAAAGCCCTAGGCTATAGAAAGGGAACGTAAGTGGCTACAGCAAGGAAATTAGTGTGGGTTTCTTCCTTCAGGAGTGACAGTGACTTCATTTATCCTGAAAAGCATTTCTAAAGTGTGTAGCTGAGTTGAATTAGACTTTTAATTTTAACATATGTTTGGGAGCAGAACAGGGTCATTGTCAATGAAGATGGAAAAAAAAACAAATGTTGAAATGTTCATGGTCAGAAAGGCAACAGGTGTAGAGGAATTAAACAATATTTTAGCACAACAACTATGAGACAAATGAGCTGTATGTACTGTAAATATGTGAAATAAGTCCTTTGCAAACCACTTGACTATCATTACTAATTTCTCAGCACTAGCCAAACCATTAATTTGAGTTTTGGAATCTTATTTAAGATTATGCTTAATAAAATCTAATATATACACATATACTATAATTTTTTATAACATTTAAATTAATTAGGCCAGTTTCTGTAGGTCTGCAAAGTGGCAAATCTAGAGTAACTGATGTATAATATTTATTACAATATAATTTGACTGTATAAATAATAATATGCTTGACTGACTCTTATTAACATTACTCCCAGGGCTGGAGAGTGTTACATGAGTGTTGTGTACCTAACACCTATGTTGGCTCTGCCTCGCATGTATGGTGTTGCATAAGCTATATTTATCTGAGGCATTATGCGAGATGCTTTACCTTTTACTGTTTGTTTAGCGCCAACATTTAATTTGTATCAAATAACCGGGTAGTAGGTTGGTGTCAAATAAGTTTACAACCATACTCATTCAATGTGTTAGTGTAACAGCAGCTGAGTTTTTCAGCTAATTTCTCAATGCAAAGGGATACATATGAAAGGGTTAAGGCAGTATAATGCAAGGGGAAATACAGAACTGCCTCTCGGAGCATTGTAAATAGAACCCTGCTAGTGTTTCCCAGCTTTGATGCAGACTCTTATCATATGGCAAAACCCACAGGCCCTTGACAGCCTTTGGACTCTTTGAGCTGCGGGCAGAGGCGAGCTGGAAGCAGCATGGGTGTGCTCACTGAAGTGGGAGGGAGGGGGTTTCTTCTAAACGACACACCCACATGTGGATTATAAAACCCAGCTGACATGCTAGCATTTATGCAAACTTACACTGGCATTCAAAACATGTGGCTTCAGTCTGCTGCCAGAGGCGTTCTGTTTTTGTTTATCCTGCACTGACTGCAAAGCTCCTCTCAAGACAGCAACATCTGAATCAGACATTAGATAAGTACATACTGCTTAAGATAATTCCAAATAAGAATTCAGACAGCAGGGAATGAAAATAGATGGTTATTTACAGTGAAGACTGATAACAAACCTGTTATTAGCTTCAAAAGGTCAGTGTAATCATAATAAATAGTTAAAATAACAAGAAGTTAACCCTCTACTGCACACATTTTTATTTTCTTACATTTTGAACATTTAGTGTCCTGTTAACAGGTTAAATATGACCCAGAAATGAATCTTGTGCCAACCTACCCTAGGCTCCCTTATCTCATTTTCTGTAATAAGAAAATAAAATACTTACTGGATTCTTTCAAGTCTTTTCATTGGTAAAAATTCCTTGCTTCCAAGGCTTTGTGAAAATTTTTTGGAAAAACTGAAAAAATACCAAAATACCACCAACCGGAGTTGCTGCTGGCCACATAGGGATGCAGTTGGGTAGAAATAACTTTCCGGGATATTGTGTGTATATGTAACTGGCCCTACTTGCACCACTCTGAACAGGGTTTGAATCATTGGCATTGGAGGCAGGCACACTAACAAGGATGCTAAAGACCCCCTAAACCTCACTCCCATCTGGGTCATGGCACCAATGGAATTGGTTCTGCTTGCGCCTCTCTGAGTGGGATTTAAACCAGCATCAACCATGGGAGGCAGGCATGTTAACAAGAACTCTACAGACCGCGGCCTCTAGCGTCAGTTGCTAGTGTGCCTCTTGAGGCCAGGGAAATGAGATTTATCCTCTGTAACACATAGTTATGGCTATAGTGCATTGTTAGGTACAAAGCATAGTGGATTAAATGCCAAATCTATTGCCATACTTCTGCTAGAATGTAGATAAGACAGAATGTTGCTATGCAACAAAAACAGTGATTGGCTATGGGTGCTGTACCACCATATGATGAACATATGTTTTGCAGTATGGCTGTAACTTCAACAAATTAAGTTCACAACAACTAAGTCTCATAACAGGCAACATGCCTAAATTGCTAATACAACACCAAAAGATAAAAGATACACAGATAATGAAGATTGGCTGTGGAAGAGTGATGAGACAGCACAAGACGACCTCCATTTTTTCTGTGAAGTTGAAGTGGTAGATAGTTTGTTAAGGAAACAGTTTTGAATGACCTTTGAAAGATGAATCTTTTTTTTTTTTAATTTACTGATTCATGTTTATCAGTGAAGTGAACCGAAGTCTCTTTCTCTGTTTTGCTGTGAACAGCTCTGACTGAAGAGTCAGCTGTGTTTTATACTCAGATGTCAAATGTCTTGGAAAATAAACTGGCATGCATGTTGAAGTTTATAGGCTTACTGTGGAAATACAACTAAAGGTCAATTCAGCCTTATTGTTGGTGCAGCCAAATCGTTACTTGATAAACTAAATCTGGGCTGTAAACATAGGCCCACTTGCATAAACATGGCCACTGTGTGTCTTAAGAACTAGTTTGACCAACAAACAGCAGTTAAACAAGTGGTAAACACTCTTACTTTTCCTATTCAAATTAGACCAATCTGTCTTTTTATGAAACTGGCTTGAAAAAGTCCAGTCTTGAAGAACAAATAAAAAGGTAACACTTTAGTTTAGGGACCAGTTCTCACTATTAACTAGTCGCTTATAAACATGCATATTACTAGAATATTGCTTGTTTATTAGTACTAATAAAGCACATATTAATGCGTTATTCTTATATCTTAACAACTACCTTACTGACTATTAATAAGCAGCAAATTAGGAGTTTATCGAGACAAAAGTGAGCATTAATAGTTAGTTACAGTGAGAATGGGACCCAAACTAAAGTGTGACCAAAAATAAATAAATAAATAAATAATAGATGACTAAATTTTAAATCTAGTCTTAACAGTTGATGCAGCTGGTCACAGCTGCTTTCAGATCCTCTGCATCTGTAGAGCCACTGAGCTCAGAGCAGGTTTTGTCCATTTTGATTATTTTTAGAAAACTGTAAATCTAACCCAGTAGTGCACTGGGTGTCCATGTTTTGTTGAACGGCTAATCAAGGAGATGTTGGATTTGAGTTCTGTGTTCTGGATAAAACACTATCCTGGGAAACAGCCTGGGACAAACACACCCCTTGCGTGGGTACGGACTGGAAACTCGAGCCGTAAGGAACGGTATGACCCACATAACACTGTGGGCTACAGAGAGCGAGAGAGAGTGAGAGAGAGAGATTTTAGGTGAGTTGGAAATGCCTGCTGAGGCCTTTGACGGTTTCTGTTTGTTTGTGGCTTTCATTGTCACTGTGGTTACACTACGGTGTATAGGTGTTAAGGGTGATAGTGTAAAAGGTTATATATAGTGAATATAATGCATTTATGTTACAGTCTAGGAGGTCTAAAATACCCAAAGAAAGCTATTTCAGTTCTTCTCACTGGCAGGTTTTTATTTATTTATTTATTTATTTATTTATTCATTTTTTTGCTGGTGCATGTACTGCCGTGAGTCATCACTCTGGCAGTTTTGGGAATATTTGTTCAGCAAATCATCTGAGTCATTAGTGGCATCACTCTGGAGCTGCAGAATATCATTGACTGGCTGATGACATGACACCAAAAAGATACACACAGCCCCAAACTCAGCACTAGTGGCTAATCTGATCTGTGATGAGAAACAGAGATATTTAGGAGAGAAAAAAAACAAAAAAACATTTGGTCAAAAAACATGGCTACTTTTGTCAGAGCATCAATGGAGAAAGATTTTTATTTTTTTTGGCAGCAGAATGGTGTAGTCACTGCATCTACTGGTCGAAACCTTGACTCTTTTGGGCAAATCATGACTTTCTTCTCGCTATTACTGCGCAGGTGGTATTGAGGTACGCTTTCATTGTAGAGATCATTTGATTGGACAAAATTTGAATAATTTTGATTTCTTGCTTTCATGCTTTAAAAGTTATAATCAGAATATTGCAGCACTCTATTAACAGCAGCTACTCTGTCGTGCTATTTGAAATGTTCAGCCAACTGCTGAAAGTCACAGCATACATGAGAATATTTTATTACATTGTGAACATAGCTGTTGATTTGCATAGAAAGGAACGTTAAGTGAATTCAAAACTAAAATTTCACAAGAAAAGCAGCCTGATCCACTTATTGCTATGCTCTGTATAATACTTTTGGTGCCACTTTCTCTCATTCTTTGAACACAAAACACTCATGGCTGGTCTTTAAAGTCTATTTTTATCCTGCATCCATGACAGAAGGAAAGGTTGAATGTCAAAGCTAAAATCAAAGCTGATCACCTGAGGCTTAACACGATGTACATTCAGAAGAGAAAGCCTTTAAAAATGAGAGTGCTTATTCGTTCTCATTACCAGTGTCATGGGCATAAGAGCCTATTATCATAAACAGTAAATTAAGAAAATGGCTGTGCAAAAAGGCAATGATTTATTATCAGTAATGCACAGGAACTCAGTAAAAATGCCGTCCTGTTTTGTAACATCATTAATTGTTCAAGCATGAGATGACCTACAATTATCAAACCTTCTATATTGCATCATATTGATTCCTGTTATTTAGTTGATCCATTCTGACTAATTCATGACTGGAGGGTTGAAAATCTCTCGCTAAGCTTAATTAGCGATCTTCATTATGAAGATACACAGGCCTATTGCCTTTAAATTGACAAGAGGCACTGCCAGGCAACACACGGCTGCATCACTTTGCATTCATAGCTCTTTTTAAGCCTTCAGATCGTATTGCAAATATTAGATGCTAAATTATGAGGTAATTCCATTATCTGGATTTGCTCATTGTGTATGATGTACCGTGCATTTTAAGTGATACTTAATGGCTGTTTTTTATAGGACAATCTTTTTGACCTTTTTCTTTGTCTTGGTTTATAAAAATGAGTTAAAGTGTTTTGCAATTGACTGTGTGACAGAAGATATGAATAAAGAACTAAAAATAATCACTTTTGCAATCCTGAAAAATAGTAAGATAACTTGCAAGCTCGAGTGTAATTGTTCAATTAAATCGCACTCAGTGTGATACTATTCTTGAAGAATGAAGGCTGAATCCTCTCAAATATGGCATTGGACCTTTTCTCTTGCATTAAAGAAAGAAAAAAGAAGAAGAATAGGAATAGGAATACGTATTACAAAAAGAGAGACACAATTTAGCAAGATCACACAAGTGTTGTATTGGACAAGTGAGGGATAATACAGAGCACGTTTAATACACGATGTGGAGGCAAAGAATCAAGAAAGGCTGCAGTTGCGTGAATTAGCATACCTGCATCATCTGTACAGCATCTTTAATAGTGAAGCTGTGATTTAATTTCTTCAGAAACATATATATATATATATATATATATATATACACTGTCAGTATATATGTAATTATATATTGTAAATACATATTTATAATGTATATATATATATATATATATATCCTATATATACTTTATTCATAACAGCAGCAATAGAGGACGATAGGTTTATGAAATTGCGTCCAGGAGTTAGTAAAACATGCTCACATTTTACTTAAATCGAGGTGACGAGTTAGTAAATTGTGCTGACATAGTAAGCCATGTGAATTAATTGTTAGTTTGTGGCCATAAAATAGTTTTTTTTTTTTTTTTTTTTTTTTTAAATCTTTTCAGATTTTAAAAGTTGTGTAGTGAATTCCAGCCTTTAGTAGCAAAGCTATATTCTTGATAAATGTCACAGAGCATCATCGACAGCAAGTTTCTGTATATTTCTGAATATTTTGATGTGGGCAGGACCATACATGTGCTACAGTGAAGGTAGTGAATTAATTTAAAACAGTGATATGACTGAATGAACCATATGTGCATTAGTCAGTTTTAACATATGATTCCAGCCAATCAGAATTGAGTATTGGTAAGACCATTGGCAGGTAATAAACAGTTGTGGTCATAAGTTTACCTAAACTTTGCAGAATCTGCAAAATGTTAATAATTTTATCAAAATAAGAGGGATCATAAAAATAGTATTTTTTTTTTTTTTTAATTGTTAATAAATAAATATTGAGTAATTCAGTTACAATTCTGACTAAAACTGATCTTCTGGCAACAAAAATGGAAAAGAAGCACATCAAGCTTCGCGTGTTTCTTAGCAGGAGTGTGGCTAGTTTTTTTTTTTTTTTCTGCCTCTCTGAAAGTATTTTATTTTATTTTTTCTTGTTTGCATAACAGTAATTTTAATTGCATCGACAATTTATTTAATATCCAAAAGCTGTATTTTAACATTCCATCTACACAAGCGGGGTAGGTGACAGCTTCTTTGATTATAATTGGCGGGTTTGTGGGAGTGTAGATCACAATGCAGAAACTCAGCTGAGAACTGCAAGCTCAAAAAACCATGTGAAATTATTCAAGGGACCCCACTCTGCGTCATTATAGGCAATGATTAATGGGAGCATTCGAGTCTGTTATGTTGTGTCATTAGCAGTGTAAGTAGGGTGTCACTCTGCACACTGAATATGTGTAGGACAGGGGTGTCAGAGACATGGCCAGCGCAATGAATATGACCATAGAGAATAATTGTGTTGGGTTTATACTGTAGTTTGAATCTCTCATGGACTTTTAGTTTGCTTTCACTAGTTTCCTGTCTTCCTTTGTTTAGTTTTCCCACCACTCTTTAGTTGTTACGGAAATTCATTAAATCAGCACAGGTGTTGTTCATAATTTTGTGATAAATACATGGGTAATACTGTCCCAGGCAACCCAGTTCATTAGAACAGTATCACCAGTCGCTCACAGCAATAATGGCAACCGGAGAGGACAAGTACATGGAAGCGAAAGTGAATTGGCCTAAGGATCATTAGATATATGATACATTAATACTGATTTGATAGCATACAGTTTATTATGGCTAAGCGTTTTAGATGGACCACGTTCACACAACAGCAGACTATGGTTGTAAGTTCTGTATTTGAGTCTTTTAAAACAGTTACATTCACACACAGTTTGCTTATTTATAAGGTGTGTAACGATTCACTCATTTTCTCGATGCATCGATTACAAACCCTGACGATGCATATGCATCGATCTTGAAACATGGAGTTTTGAATCGTGAATCGTCGATTTCGGACAGTAATCGATTTAAAACGCTAATAATCGAATGAATCGCGATTTCTATAGCGATTTAATGCTTTTAAAATATATACACATTAAATTACTACAAGCACGATTTAATGGAGACCTTGAACAGTGTTCGTGTCTCACATCTTTTGCCGCCTGTCACAGGATTGCGCTCGCGCTCCGTTCGTCTCACGGACACATTTTTTGAGCAGCTGATGTGTGATCTCTCCTTAGTACTCATGGCCAGTAATGCTAAAGTGAAGTAGTTTAGTTTTTCTGTAGTTTTTCAGTGGCTCTCGGTCATAACGTCGACATTACCTGAGCAGTCGAAGGTTGTGCATTTATTGCATGGACGGAGCAAAAATGTAAGTGTCTAAAGCATACGCACAGTTCCATTGATTGAATGATTAATGTGTTTTCACAATGTCGTTGAAACGAATGTATGAAGAAAACTGTTAGAATAACCACAGCATTAGCAACAACCTTGAAATAAGAGCGCGAGGTTTATCTGTTAATCATATGAACAAGTAGCATTTGTTGCTATAGGAAACAGACATCGGGCGCTTTTTCTTTCAGAATCATCATTCACCGATGGAGAGGAAAAGTTAAATACCATAGCATTTTATTTTATGAAAATGAGATAAAGAATTTTTTGCACTGAAATATAAGTGATCTTGGCTTGTAGAACTTAAGACGTGCCAGGAAATGCCTAATATGGACAGTTGCAACTAAGCTGAATAAAATGAAGTGGTGAAAGACAATAAAACACAATAAATAAATAAAATTCATGAATGATGCAGTGCTAATTGACATATTTATTACAGTACAGAAACGATAAAGTTTTCTACCTTATTCTGTGCAGGAAATTGAAATAAGTGTTTGTAGTATATAAAACAATCATGAAATTGCCATTAGGAAAAAAAATATAGATTAAAAATGATTTATTATTGTCCAGCAGTGTATTTGATTTATTTATAGCAAATTCAAAGTAAGAGATAAGAAAATAATTTCTTGTAAAATAAAAAAAAAAAAAAAAAAAAAAAAAAAAAAAAATAATACATACATAAAAATATTGTATTTGACATTTCTGTCAATTCTGAAATGATGGCTACACACCTGGTGTGACAAAATGTTAGCCTATACATAATACTTCTTTTAAAATCTTGGCGTACATAAATTTCTACATATGCCATGTCACACCATAGCATCATTAAACTAGCATCTAACAATGGACAAAAGTGTTTTTTTTTTTTTTTTTCTCTAACCTATGGTTCTCTAACCATAAAGGCTGTTGTGTAATTTGCCCTCTGACTAAGCATTTAAAGAATTTAGGGGAAGCATTTACATAATCCTGTGAATGCACTGAAAGAATGCAGAGTCGAATCATAAATCGAATCGAATCGAATTTAATTGTGAATTGAATCGAATTGAATCGTTTGAATTTGCAAAAATCGTTCTTGAATTGAATCGAAAACCTATGAATCGTGAATCGAATCGATTCGCTGTCTACCCAAAGATTCACAGCCCTATTATTTATGCATTCTATAACCAAACTCACACTTGTGTGAGCAGAACATTTTGAGACTCACAAATGTAAGTAAATGCGGTAGTCAGTCCCAAACACTGACAGTAGGGACGTAGCCATTGTTAATATTCCCTGATTACCAATTTCATATGTAAATGCAATGGAAAGGACCGTGGAGAATGAAATTAGTACAGTACATGTGCTCAATAACACATGTATTGAAACTTTGACTTAATTATCTCAAGAAGAGTATTATGCATAATCATGAATAAATTACGTTTTTGGAATTTGCCTATACTTTGACACGCTCCTGTCACCAAGCAATGCATAGACTGACGGTCTGTTGGAAACAGAGTTGGAGTGATCTGTGAAACATCCCAGTATGTTTATGGTAAATATCAGATTGTCAGTTGCCCAATCAAATTGTAGCACAAGAACTGTTAATCTGTACAATCTCATATATACAGCATCTGACCAAGAGAGTTCATGGGAATAATGCTGTGTGTGTGTTCGAAGGCTCATAATAATGCTTCAGAGCTTTTTTCAAATGAATTCCAAAGCTCTTTAATTTAACAAGAATATCACTGAAATGAGAAGATATGGCTGATGAAACAGCCGAACAGGGGGACAAAAAAGAAAGTCTCATAACTGTGTTGTTGGAACATGGCTTAAGGGCCATGGCTGTTGTGCCAAGATCGCAGGGCAAAAATAACTGTTATTCCGACTTACGTATTGCGATTCACAGTGTTTTGAAGGGAATTGGAATCGAGCATAACAATGACTAGGCACTTTCTCACTGCTTTAGGTTTTGGAAATATATTTCCATTTCACTTTCAGCTCTGAGATTAACAAAACAATGTTACACACTTTGATTTGAACATATTTTATCAAGAAATAGATCACAATCCCAAGAACATGTGAATGACATAATCAAATATAGAACACAAATAATACTATGTACTGTGAACTTGAAGATCTCAAAGATCTGATGCCACAAACAAGGCAATCTAGTGATTATTTCATCCTCAAAGGAACTTATGTTTTTTAAGCCCCATTATCATGTAAACACAAAATTTTTGTTAGGCTAACTGATTTGTCACTTTACATATTGTTAGTTATGCAGACAAATGCAGTTTATGAATTTCTTTTAAGAAGCAAGCATTTACATTTTTATGGATGTGTTAGAAAATAATGTTAGTGCATGGATGGTGAAGGAATAGCAGACAACAACTATCCAGTATACATGAGAACTCCTTCAGAACTGATTAACGGCACCACTGAACGCACCTCATAAAGTTGGTTCAGAGAATGAACAGAGTGTGCAGTTTAGTCAGTTTTCCGTCAATTTCCATACTTGCATGTAGATTTTACTTAGTTTTGATGATTTCAATGTTTTTCTAAAAAGTGGACAATAGTGATTTTTAAGAATGTGTAGGTGTGTCTTAATTTGCTTAAATCAGGTAGGTATGACATCTGCTAGCAATCACAAACATAACACTTCTCTGTCAAGAGAGCAAGCTAACAATCGTTAATTGTCAGATTTTAAAATGTGAGCAGGAAAGGGCCGTCCCTAACTCCTACATTTATACACTGAATGGATCCTCTGTTTCTAGTGCATTCCAATGAATATACAACAGCTTGAAAGCAATCTGGGATACCACAGATTATCATTCTCAAACCGTTTCAAGTCAACGGCAGAGCTAAAGTCAGCAGAAGGTAAAACATTTCTTTTAAAGCTATTCTATTCTGCCATTTTAGGATTTGGATGCTCAGAACAAATGTGCCATGCAAGCATTCTTTACTTATTCAAATGTTGTAGGAAATGAAGTGTCAAGCTCTCGTATGTCATCATTTTTAGGGTGGGAAACAAGTATAAAGTTTTGTAACTATTATCAAGACAGGCACGTATTTCATCCTCAGGAGCTCTGCTTACTAAATGTATTAAACCGCAATCCAGAAAAGGCATGATTGCAAAATGAAGTGGTATGAATGGCAGCAGCGTGATTTTGTAATCACATCTCTTGATTCGTGTTTCAAAATGAAGACACTGCAGTTTATGTAACACTAAATGCTCCAATCAAACAATGTGACGATGAAACATTACTGCTCATGTGGATACAGCACTTGTTTTGATCATTTGTTGGCACTGACAGAAGTTTGATGGCTCTTTGTTGTTTTCATTTGCTTCATGCTGTTCCTCTGTGAAATCACTTTAATAGTATGTCTATTTTACAGGTCACCACCGTATTTGCAACAAAGCTGAAGTCATTCACCTTTGTGCCACTTCTAAAAAGACTGCCTGTTGAGAACAGGGTCTGGAAAAAGGTACTTCAGGCAAGCAGACCAAACAAGGTGAGAACTGCTCTTGAGACAGCTCAGTACTGTTCCTGTTATGTATGTCATACTGTGTCCCTCAAAAGCACAAGAGAAAAAAAAAACATCACATTACAAGGAACAGGTTAATTATTTACTTTGTGCTGTTCCAAACCCATATGCTGTTATGTTTTTTCCATAGAAGATAAAATGTTTTGAAAAAGAATCTTTACGCAGCTCTTGCCATATAAAGACAGTTCATGGGAACATGCTTTAAAAATAGCACTATAGAGGTATCATAACAATATGAGGTACTTAAGTGCTATATCTCAAGTCTTCTTAAGTCATACAGTAACTTTTTGTGAAGAACATACCCACATTTCTGTCAATATTTACTCAAAATTTTCATCTCCACTGAAGTTCTCAAATGTAATTTGCATTCAGATAAAAAAAAAAACAACAACAAAAAACCTGCAGTCTTTTTTATGGTGCAGTAACATTTGCTTTGATCTGAATAACAGCATGGGGGTTTGGAACAACAGGGTGAGGGTGACCATATAATACCAGAATTTTCATATTTGGCTGAACTATTCCTTTAATCAATTCAGTGATTAAGGGTCAAGTTCTACCCAGACTCCCTTAGCAGAGGATGACCTACGTGTGTGTGTGTGAAAGGCATTTGCTGAAGGGCTTACACAATCAGGGTGGATCATGTGTACTTGCATGTGAGCAATACACGAGGGACATGGACTTCTGGTAAAAAGATGTACAAGCTGGAAGGGGAAATACACGCACATATAAATGCATTCAGTAACTCTGTTATATCGTCAAGATGCTCAGGAGCTAGAAATAGCCATCTGTAGCAGAGGCCTGCTTTGGGACAGCTGCCGCTTCAGATCTGGTATCGCATAGTAACATTTCCTGTTCCAATGTCAGACTTCACAAGAGCCAGGGGACACTGAGAAAAGCATGGCGGAAGAGGGTGTCTACAAAGCAGAGGTTGTTTACGTCCAAGACCCTGAAGAGGGCCAGCTTGAAGAAACGCTCAAGAACACCACTCAAAGTGAGGTGAGTGTTTTGGTACATTCTGTCCCAGGACAAACACAATCTCCTGACGAAACATTGTTCTTTAACTCTCTGCTGAGCCTTCTTTAAAAATTACACATAATACATATGTGACAAGGAAACAAATTATTGAAGCAATGGCTTTACAAGAAGTACAGTAATTTGGAGACAAAGTACTGTTGGTAGAGTACAGCTTAAAAACACACATTAGTGCACCTACACAGTAGATCAAGTTCTGAGCGAGCAACTGGAAAGTTTATTGTTTCTAATTGATCTGTGCCACTAATGTCTAATAGAAGCTTAAAGATAATGATAATGTTTTTAAACATGTTTTAAAGACTCCAAAAACATAAAGATTGTCATTCCAAGTGATTCTGGAATTATAAATTTGACATTTAAGATTAAATTTCCAAAAGCACAATTGTTCCTGCTTGTCTGAAATTCGCATTGGTCAACAGGTGCCTACATCACAGTGTATTGCAACAAAAGTTACAGTTTTTGGTTGCATGATAGGCTTTCAATATCGAGTTGGACTGTAAAAGCAAACAGGCCTATTAATAAACCCCATGTGGTCTTTATATTTTGTACAATTTACAGTAAACAATAATCAGACATCACTGCAATCATTACTCAAATGAAGTCTGTTTATGGTTTTTTAATTTTCTTTCTTTCTCAGATTCAGTCAACTGACAATTTAACACTTAAACCACTCACCACGCTAGCTGGTACTCATGCAGAATCTGGTAGCGTAACCCCTGAGCCTAGCCCTGCCACCATGGAAACCATTGATAACAAACACCCTGGCATTTCTCAGCTAGGCTTTCACAACACTTCAGAGGCTGCTGAGGTCAGCTCAGGTCTGATTTTAAATAGCTCATCTCAGAGAGAGGAGGCCCTCAGCCCTGCCAGCTCCATGGATTTTTTCACTTCCCCTGCTTCTTCTAAGGAGTCTATTCTCTCCGAGGGCTGGGACAAGGAGAGGAGCTGGTCAGGGCTCCACATGTTCTCACAGGATGGTTCTCCTGCCACCTTTAGTGGCACGGTTTCCCCTTGTTCTTCCATAAGATCAGGGGCCTTCACACCCTCTGTGGTGAGAATCAAGCGGCACTCCTTGGCTCCAGGCTCCAGTCTGCTTCAGATGTCGTCCTCTTGTGGAACACCCTGCTGTGACAGTCGGGCAACCTCACCCTGTCCTCTTACACCCCATGCCCGACACAGGTCTCCTCCAACCCAGCTCTCCCTGTTAACGGCCATCCTCAGGAAAGGTCGTCTGCCTGTCCTATCCTCTGCTTTTCAGAGACCTTACACACCCTGCTGGCCCATCAGTCCAGTTAACATGTCCTCCTGTTCAGCATGCTCAGCTGCCTCTTCTGTTGCACCCATGAACGTCTCCAAAGCAAAGTCTTGTACCTCCATAGACAGACCCCTTACAGAGTCTTACCATTTTTCAAAGACACAACTACGGAAACCAGACCATAGTTCTCTTTCAGTATCATCAATGGTCAAGACATCTGATGAAACCCCACTAATGAAACCACCAGAAAGACTTGACTCATGTCAACATTTCACCAGTACTACAAAACACAGCCCTTTGCCAAGCTTACCTACAGTCCAGGCTGCCAATTCTCACCTGTCGAAATCGGGTCACAAAGAAAATCGTTTACCGACAGTTCCTAGCTCTCTTTTGTGCAGCTCCTTATCCCAGATGAACTCCTCATCTCCTAAACCAAGCTCTCTGTCTTGCTCCAGCATCGAGCACCAGAAAAATCCATCAGTGTCAGGGGATCGCCCTGCATCTATAGAACCAAACAAATCTGAGTCTTTAGCATCCTCAATGCAGAAGGATGAAACAAAATCCCATGATAGGTCAGAAAAACATTCACTGGCACTAAAACAGGATCAGAAATCATCTGAGCTCTTCAATGCACCATATCTGAAAGACAGAGGAAGTTCATCTGACAATTTAGACTCCTTGGTACCAAAACCTGCACAAAACTTATATAAATCTACTCTGAAACACACAATTGAATCGCATTATAATTCAGTGTCTCCTGTTTTAAGTCACAAGGAGAATAAACAAAATACTCTTTTCCAAAATGGCCGCAAAAGTGATGTCGAAAGAGTGCACCTATCATCCCCGGCTTTACGACTGTCTCCCCCTCCCAGACCTGTGGGTCTCACCCACCTGTCCTACACACCTCCAGCCTCTCCTGCTTGTCCCCCAGTCCACCCAAACTCCCGCTCATCCACCCCAGATCGCTGTACCCTCTCGCCCTCCCCAGCGGTCCCAAGCCGTCAATTCTCCCCCTCACCCTCATACTCCTTCTGTTCATCACCCTCTCCGTCCCTATGGGGCAGCACACCAGACTGTGCAGATGGGGACTGTAAAAATAGAAAGGTACAGTGCATGCCCTTTCGCCATTACCTGCATGCAACTTGCATGCTCTACTGCTGAGCTTTGACATTCATACAATGAGTGGCATGTATTCTCAATCACAGCCTCCCACATTGCTGGGAAACATGATATGCATCATAGTCATGCAGGAACAGTAAATCTTTGGCAAAGGCGTAAGTTTTGCATTTTGCATGTTTTGTGTTTGCTTGTGATCTTGGTTTAGGCAATAATTACATGATTTACTGCAGAAGATATATTTGCACATATCTGCTTGCAGAACTGCAGAAGTTATTTCCACTTAACATACAGACTGAGATATGCTGAACTGATGGTGTGTCAGTTAATAGCAGTCACAGGCATGCACTGAAAAAAGAGAAACAACCATGCCATTTTTTTAAAATGCATTTTTATATTGGTTTATATTCAAAATAAAAAATCATGGTTTCAGGTTTAAATGCAGAAATTATTGTTGAGTTTATTCAATTTGGCTGTAACAAATTAGAGGTTTCTTTTAAAGTTGTTTTAAAGTGATTTTTGTGTGTGCGTATATTGGCTTTTTATATTCATTAATTTCTTTTTTTTTTTTTTTTTTCTATCGGGTTCCAATAAAAAAAGGTCATTTCACTGTTTTTCGACTTATTTTTTTCTTATTGTGATATGTTTTTCAAATTAATCATGGCGCCCATCCTTAGGGCATAGCACACCTGTAGATTGTTTAATTCTGCTTTTGACTTTCTTTGACTTCTAAATCATTCTTTCTTAATATAGACATACAAGATCAAATCCACCTACAAGGCACTTGCTGCTATTCCCACAAATACTCTGCTCCTGGAACAGCAGGTGAGCTGATTTATCGAATTGCTCTAAATGACAGCTATTATTTAGTGTACAATTAATACTTGGATCAAATTCGCTGTCAGTATAAGCCATTATATGGCTGTTGTTTTTTCGGATTTCATGCAATTGAATAGCAGTTAAAGAGGGTCATTGGATGCTAATGGAGGAGGGTGAAACTGAATCATTGATTTTTTTTCCACTGATGGACAGCAGAATTGAATTGCTCAGAAGTGCTCAAAAGGAATCTTAAAAGAGCGAGTAGAATGACTCATCCACATTGCATACCTCACTAAACATTATAGTAGAGGTTAAAATGTACTGGACAGGGTCAGATATAGTGAGATAATCAGTATACGATGAGAACACACTCACACCTTTGGGATTTAGCAGCTTTAACAACCCCTTACTACCTACCCACTTGTTAAGGCCAGGACTACCATTAGAAGATTAATGTGTCATCTACAACTCTTAATTTTCTCCTTTCTGAAGGCTATAGATGAAGAGGTCAACAAGAAAGAGGCTTCATTCAACCCCTCAGACAACTATTCTTGGGAGGACCCACATGCAGAGGTAGAATGAGACCCAAACACTCAAAACGCCTGGGTGATATGACAGAACGCAGTGCAGTGACTGCTAGAACCTGTAGAGATTTTGCTGTATTATGTTATATTTTGGTTTTGGTTTTAACTCGAACGTTAAATAAAATGAAGCTGTTCAAGCTACTCTGTCCATGTAAGTAGGGCCAAAGCACTCTCAAGGTGGTCCAGACAGTTGAGGCGGTAGTTGACAATGAGAGCCTAATAACTTATCTTTTAATTTACGTCCATCTCCGTCCAATTAAACAGATTGAGTAACGAAATGAGATGAAGTACCATTAATTCGTAAAGTATTTATTTTTCTGGATTATCCCAAACTAGGCATTACTGTGAAGTGTTCTTCTCTCTGTGCAGATGTGCTCTCCAGCGCAGCTGCGTCAGCAGACTGCAGAGCTGTACGCAACCATTGATGAAGTCCTCGAGGACTCGATCCAAAGAGTGAGCTGTCACCAAAACACACTCTGCACCTAAACAATAATCCATTTATGCACCAATCTTCATGTTTTAATCCATTTTTTCCAGCGTCAATCAGACCATGTGAACAAAGCCAATGTGAAGTCTTTGCCAGCGGAGGCATCAAGGGTATGTAATTAAAGATTAACACTGGGAATTATCTCATCTTCATTTTGATTAGTCACAACAGCAGAACATAAATTATAGTGTATTTCTAGGAATAAAATATTTCTTGTTTGTGTGTATAACAGTGTAACTGTCTTCACCCAGCTGAAAACATTGCCCTGACTGAACTATAAAATATATTTTCTCACCCAGGAGGAAAAGAAAAAAGAAAAACCAATAAATCAATAGAATAGATTGTCATATAGATTTTTTTGTAAGTGCTACAATTTGCTAATTATTTTCAAAGAAGACCTCTGTTAGCAAAATGAAGAATTCAGTCCTCCACTCTGATCAATCTTAGCCAGGTACCTTTTAGCCCTGCTGTTCAAACCCAGCTTGCCATTTTGATTATGTGCACTGTACTTGCTTTGAAATGTGTGCCACTTTTCCGCTGCTGAGAGCTTTCTTAACTCATTCTTTTTCTTTTATTCTGAATCTCTGAAGCCACAGACGTCATCACCATCTCCAAAACTATTGGGACGAGAAACAAGATATGTACGTTTTTCCATTCACTTTTGTTCTCTGTACATATTTTACGATCAGACTTCATACGAAGGCGACAAATCTGAAAATCATTCATTATAAAAACTCCCTGAGTATTAGTTCTGGAAATATTCTTATTTTGCAGTATTTCATGCTGAATTGCCAGCTCAGTGCTCTAGAAATATTGCTAACACTCTGATACCATGTGAAATTTGCTATAGCCCATTTTCAGAGCCAATTCTATTAGTCAAACTATTTTTGTATGCCAGTAAATCTGAGCATGCAAGCCAATCTAGAGCCCAGATTTGATATTTTACACCTAGATTTTAGACTTAAATATAGAAAACTGATGCAGTCTTTGATGTCAACAAGATGTCACTCTCTTTTATTTTGCAGGATGTACTATGCACAATTATATGGTTGCATTTTATTAACTGCATTTATCCCTGCTGTTCACAACCCATTTTGGGGTTTCAACCCACCAGTCAGGAAATTTCAGTAACTCTCAAAAATTTCTGTAGCCTTCAGAGTATTCATTCAGATCCAATCCCTTTATCCAACCTACAGGATATGCCACCGCACTAGAATTACAGAAGTGTACAAATATAAATTGGGCGCTTTTGCTATTGCTAGGATCTTCCAGCCATGTTTAATTCTTCCTTTGTTTTTACAGTAAAACTAGAGATAAAGTGGCTTCTGTGAGGTTGCAGGTTTTCTAACCTTTACTGAGGTATTCACTTTATAATAATGGTATTTTAGACCCTGTTTACATTCTGAGAGGAGAATTTCATCTCGCCTGGACAATTGGTGCAAATTTTCTTGTCATACACAAACTACAGGATTTGAAGAATTAGTTTGTTCCTGTTGTTCCACAGGTTTTGGCAACAGAATGATTTAATGGAATATTACAAACTCTGAAAAGATTACAGATACAGAGGGGTCCATAGCTGAATAATATGATATAAATTCAAAAATATTAATCACTTCAAATAATATTACAATTAAGAGGTTATTGCGGAAGCATGTTTCAAAACTATTTCATTCATGTCCACAGTGTTCTTAAGCTTAATCAACAATCTATAGCATGTCAGATGTAAAACAATGTTTATTATTCACAATTTTATTTTATTTATTTATTTATTTTTTCCCTATAGGCAAGCTCTCCTTTTCAACCCTCTGTAACTACTGAAAAAACACTGGTAAGCAGTTGATTTTTATTTAAATGAATTTGAGCTTCATATTTATTTGCATGGAAAATAAACCTCAGTATTCGCTACATTACACACTACAAGTGTATTACATAGTAGATATGGAGTTGGCTGTATTCCTATTGAGCTGCCTGAGTAGATAGCATTTGAAAGCGTCGTGCACTTCTGACATAAAGGCTGATCTAGACAGAATAAATGCAGCACAATTATGCTGTGCTCTACAATACCTGCTGTGACCAAATTCTAAGGTAACATGTATTCTTTATGGAAAAAGTGAAAGAAAAAAAAAATCAAGATGCAGTATCCACAAAAAAGTCTCACTCTTTACAACCAAAATGGGTTGTGACTTTGCCCCCAACTTAATAAGAGAATTGTCAACCCATTCAAAAATAACATTTCTCGGTGCAAGATTGCAAAGAATTTCTGTCTTTCCCAATCGATCATAATATTCCGAAAAGATTCTGGGAATCTGGAGAAACCTCAGTCAGTATAAGGAAAGGCAGGAAAGCTCTAAATGTGTGTAACCTTCAAACCCTCAGATAATTGCATGAGAAACCATCATGCTACTGTGTTAAATATAGCCATATGTGCTCAGGAGTACTTCATTGTCACTTAACAGTCTGCCACTGCATCAAGAAATGCAACTTGAATCTTTGTCATGCAAGGAGAAATCCATACATCAATCCTATGGAGAGATGCTGCTGAGTTCTCTGGGCCCGAGCTCATCTCAGATGATCCAGCAGACAGTGGAAATGCATGCTGTGGTTAGATGAGTCAGCTTGTGGCAGCATGTTTTTGGGGAAAAAAATACAGACATTAGACATTGAGTTCTCCGTGCCAAAGATGAACAGGGACCATCAGGATTTCTGCCAGCAACAGGTGCAAAAGCCAATATCTGTCATCGTATGGGGAACATCATCAGTTCCTGTGGGATTTGCATATGTGTGAAGGTACCATTGAGGCTGAGGCATATATTTGGATTGTACAGTAGCATCTGCTGCCATGAAAATGACATCTTTTCCCTGGAAATCTGTTGTCATTAGGGTGAGACACTGCTAGGCCTCATTCTGCAAGTGCATTGACAGCATGGTTCATAGACACAGAGTTAATGTGCTTGACTGGCCTGCCTGCAGTCCAGATCTGTCTCCTATTAAAAATGACTGGTGTGTTATAAGAAGGAGAATAAGACAACGATTACCTTGGACTGTTGAGGCTGGTGAATTCTTGTATCAAGAGAGATTAAAAATCCACTTGCAAAACTGCAGCAATTAATCTCCTCAGTTCAGAAATGATTAAAAGTGTAATTAAAATGAAAGGTGATAAAAGATTAGTTTTCGCAACAGAGCCTTAGGAAATCCCGGGGCTCGTGCAATTGAAAGATTTTCCATGTTATCCTTGAATTTAATTCATATATTGAATTGCTGATCACTGCTGAAGCTATAGCAGAGGGCAGAGCACAAAGATCTAGACATATACTATGTGTTGGAGATGTTTAACTGATTTTGTGAAGTATTTCTTGTTTATTTGTCTTAGACAAAGCCTGGAGTTATTAGACCAGTTATTGCAACATCCAGATTTACAGATGATGAAGAATTCCACCCAAATCCTTTCAAGAACCTTCAAGGGAACAAATCCAATCGTTACCAATACAAGGTGGGTTTCTCTAAATAGTGCAGAGAACAAAAACTCAACATCAGACTAACAGTATATGTTCATGTTATCGCATACAGAATGAATGTGGGGGGAAAAATCATTCAAATTTCATATAGTTATGGTGTAAAATCCATAACTTGAGCTGTTAACCGATGTATGAAAGGGGTTTATATGCAACATATGCAATGCATAGGCATGCCATATGATTATAGAAAATTGTAGATTGTAGATAGATAACCATAAGTGCAGTTTTAAACAATTTAAATGTGTTCATATGCATCTCCCTTTGCCTACTAACTCCATGTATTTAATTCTGCATTAAAGTGAAAGGAAATTTAATCTGTTGCAGCATTCTGTTCTTAAAAAAAAAAAAAAAAAATAAATAAATAAATAAATAAATAAATAAATAAGAAGAATTTAGCAAAACCAAACTGTGCCATTTGTTACATTTGTGTTTATTTGCACACACTGCCTATGTTGTTTTAGCACCAGAATTACTAAAAGAATTATGCAAATTAGTTAAACGACAAAAGGGTGTGCTGAACACAATATGCAAAATGCAATTTCAGATCTTACAGGCAGCAGCAGATGTCACGATCTGTCATACTGTGCAGGCATAAGCTGTGGAACCGGTATGGCCAGCACGAGAAAGGCCCTATAGTTAGACATGCATAAAATTCATGCTAGTTTTTTATTTGTTTGTTTGTTTGTTAATAATTAAACAAATTACAATATATATATATATATATATATATATATATATATATATATATATATATATATATATATATATATATATATTTTTTTTTTTTTTTTTGTATGATTTGCAACTATTTATTTATTTATTTATTTATTTATTTATCACAACACATTAATCTAACCTCAAAAGATCTATCTATCTATCTATCTATCTATCTATCTATCTATCTATCTATCTATCTATCTATCTATCTATCTATCTATCTGTCTGTCTGTCTCTCTATCTGTCTATCTGTATTTAAAAGAATAATACA
Source organism: Spinibarbus caldwelli (assembly GCA_039654775.1). NCBI lineage: Eukaryota > Metazoa > Chordata > Actinopteri > Cypriniformes > Cyprinidae > Spinibarbus > Spinibarbus caldwelli. The sequence continues at coordinate 29,673,635 of CM077243.1, forward strand.
ATGTGCAGTCCTTCCATTATCTGTTGAGGGCTTATATCAAGGAAAAGGGAAATCAAAGGGTCAACATTCCTTATGTACTTCAGAAGATATTTAAAGTGCCACTAGAAATGATTTTTCAGAATCATTTTTCAGATTTGGATCTATTCCCAGCGGGATCAGGAAGTGCATGTATCAATAGAACCCAATGTCATGTGCAATTACCCATATCAGTACATCTATAAAACCCATAAGATAAGATAAGATAAGATAAGATAAGATAAGATAAGATAAGATGTTGATAGACCCAACATATGCCTCTATAGAAAAACCTCTGAGAGACCAATTTATTTATGGAGGAAACAGACAATGGTACACTGCTTCCTATAATTCATATGGGCATGGTTCTAGTTTGGTGTCATTTGAATACCATTTGTATTTGCTCATGTGAGGGGATTTTTTTTTCTTTTTTGAGAACGGCTTCTCATTTTCCACTGGTTCACACATCACCGTAATGAAGTTGTTTACGGCTACAAATTGATATAGCACCCTGCATCAAACTAGTTATGAATGCTGATTAATCTCAACCACAAAAATTAGCATCCAGTTTTTTTTTGTTTTTTTTTATACATGAGGTACTCTTTCCATCTGACAACCTATTCAACTGAGGTGACTTTAATAATGTAAATTAATTATTTTTCCATTAAATTGAATCTTACTGCTATTGACAAAACAACTACGATTTATAAAGAAATAATTGCGGTGGGTAATAAATAAATCCTCTGGTGTGTAAAGTTCTGTATTCTGGGCAGAAATCAATAGGAAGCCTGGGGATTGTATACTAATGAATGGATTGCAGGTCTGTTCTGTTAACAGCATGGACAAATAGGAAAAACAGAGTAGTGGCCAAAAAGTATTTAAAAATGTGCCAATATTTTTGGCTCCAACTCTAAATGCAACTAATATTACATTAATTACAGATTCACTTGCATTGAAAATAAGCATAGTTTGCACTGACCACAATGTGTTTATTCTCAATGTCAAAAAGTGCCCTTTGCCATGCACCCTATCATGTACACTTATGCAGTGGCTGTACAACAGACTCACACATTGTGTGGAATGCTATATCTCACAATGCAACGCAACACAAAATCTAAATGCTAATACGCATTTAAGTTTCAAACCAAAAATGTTAGTTTCAGTCAGAAGCACTGTGTGTCCTTTGACATTTGCTCTGATCTCTGTAAACATTATCCCATGATGCAATGTGCCTTCATTTTCTATCATTGTTCACCCTTTATTTGCCATCAGCATGGAATCATGTGATGAGACAGCAGTGATGATAAAACAACAATCAAAGAAAACGTGAGCTCTCTAGTAACGACCGTGCGTACGTCACTCCTCTCGAACGCAAGCTTTTAAAAGCCATCTATGGTTGAGGATGCTGGTGTTTTGACACCTTAAACACTGTATTTATCTCTTAACAGGCTTTTTATACAATCGCAGGCAGTAAAAGTCATCAAGATTTGTCACTAAATTATTGTCTTTGAAGGAGACTACAGATAAACATGAGATGCATCTATTTCACTCTCTGACATGCAAACTTCTCCAGGCTCTCCTTGACCATGACATTTAAAAACAACTTCAGGTGTATTTGACATTCATGGCTCATTTCATTTCCTCTGAAAAGGCATAGGTATGTCTTTTGTCACATTTGCTCAATAATGCTTCTTTTATGAAATCCAAAAGGCCCCAGTGAATGTTTCAGCAGCTGGTTGCACTATATAACTCTTACAGTGGAATTCTTATAGTCGCCCACATGTTTCACATGTAGTTTTGGCTGTGGAGAGAGAGAAGGTTGAAATAACAGCTGTGCTTCTGTCAGCTAGGATGATTTGTCATTATTATTATTATTATTATTATTATTATTATTATTTTAAATCATTGTACAAATAAAATATTTGTAAAATAAATTTGACAAAAATAAGTTTGACCTATTTTTTTAAAGGTGTTGTCATTTTACATTTGCCAGAATTTCTCTATTTTTGCCTTATCCCCCTACCTAGACCTTGTTTGTCTTAATTATTAATTATGTATGAACATATACAACATTGTATATGTGCTCCATTATGCTCCATTATTTAATTGGCTGGAAATCCATTTAAACGTATGTCAAAAATCCTCATCCAATAATCACAATCAACTGGAACAGAAAATTCATAGAAATACAGTGATCCACAGGTGTGGCAATCCAGATGATTGGCAAATGTAAGTGAGCCGATCTGTTAACACATTCACAGTAAGGACGGATGGGGCTTGTCTGTCAGACAGCTCTTCGTGAATCTACAATCTCTCAAGAGATGTTGGTCATTAATTTATAACCTCTAGCACTGTCAGTACAATGGCAAAAAAAATGCAATGCTTCTGAATGGTTGAAAAGTGGCCCTGTGACTAATATCGACAGGACTTTTTTTTTTTTTCTTTTTTTTTTGTGGCTGAATGCAGTCTAAATGGACCACTTTTAAATGAAATGATAAATGTAATGAACTACTCCTCTGGTTATTCTGCTGGGACACTTGTGTAAAGTAAAAAAAAAAATGTTTTCTGAGGTGGAGTAATAATCTTAATGATTTTTTGATTGATTGATTGACTGATCAATTAATTTAGATGCAAATGGTTATTGTCCGCCCTTAATTTAGCATCTAATCTGAACTCTCCAGTAGAAGGGGCGTGTTTGTGTGAGACTTCAATAGAAACGCCCACTGCTGTGATTGGCAAACATTTTGCATAATTCTATCGAAAACTGTGTTTTTGCTTTAACAGCCACCAAGATTAATAATCATGACAAGTGTTGATTACAGCATTATATTTAGAGCTTCTCTGGTTACATCAATGGTTGCAGCAGTGCACTGTAACCGAACACAGTCCTGTCTACTCAGCACACAATGTAATTAATGATCTCCTTATTCCATTGCGATTTCTGCAATCTCACAAATTCTTTCATCTTAACAAATACAGTTAAAACAATGTAAATAAGAGACTTGTTGAGCAGTATTAACTGAGTCATTTCTGGTGAAAATGCAGAAATCAAATCACTGATAAACCCGCACTGATCTTGAATTGACTGCTCCAGTTATTATAAAGATAACAATCTTTGATTGCTTTCTGTATATAAAATAATTATAATGTAAAGAACATTTTGATTCTCCATTTCATGACCCCTTTAACTATTCATGTTATTAATGCAATGAACTTTAACATTATACCTTTTAAATGACACATTTTGAGGCCACTATACATTGCTTCCAAAAAGCATTTGTGGATGGAAATTTGTAAACTAACTTATGAACTAATCTTACAAGAGCGCTGTTACAAGAGTGTTGTTACGCTGTTCTGTTTTGACAGAAGTTTCTGTAATACCCACCAAGAAAATGTCTCAATTCCCGTTTATTAGAAGGAGCTGGATAGTTTAGTATTGCAGAAACTTTCGCTTCTATAGGTCTTACACTTCCGTGTAGCGTCTGCTTAGGATCATTGATGGCTGTTTACACTTTATGCCTTAAGAGACCCTTTTAGCCTTTTGACATTTGCATATAAATTACAAATCTGGCCCCACCGTCTACATTTATTTGGGTGTTAAATTTAAATGGTTGTACCACTATCAAGAAGAGATTAACCAGATCCGCTCTCTCGGGCAGAGGTGTAAAAAGTATTCAAAAATTGGCACAGGTCAAACATGTATATATAGTGCAACAACAACAATTAAAATGCAGCACAGTGGAACACACACACACAAAATTGCATGGAAAGGGGTTAAAAGGAAACTCCATCCTTTCCACCCTCATGCCATCCCATATATATATATATATATATATATATATATATATACACACACACACACACACACACACACACACACACACATATATATATATATATATATATAAAATTTATATATTGTATATGACTTTCATTTATCAGATGAACACAAACTAACATCTAAATCATCTAAACTAAATCATCTTTCTTCGTATAACAAGTATGGCACGTCCAAAAAGTATGGCACGTCCAAAAATGACACTTCAAAAACTACACAAAGTGAATATGACAGTAACTCATACAACCCCTGTTAATGAATCAGTGTCTTCTTAAGTGAAACGATAGGCATATGTAAGAAAATTACAAATACTAATATTTTAAACTTGACCGTCATGTTCACTTTGTGTGGTTTCTGAAGTGGTCCTGTCCCCTTGCATTATACAGACTAAAAATCTTTGCTTGTGTTCTTCTGAAGAAAGTCATAAACATCTGGGACGACATGAGAATCTTAAGTTTTGGGTGAACTATGTCACTTTTAATAACAATGGGATGCAGAGGTTAGAAACATATTCCAGACAGAATGCAAGAATGGGTTGAATTAATGAGGAGAGTCATAGAATTAAAACATACAACATTAACGTTTTGAAAGGCCACTTTTTTGTGTTGTCTACATAATTATTTGCGACTAATTATATGAATTAATGAGCAAATCATGTAATTATTAAGATTAAAAAAAAATATTCAGTGAGAGTCCAAATTCCTACTCAATGTGTCATATAATGACATATTATTAATACAACTTATCCACTACCTGGTAAGAACGTCACTAAACATGAATTACAATTAAGTAAACATACAATGTTCATTTAAGCAATTTTTTGGAGATTTGCAACATTTAATTTAAAAAATAATAATTCCCACAAAAATATTAGTTTTATTAAAATTTTTATCACTGATTTTATTTGCACTCAATCTTGTGCATTCAGCCAATATATTACACAGCTAATGGCTCTATCAAAACAAAGAATAATGAATAAACTTTTTGGGTGGAAAACGCAACTTTGCTACCTCAACATGCTTCCTCAGATTTGATGGTGAACTTTTGAAGCCAGACATTTACCTGATGAAAGTCATAACTGAAGTAGAACTGTGTGCTTGATGAGTGAAAACAATGATCATTGGTTCTCACGTCAAGCATGCATGTTTGAGCTTCTTTTTACCATATTTAATGTGCATAAGAAAATAAAAATGTAATGTACTTTTTAAGTTGAAATAAAATTGTATGGAGTAAAAAGTACTGTTTTTTTCTTCAGAAATGTAATCAAGTAAAAGTACAAGTAGTCAATTTAAATTGTACTTGAATAATCTAAAAATCCCCCAAAATAATACTTAAGTACAGTAATCAATAGGGGTGGAACGGTTCAACTTTTTCACGGTTCGGTTTGTATCACGGTTTTAGAGTCACGGTTTCGGTACAGTTTGGTATGCTTAGGGAAAAACTATACTGTCAAATAAAAATAAAGAAAATAAGAATAATCTATTTAACTACAAGCAACGGCATAAATAAATACAATAGAGTAAAGATATAAATAAACAGTGATTTTCATTTTTTTATAGCATTAGTTTCTTAGGTACAGAAATTGAATAAAGTAATCAAATGTAAAACAGCATTGCATATTTGACTGTATAAATTAAAGATTCATCTTTATTAAAGTTACAAAAAGCGATTCAATCAAGAGCAGTGAGTGATTTCTTTGTTGTTGCTGTTTGATTAATATTAAGAAAGTGCTGTCACTTTAAGAGAATGCACTGATCCAGTGAACTGATACTGTATGTGCTATGTCTGCTATAGGATACTTACCAAGACCGGCATTTTGACAATTTTTGTGTAAATTTGTCCATTCAAACACAATACTTCAGAGAGAGCTTAATATTTGCGCACTTCTGATGAGCGCACGCACAAATCTTCTCACTGCGTGCGCGAGCTCGCATCCTCTGGCTCTTAAATGTTTAAACTGGCAAAGCTTACATGAGTTTAGTTTAAACACAGATATCACCGTGTGCTGTTCAGGTCTCACCTGTGCGCGCGCGCTATCAGCATCCGGGTGATGACGGAATAAATGCTCATATTCCAGCATACGGCACTCGCATTGAACAAGAGTGAATGGTTTGTCCACTTTTTTTTTTCCATCTCTGTTGTTGTAATGTATTGGGAAGCCAGAAATCGCATCCATCAACAGAAGCATACATTAGCCGAACCCTGTTTTTTTTTTTACGTGTTACCATATTGCAAATGCTTGTCAGATTGTAAATTGAACCGCGGTCGTAGCGCGTGCTGAACCGTGTGTGGAGAACCGTACGGTTCGATTTTTTTCCGCGAACCGTGCCACCCCTGTTAATCAAGTAAAATTACTCAAGTATTTTACACCTCTGCTCTCTGGTCTGCCCATCCAACTTCAAACACATTCCAAAGAGTTGTAAATGGCCCCTGTGCCAGGCACCAACGGCCTGACTAGACCAGTCTCCAATTCCAATACACATCACACACACAGAGACATTTTCTTTATTTAGACTAAAATTAATCTGTTACAGTTGTATCTGGTATATGTATGTGTTGTTTGTATGTTTCTCTATTATATTAGCCTAGTTACCACTCATTATTTGTATTAGTTAGACTTTAAACGCCTATATTCAAGGTGTTTGAGTGTATCTCTGCTTTAATATCGTAACTTTCTTGGTATCAAAATTATCTTCTTTTTATTCCTCAAACAATGATGTACACTATGTGAAATGCATCATACAATTTTTACTATGCTTTGAGGTAAAACTGCACTAACTCTCCCGACCAGCAATAAAAATGCAAATGGGCGATAAACGGAGACAAAGAAAGTTTCTCCCGCTCAAAATTCATGCCTCTGATTGGCCACTCCACCCAAAAGGTGGGTACGGCTATGAACTATCAAAAGTTCCGAACTCAGACTATAAGCTCAGAAAACTCTTCTTCTTGAGACGGACATCACGCAACCATCTCAGCTGACTGTTGAACCACCAGAGCCAGCCAACATCCAGCACCACACCTCCAGCCAGGACCCCAAAGTACCCGAAAGCGCGGTTTTGGTGGTCTGCCTCCCTGACGAGTCACACGAGACCAGCTCGGACTGCTTGCCAGTCACCACACGAGCCCCAGTGCCAAGACTGCTGGGGAACCAAATCGAAAGGGGGGTGGCCAAAAAACTCTACCTGGCCATCACATTGGAAAATGAGGTGAGACTGGAAGCCCTCGTGGACACCGGAGCTGACCTCACTTTAATGTCAAGCCAACTTTTTGACAGACTTCAGATTGCCGCCAAGAGACAGAATCGAACTCTTAAATATCGGAGGTGTGTGCTGAATGTACAATCATATAGCCAAAATGATGTCCAACTGGAACAATTAGCTACCATTCACCTGACCATCGGCCCTATGAGCTTAGTGCATCCTGTGTACATCTCTCCATTGGACACATACCCTCTCCTCATTGGCAAAGACCTGCTAGACCGCTTTGAGCCCCTGTTAGACTTTAAACAGCTGAAAATCTGGGCTCAAGTGTGAGAACCTCTGCCTCCCCAGTCACCAAGATCACCCCAGAGAGACTGCCAGGTCACAAAGGTCACAGAAAATCTTGCTGCCAGCCGCGGGAACGTCTCGACCCAAGAGCAAGGTTCAAGGTCGCTGCTCTTTGTTTTCAAGCTAGCCAAAGACTCTGACTCATACGGGCCCCAGGTTATGAGGGGCTTACAGCAGAATGATGTCACAACAACAGACACCATACTAGCACTGTGGGCAAACAATTCAGCCATCAGCCTCTCACTGTTCAATGCTCTCAAGAGACAGACATCAAACATCCCCTGTGCTAACAAATGCACACAATTCTCTTTGAATCCCTGTCTGTCAACCATGGTGACTGCCAAGTGCATCTGTGCCCCGAACTTGAAGTGGAATGACAGATGTTTAACCCATTACTTCCTGGTCCTTCCAAACCTACCGCATGATGTTTACATCGGAGCGGACATTTTGATTCGCCTCAGGGCTCACGTGGACATGATCAATGAAGTGATATGGGCTCCAATGACCTCACAGTCCCCCACTGTTCCTGTCAACCATGAGAACCTCCTGTCAGGCCAAACCATCCCTGAGGCCTGCACGCTAATCAACGAACAAGAGACTGTAGTACCAGCCTACACCAAAGGGGTCGACTCAACCCTCAGCCCCACATTGGGCTTCTTCCAGCTTTCACCCGAGTGTGGGGAACTGGGCCTCACTTTGGAAGCCACACCCCTCGATGAAGTGACATCTCGGGCAGTGTACATCCGGTTCAACAACTGCACGGCAACGGATGTCAGAGTGCCTAAGGCCAACCATCTGGGATGGCTAGTGAGTTATGACTTCCATGACTTTGAACTGATTTTGCCAATAATTGGATCCATCCCAGATTCACTGATTCCAGAAGGAAGTTCAGGCCACACAGTGTCAACAGCACCCTTCGAGGTTATCACCATCATTTCAGTCATGCTAGTGGTCAAGGAGCAGGTGTGCAGAACTGTTTCTTTAGACTGTGGCCTCACTAACCTTCATGTTGTGCGGATCCCAACGCACCCAAAAGCTCCACCCACTTTTGTCAAGCAATAAAAGATCCCCCTAGAATCGTACGAACCTGTACAGAAGATCATCAACTCTATGCTTGAGAAAGGTGTCATCCGGCCGTGTAACAGCACCTATTCTGCCCCCATCTGGCCTGTCCTCAAACCAAACGGCAAGTGGGGACCAACCATCGACTATAGGAAACTGAAACAACAGGTGCCATTATCGCGGTGGCCCATGACACAGCTGGAACAGGAGATACCAAGAATCAGGTGTGCCACAATCTACTCCACGCTTGATGTGGCCTCAGGATTTTGGACTATACCAGTGCATCCAGATGACCAGGATAAGCTGGCTTTCAGCTTCTGCAATCAACAGTACACCTTCACAAGGTGCCCATTCGGCTATGCCAACTCACCCGCCGAATTCAACATCTTCCTCAACAAAGCATGCCCAGATGCCAGAGTAAGAGGGAATTTAGTCTACGTTGTTGATGTTCTCATGAAAAGCATGACGGTGGCTGATCACCTGAAAGAAATTGACCATGTCCTGCACCGACTGACCGCCGCCGGCGCCAAGATTGCCCTCCACAAAGGACAATGGTGGAAAACCAAGGTCAACTACGTGGGCCTACTCATCGGACCACGGGGTATTGAACCACAAACCAGCCGCATCCAGGCCATTCAGAACATCAAGCCACCCGCCAATGTCTCAGAACTCCGAAGTTTTCTGGGCGTGTTTTCACGGCAGTTCATTGAGAATTATTCGGACATTGCACGCCCTCTCACTGCTCTCCTGAAAAAGGACTGCCCATTTGTCTGGACAGATGCTCAGCAAAATGCCGTGGATGAACTGAAATGACATCTGTGCACTGCACCATGTCTGGCTTACCCAGATCAACAGAAGGAGCTCTATTTGGATGCTGGATTCTCCAGCCACTGTTTCTGCGCTGGTCTATACCAACGGCATGACCAGGACAAAAGGGTGGTCACATATGCCAGCAAGACTCTTCTTCCCCCAGAGTGTAAATACTCAGACTGTGAGAAAGCCCTGCTGTGTACTGTATGGGCCCTCCAGAGATTCTCCAACTACATCGGAGCACAGAAAGTAATCATAGAAACCTGTCACCAGCCTGTCACATTTCTTAACAGCCAGCGCATCCGTGACAGTGTGGTCACAAACTCACACATAGCCACATGGCTCATGGCCCTCCAGGGGTGCAACGTGGAAGCACCATATGCTCAAAACCACAAGTCAGCGCTAGGTAACGGCCTGGCAGCCTGCCAGAGCTGCTCTGATGACACACCGACTGAGAACATGGAAGCAGAAAGGCCCCAGTTACAGCCACCGACCTGCCACAGGTATTTTGACGAGAATGTCTGCCAAGGCATGCCCACAGCCTAAGTTGATGGATGTTCCTACAGCCATGAGGGCATCCTAAAGGCTGGTGCTGGTGTTCTCTGGCTAAATGATCGACCTTGCCCACCACAACACTTCAAACTGGGCCCACAATCATCACAATATGCCGAGATAGCAGCTATTCTCATAACCCTGCAAATAGCATCGACCCATAACATCAGAGAACTGCTCATCTGCACAGACTCCAACTATGCCAGACTTGACTTCACATGCCATCTTCCAGGCTGGAAGCAAAATGGTTTCAAGACAGCAAACAACAAACCAGTTAAACACCAACACCTGTTCCAGGCATGCGACGACATCAAAAGTGAACATGATATGATTGTCTACTGGAAGAAAGTGAAAGGACACTCGAAGCAACTGGTCCAGACAAGGACCTCAACGACCAAAGGATGCCCTAGCCAAAGCAGGTGCACTACACGGCGAGTTATGGTTTCCACCAACCCACCCACCCTTAACGTGGCACCCATAACCCACAGCAAACATACTCAACCCACCACAATGCCCACCTCACAGCCGCTTACGCTGGCTCCTTAAATCTCCACTAATGACATTGCTGACATGCAAGCCTCTGACTCCTCCATACAGACTATTCTTCACCACCTCTCTGACCCCTCCAACCACCCTGTCACACCTGCTCAGCTTGCTTATGCTCCGACCCTTCAAGGACTACTCAACATGAAAGCACATGCTGCATGTGATGGACAACATTCTGTAGTATATCCCTGATGACCTCACTGCGCCAAAGCTTGTAGTGCCTAGTTAGTGTCTAGTACTAACTAGGCCTTGCTATAGTTCTCAAACAAAGACTGTCCTGAACAGACAAGAACTTCCCTCACTGATCCACTGCCTTTCTCCTCCTTCTCTGAACCAGGATGCTGCTGTGGCTCTCCATCCTATGCCTCCAGCTAACCAGAAGACAGCCGCAGCCTGATATCACATCACCAGGTCCAGCATCAGGCATTGTACTGAGGGACCAACCTGGACTTCTCATCACCAACTGCAGGACTCACCCCCAAAAGGTGTATGTCCGACTTGACCCCCGAAACGTCTACAGGGAACGTCATCCCCAGGCAGCTGCACACTACAGTGAATCGTAACAAACGATTCTTGTGGGCCTTGCTCGACACTGCTGCTGCTGTTGGAACCCTGTTCAACCTGGGAGTGACCAGCATCAACTCCGTGAGCCTATCTACCCTGAGGCAACATGTAAGGGAGATCCAGACTGAGATTCCCCAGCTTAGAGAACAACTCACACTACAGGGCCAAACCCTGCAGACTATAGGCAAATCATTAAATGGCACCTTGGTGGTTCTGAACACTCACAGTGTCCTGCTGAACCAAACTGTGAACTCTGTGAAACAGTTATTCTCTGTTATACAGAATGATGTTGCCCAAACTCAGCTGGTAACCACACTAATGTCTGACATGAAAGACATTAGTGTGGTGACCATTGACAGCTTAGCCATGGGTAGAATTCCCCCATACCTGGTGCCCCTGAGAACAAACGGTGTTATCCTCTGCTACTGCTCATCCACCTGACTCTCTCCAAGCCCACCTTGCTTACTCCCTGGGGGGCTCCCTCCTGCTACACGTCGACCCCGAGCAGAGCGAGATGGCGTTTCTTCTGAATCTACCCATCGTTGAATCTGACAACATTTACAGACTCAAAGACATTGTCAATGTTGGATTTTGGCAAGGGAACACTCACATCAAGATACACAGCCCAGATGTGGTGGTCTACCATGACAGTAACCCACAGTTATACCTGGCCCCAAACCTGTGCATGTGTACCCTGACCAAAGACATTCACTATCTCTGCCCCAGCAAGCCCTTCCTCCGAGACAACACTGAAGGGATTTGCGGGTCACAACCCATGCAAAGAGAGACACTCTGCCCCGCTGAGGCCAAGCCTCGCGCACAAGTCACAGAAACGCAAGCAGAGATTGTGGGAAATCAGTGGCTCGTCAACACACCTATCCGTGCTGCCACACTGGCCTATGACCAGCATGACACTGCCACCCGTGTCAACCTGCCCAACCAGAGTATGTGGATTCGAGTGCCCAAAAGTGCCATCCTCCACCTCGGGGCTGTACCTGGCACTGTACCACCTTCCAAGTAAAGAGTACCAATTCGAGGTAGAAATTCCAGACTTCTTCAAGGATCACAGTCTCACCCTGGAACCTGAATTGGAACTGAGCATTGAGAAAGGGGGGTCCCAGATTATTGACATCACTCCAGTCGACACAGACCTCCAAGCACTGTCTTGGCTGCCTGTCCAGACCACCTCTCCCGTTGCCTGGTCCTGGACCTCTGCCGACACGGCACTTTGCCTCGCCACAGCAATCGAGTACACCTTAACCCTCGGCCTTGCCTTTGTCCTGTTTAACAGAGTCAATGGAGTGCAAAGGTCCATGAACAGGTGCACTGCTGCCCTTCCCCGAACTTTCAAACGGAGCCACCTGAAAAGAGGGACCCAGGCAGAGACAATGCTGAACCTGACCAAGGTTAACACCCAAGCTGAGGATGCAAAGGCTGAGGAAAATTAGAAACCACCTGCCATCTGGCCTTCCTGATCCACCTGCCATCTGACAACCCTGATGATCCACCTGCCACCTGACCACCATGATCCACTGTTGTCTGACGATGTCTCCAAGTGAACATCTTCAGCCAGAGGGGGTTTTGTAGCGTCTGCTTAGGATCATTGATGGCTGTTTATACTTTATGCCTTAAGAGACCCTTTTAGCCTTTTGACATTTGCATATAAATTACAAATCTGGCCCCATCGTCTACATTTATATGGGTGTTAAATTTAAATGGTTGTACCACTATCAAGAAGTGGTTAACCAGATCCGCTCTCTCTAGTCTCCCCATCAAACTTCGAACACATTCCAAAGAGTTGTAAATGGCCCCCGTGCCAGGCACCAACGGCCTGACTAGACCAGTGGTGCCTGTCTCCAATTCCAATACACATCACACACACACAGAGAGACATTTTCTTTATTTAGACTATAATTAATCAGTTACAATTGTATCTGGTATATGCATGTGTTGTTTGTATGTTTCTCTATTATATTAGCCTAGTTACCATTTATTATTTGTATTAGTTATATTAGTTATATAGTTGTATTCAAGTGTTTGAGTGTATCTCTGCTTTAATATCGTCTAGGAGTAACTTTCTTGGTTTCAAAATGATCTTCTTTTTATTCCTCAAACAATGATGTACACTATGTGATTGTGAAATGCATCATACAATTTTTACAATGCTTTGAAATAAAACTGCACTAACTCTCCCGACCAGCAATAAAAATGCAAATGGACCATAAACGGAGACAAAGAAAGTTTCTCCCGCTCAAAATTCATGCCTGAGATTGGCCACTCCACCCAAAAGGTGGACTATGAACTATCAAAAGTTCTGAACTCTTTGACTATTCGGTGCTCAGAAAACTCTTCTTCTTGAGACGGACACTTTCCAAAACTTTTCAAAGCTCTCCTCTTGAGTTTGATTTTCTGGCAGTTTTTTAATCTTCAAATAACTTTTGTCGATCCACTGTGGACTTTCCTTTCTTCAAGAAGAACCAGAGGAAAACCTTCAGCTCACTCCTAAAGGATTTGTTGCCTATCGCATCAGGACTCTTGTTCAGCAACAAAGTCAATGCAAGTAACCGTTTACAACTATTTAGATGCGTGTTTAAGTTAGAACCCCTTTTTTAAGGTGATTTTTTAATTCTCTGATGATTCTCATTAGGTTGTGGTTAATTGTTGTGAAATACTGACATTCTTTTGCTCTTCTCTCTCCCTTAGTTTCCTTCATTCTGTATATATGTGTTTTGCTTAATTTAGTTGTATGTTAGCTATAGTTACATGTTTTAAATCCCTTATATTCACAAACTGATTGTCTCTGTGTGCTGCTCACGATTCTAAGTCACTGAATGTTGATCCTTGCTACATGCTAAACTATTGCTAGTACTGCATAAAGTAGAAAAGCTATTCTTCCTTGGCCAGGAAAATAATCTTTCCTAGAAATGATAAATGATTAAACTGTCTGCTCGGTGGACGGCCAGATCGAATAATTGTGATATCGATTCTGCTACAGTTAATTCTAAGATCTAATCTAAATATTTACTAGTAATTATAACCAGTTATAATTAATTATAAATATTTCCCTTTTGAGCTAATTTGCTACATCCGTAACCCACTTTCTTTCCCAAATATGTCACCTCTGCTTTCGCAAATTCACACTTTGCGAGATTTACAGTAAGAGAAGCGTCTGACAATCGGGAAAACAATAACTCAAGATTGAGTACCATAACACTTTCTATGAAGCCCGTATTTATAATACATTATAAAGGTATTCTTAAGGCATTATAATGAATGCATAATGCATTATAAATAACTTTATAATATGTTGTATCATCTCATGAATATTCATAAGAACAGTTTTAATGTATTATAATAGTTACTTATTTGTGGTTATAGCTTTTAAGAGTATGATGATTTATAACACACACTGAACATGATCCATCTGCTTAAGTTACAATGGATTATATTTCTCATAGTTATAATGTATTATAAGTCTTATATTTTATATTTATATCTTTCCACGTTACTTGTTACTTTACTTAAAGCAGACAAAGACAACTTATAAGTAATAATAATAACAATACTTTTTTTTTCTCAAACAGCCATGAGATCAGATATCAGATCAGATGAATGTATAATATGTCACATTTGCTCTGAACATTTTATATATTATATATATATATATATATATATATATATATATATATATATATATATATATATATATATATAAAACATCAGTTTGATTATTTTGACGGCACCCTTTAGACAGCTGTTGATAAGTAATTCTGCAACTACGTCAACTAGCAGTCATGAGAGTATTTGTAGTGTGTCTGCTGAATATACTGTAAGCTAACACTTTATTTTGATGGTTCCTCAACAGACAAACTGAGTATAGGATACTTTGCAAGTATGTGAACATTCTACCTACTCTACCTAAGTCTACTAATACAATTAGTTTTATTTATATAAACATTGCACTCAAGAGATGTAGTAAGGTACTGTGCAGATCTTAAATAAACAATGTCAAGCTATGATATAGCCCATTATAAATGAAGTAGATTTAATATGGTGTTCATTGTGTGTTATAAATAATCATACTCTTAAAAGTTAAAACCACAAATACGCAAGTACTATAATGTATTATAATTGTTATGATTATTCATGAGATTTTATAACACATTATAAGGTTTTTTTGTAATGCATTATGCATTCATTATAATGCCTTAAGAATACCCTTATAATGTATTATAAATACGGGCTTCATAGAAAGTGTTACCCAAGATTGGTCAAGTGCAGTGTCCAGCTATCTGAGTACAGTACCACATCATCTATATATGCATCACACTTCGGTACATCTGATAAAACCTTCTGCATAAGTCTTTGAAACATTGAGGGTGCATTTCGCATCCCGAACGCAAATACAGTATATTGAAGAAAGTTATCAGGCGTGACAAAGGCAGAGATTTCTGAAGCTCGTGGCGTGAGAGGCACCTGCCAGTACCCTTTTAAAAGATCGATCTTTGTCATACATTTTGCTGCGCCCACTCGATCAATACAATCCTCAATACAAGGCAGAGTGAACGAGTCAGGTTTGGAAAGACCATTGACTTTCCGATAGTCCGTACAGAAACGATATGTGGAGTCTGATTTGAGAACTAGTAAACATGGAGAACTTCATGGACTCTGACTTAGTACAGCTAGTCCATGTTTTAACAGATATTCTACCTCAGCCTTCATAATTTCATGCTTTTTTGGATTCACCCTGTAAGGATGCTGCTTCACAGGAAGTGCACTACCCACCTCAATATCATGACACAATACAGATGTTCTACTGGGCATGTCAGAGAAAAGGGAGCGAAAAGACTGGATCAAATTACACACCTCCTCATACTGTTTTACAGGTAAATGCACCAGATAACTGTGTAAATAACCCAAAATGCTGGAATTGTTCAGATGAGGGGTAGAGGTTTGAGCATCACCATCGTCTTTTACACAAGAGGTAGTTATAGTGACTGCAGAAGAGACTACCAAAGAGTCTGCAGACGGAGCAATTGTCAGCTCTCTCTCCACATACGCCTTGAGCATATTCACATGGCAAACTCTAGTTTTGCGTCGGCGATCAGGGGTTTGAATAACATAATCAGTCTCACTGAGCTTTTGCTCAATGACATATGGTCCTGAAAACTTCGCTTGTAAGGAAGCACCAGGTACGGGCAAGAGCACAAGAACAGAATCGCCAACCTGCAAATTCCTTCTGATACTCTTTTCATTAAACTGTTGCTTCATTTTCACCTGAACGCTAGATAGATGAGCCTTAGCTACCTCACATGCTTTATGAAGTCTCTCTCTGAAACAACTCACATAATATACACATAGAGAGACACAGAGGATGACTTTTTCGTCAACAACCTTACGGTGTGCCCGAACACCAATTCCATGGGACTAAACCCCAAGGACTCCTGAACTGCTTCTCTGGCTGCGAATAACAATAAAGGCAGCCCCTCCACCCAGTCCTTTCCTCTCTGCAAGCAATATGGACGAATCATAGTTTTAAGGGTTTGGTGGAATCTTTCCAAAGCTCCCTGTTATTCAGGGTGGTAAGGACTAGAAACGCGATGCTCAATTCCTAATTCCTTCAAAACTTGTGCAAAAGTCTTAGAAGTAAAATTAGTTCCTTGATTGCTCTGTATTATTTGCTGTAGACCAAACGTGGTAAAAAAAAAAAAGTCCCTTACCACCGTCTGTGCTTTCAATGAACGCAAGGGAATGGCTTCTGGGAATCTAGTGGCTGCACACATAATTGTTAACACATACTGGTGCCCCAACTTGGACCTGGGCAGCAGACCCACGCAATCAACAATGAGTCGCTTGAACGGCTCTTCTATTACCAGTATGGGATACAGAGGAGCAGCAGGCACCTTCTGATTAGGCTTTCCGATACTTTGACACATCACAAGAGTGACAAAAATGAGCAACAGATGACCGAAGAAGTATTTAGAAATGCGACAAAAAGTTTTTGTCACTCCTAAATGACCCGACATAGGATTCTCATGTGCTAATTTTAGCACTGGGGCATAGTAACTGGCAGGCAAGACAATTTGAAATGTCTCTTGCAAACCTTGTTCATCAACGCGGTTTCCATTTTCGCATTAACACGTCATTCTCCCAATAAAAACCTACTTTAGCATCTTTCATGGGGACCGCTGCCTCAACACATTCTGCTAAAGAAACATCTGACTTTTGTTCAGCCACTAACTTCTCCTTACTAACACTGAAAGGAGCTTCTAGGATTAAGGCCGTCTCTGTCACTTCACCTGCTTCAGGTGACTTTGACTCTTCAGACTTAGATTCTGCATTTAGGAACAATTCAGAAAGATGAACGACTTCTTGAAACTTTTGACTTTGAGCCCGTGTCACCGCACATGCTGGAAAAAACAGAAGGAAAGTGAACACCTAGATCAGACTGTTCCTCAACCACAGGTTGGTGCATCACTACTGGACTAGAATAAACTTTGCCACCTGTTTGTGAGCACCTAACTTAACAGTGCCAGAGACAAGATCCGATTTTAATTTCACTTCGTGCAAAGGCACCTGTACACAGCCCATTTCTATACCTCGTACTAACACATCAGTACCGGTATACGATTCTTCCGGAAAAGGTAATGCACTCTCAAGTATGAGTGACTGACACAATCCCATATCTCTTAAAATCGATATAGGCACAAACTGAGAATTAGACACTGACACCTGCCCATTTAAAATGAATGATTCATAACCAAAGCCTTTCGCCTCCCACAATGCTGGCAGTGTCTGTGTAAGCGCAACACTTTTGGTTTTCGTTGATACATTTTTTATTCCACTCTTTACAATCTGAAATTAAATGTCTAGGGTCTAGACAATAAAAACAAACCCATCAGTCTCCTGAACGCATAGAATTTCAACTATTCATTTTAGGGCGAGCGCCGCTTTTCCACATTTCTTGTGAAAATACTTTGCGGTTTGTAAGCACAAATTCATCAGCGAATACCGCGGCCTCTGCAAGCGTGGTTACTTTCTGCTCGTTTAGGTGCTGCACAACTTTTTCAGGAACACTCTTTTCAAAGTCTTCTAGCAAAACTAATTCACGAAGTTGTTCAAAAGTGTCAGTTTTACTAGACAAACACCACTTCTCAAACAAAGCTCTTTTCTCTCTTCCAAATTCGACATAAGTTTGTTTGGATGTCTTCGCATGAGAACGAAACCTCTGCCGAAATGCCTCGGGAACTAATTCGTATGCGTGAAGCACTGTCGATTTTACCACATCATAATCAAGAGAGTCCTCTAAGGTTAAAGCTGAACTAACTTCTTGCACCTTACCCACGAGACTACACTGAAGTAACAATGCCCACATATCTTTAGGCCAATTAAGTTTATCAGCTATTCGCTCAAAGGCTACAAAATAAGCGTCCACTTTGGCTTCGCGGAAAGGAGGCACAAGTTTAACATACTTATTTATGTCAAACGCAGAAACAGGAGGCGGTGGAATAGAATCAGTTGGAGTGACTGGGGACACCGTAGTAGAGGGTGGTTGAGAACGAGGTACAGGCACCGGCTTTTTCATTAAAGCATGAGCCTCTAGATCTAATCTACGCAATTGAATATCACGATCTTTCTCTGCTTCTAAGACGCGCATCTTAATCATTTGAGCTTCACATTCTTGCTTTTTTATTTCCAAATACAACTTTCGAAGCCTAATCTCCAACATAGGATTATAAGGTTGCACCAGCTCAGGTTCTGTAAAAAGTAAAGGTGCAGGTGCCGCCTGAGATTTCTCACCATTATTATCATCTGAACCCTCTGCCAAAATACCTGCTTTGACTAACTTCTCATATAATTCTTCTTTTATAACATGTTTAGTAGCCTCCCTTGTCACCCCAATATTTAAAAAATCTCATCCATCAAATTCCATTTCTCCTTCCAAGAAGTTACTCTCCTCCCCCCCTCACTACGAAGACATCCAAACAACAATAGAAAGAAGAGAAAGAAAAAAAATTAGACTCACCAATTCGTGTCTTTTTTTTTTTTCCACTAGAAAGTCTTTCAATATCCCGGATGAGCCCCCACGTGTTATGTCCTCCCCTTTCAATCTAGGGGTCCATCCATTTCATCCATTTAGTCATTTAGCAGACGCTTTTATCCAAAGCGACTTACAATTGGGGAATACATAAAGCGATTCGTCTAGAAGAGGCAATCAGACAGAGGAGGTGCTTGTAACAACAAGTCTCAGGCATTGTTCAAATAAGTACAAGCTAGAAAGGAAAGGAATAAATAAAGAGAAAGAATCTTTTTTTTTTTTTTTTTTTTTTTAGGATGAAGTCAAGTAGTGCTGAAAGAGATGAGTTTTCAGTTGTTGCTTAAAGATTGGTAGGGATCCAGCATTCCGGATAGGGGTGGGAAGATCATTCCACCAGCCAGGAATGGTGAATGAGAATGTTCTGGAGAGTGATTTTGAGCTTCTCTGTGATGGTACCACGAGGCGTCGCTCACTAGCAGATCTCAGACTTCTGGAGGGGGTGTAGATTCGTAATATTGAGTGGAAGTAGGCGGGTGCTGAGCCTGTGGTTGTTCTATATGCAAGCATCAGTGTCTTGAACTTGATCCGAGCTGCAACTGGTAGCCAGTGCAAGGAGATAAAGAGAGGTGTAACATGGGCTCGTCATTCCCGATTTATCTAGGGGTAAATCGGGAATGACGAACAATAAACACTGGAGAGACTTTGAGGATCAGTCAACCAAAGATTTCATTTTTAAATGGCTGAAGTGCATTTTATTTTAACTCAATCAGGGGTTCAAAGGGGAAAAATAATCATAATATGGTAACAAAGTACAAACAAAGAAATATTACCTCGGGAGGAGGACCCGAACCAAAAAAAAATCCAAAAAAAACTCTACCTAAAAGGAAAATAAATATTAACTTACCTATACATAAAAGAAAATAAACAAAACGACATATAACTTCCCTCCCTCCCTAACAAATCATTAAACAGGAGAAAACGCATGGGTATCCTCCACCCTATGTTACCCCAAAACTGATAATTAAAGAAATCATAGATTCAAGAAACATTGTGACAACTCAACAAAGAATGCGACAAGTGCTATAAGCGCTCATGAGCTTGGAGAGCGGAACAACCTCAAACGCAGCGATGTCTCTCCCATTCTCCATGCTCTCTCTGCCATTTGTACTAGAAGCCAGTGAACACGAACCAATCAGGGCGTGGACAGCGCACACAGGTGGATGAGCGCAGATGATCACCATCAGCCTATCAGGCACAGACACACAGGAAGAGAGAAGGAGGGAGAGAGAAAGAGAACAAAAATACAAACACCAATAACACTCTTTATATAAATAACGAAAACAAAAATTAATATGTCATTAGACGTAACGAGCGCATAATGTGCAATGAAAATTCTGCTCACATTGTTGTGTTGTTTGGGATACAAAAATGAATTATAAGCTTTCCTGTAGCTCAAATAGTAGAGCATGGCGCTAGCAACGCCAAGATCATGGGTTCGATTCCCAGGGAAAGCAAGAGCTGATGAAATGTAAAACTGTAACTTGAACGCAATGTAAGTCGCTTTGGATAAAAGCGTCTGCTAAATGCATAAATATAAATATAAATATACAAAGATAAATACCATTAATGTTTTCTCACTGTCAAACAGTATTTTGTTGAGCAAAGCAAAATGGTTGATTTGTTCAAGGTTTTCATCCAAAGAAAACTCCAAGGCTTTTCTTGGAAGGGCCATTTATTTTGCGTACAGCTTATCAACACTCATTTTATGACTTTGTATATGTGGAGGAGGTCTGCTTTATTCTCCAGGAAATAAATCACCTCGACAAAGGAAGGGGCTCATTAAATGTGTAAATGAGTTTATAAAAGCTATTTGCTTACGGATTCAAGCCATCAATGTGACAACTTAACTAAACAAGCTATGTGCTTATTAATGTCTGTGATGTTGACCGCCGTTAATCTAAGCATGTAGCTGTACTTCATTTACATAGATAGACTGACATTTGCAAATGACTTGTATGCTTTTCAGCCTTTCTCCAACAGCTGACATTAAGCTGTAAACTGACATTCCTGCCTGATCTGACTCATAAACTTTGCGTTCATTGACATTGTCAAATTTAGTCAGGTTGATTCAGACATATTAAATATTATGTTTGTTAAATTAAATGTTAATATACATTTTAGGTTGCTTGACAAAATAACAGATTTTAATGGTTTAAAGCAAGCATACTGTAAAAGACATAAATAATAAAAATACTGCTGAATTGCTGACTGTTACGTTAGAATGTTTGCCTATTTTGAAATTATGCAAATTGTATATATATATATATAATAGTATATAGTTAACATAATCATAGTTGTACTTTTTCATCTCTAAGCTATTGTAAATAACGTCTTAATGTTTTGAGTCTTTGTGATTATATTTATGCACTCACAAAGCTGTCTTTACAGCACAGACAGACAGATAAATCAATATGTAATTGTAATTGTTTCATGAAAAGCTCCCAGTATCGGAGCCCCATTTGACCAGGAGGAGCTCAATTCTCTGTACGGTACTGTAGTTGAGATGTGATCTCATTATACCTAATTGATGGCTTGGATGACATGTGACAAGAGGGAGTCTAATAGACAGCAGGTAAACTGGTAGCTGTGATGAATTATAAGATTGATATGGCAGGGATAAGAGTGATTCATAGCCTATCAGAGGGCTGAAAAGCGCTGTTTTCATTTAGATAATACCTACCTATATGAAGTAGGTGGACAATATTCAAGAATAACTTGTGAAAGTTATATAAGAGACTTGAATTTGATAGAGAAACTTAATCATTTGTCTAATTGCAAAGACATTGTCTCTCAGCTCTGTTTAGGGTTTCTAAGGTTCTGTATCTGCTTTGCTGTAATCATTCCCTTAGCTGGGCTTATGAGAAAATGTATTTTTTTTTTTTTTCCTGTGGATAAATCTCTCTCCTCCTAAAAAAAAAAAAAAAAGAAAAAAAAGAAAAAAAAATGCTATCTTGGCCATTTTCACATAATGGAAAACTTTCCTCATTAATAGTATGTACAGATCATTCATTATCTATCACTGAAGAGTGTTTAATAGAGTTGCGATGAATCCGGCGGCCCTTTGCTGCTGTTGATATTCTCAGGCCACTAGAGAGCGAGATATCGAGCGGTTAGTTTCTCTCTCAGATTGTCTGTAGCTGATTAAGTGTTTGTGGATTAGCTCAGTATGAGTGATGAAGAGTGTTACTCTCCATTATACATCCTGGCTGAAGTATCTTTCTTTTTAAAGGTTTGGAGGCAAACTTTTTTCTGTGTTTACAAGCTTCTGTTTTATCCTTGAATCTGTCTTGCTGCTGTTTTTTGACACTTTTACGTAGAGAGTACAATGCCCATATCACTAACAAAAAGATTATAGTAATACCATGGTTTTTTATTTATTTATTTATTTTTTCATATTAGTAGTCATGGTAATCTTTGATGTAAATACCATTTGATGCCATCACTTGACCATGGTACCACAACAGTGTTATTAGAGTTGATCAACTCATCCTTTATTCACACATATTATCATGATAGTAAAACCAATTAAGATAAATATGTGTGTGTCAACCACATTAAATTCTATAATTATTATTATTATTATTATTATTATTATTATTATTATTATTATTATTATTTTGCATTATAGCGTGGTCATTTTGGGAGTGGGTGGTGTGAGGCTGTGCTATCACAACTCTAAAATAGGCATCCTTTTCTTTTAGCAAAATATATATTTTTCCCCTCCTTTTGATTCTGAGAAATGTGAGGATTTGTGAGAGCATCATGGTTTAATGTTTTGACACTTGGCTTGGTTCGCATTTCATTAGTAACCAGCACATGTGTTTTCAGTTTGTCAGCAGTGCGCTCTGCGATGAAACCCAAGCAGATGGTAGAGGAGCTTCAGATGGGCAGCCAGCGTGTAGAGAGGGGTTTCCTTCAGAGCCACAAGGAGACTGTAAGACAAGGCTGGCATCTCTGATCACACAGACCAGGATCTCCGCACAAGATGTTCCCACCTCCACAAAGCCCCAGGAGACACACATATGATTCTTACAAGAGAGCCTGATCTGATTATAACTGTGACTGCACATTAAAAAGCCTATTAAAGGCAGCACAAGTTAAGCATCTTAAAAACTATTCATTCCTCAATTCAAGATGAACAAAGACATTTTAATCAAATTAATGAATACTAAAATGGTGTATGCTTGCTTACAAACTACAAACTCAAGGTCAGGTTTCACCCCAAATTCCAAAGTAAGAAGTAATAATAGTTTTATACAACAGACTCAACAGACTGTTATTCGTTTTTTTTTGTTTTTTTTCTCTTTCTGATTTTGCTGTGAAATGTAACCAGTTGATAACTGTTTTTGTACCATTCACCCAATAAGATCATAAGAATTGACATGTAATTATTAGTGCAATTTTATGTACAATCATCCAGTCAAATAGTGATTGCTTTGAAATTGGCTTTACTGTCCGCATCACATTACACAGTCACAGTGCCTTTGATATGATGTGGCTTTTTCAATTCATTCAATAATAAATATATGGCATGTCCAAGACACCTCTCTGTACTGATTGAACTAAAAAATGCAAATTCTTAATATAATAGTGTCTATAATAATATTTATGTCTTGGTTCTGTGGGTTTTCACATCTATCTGACGTGGCTTCTTTCTTCAAGCACTCAACTCTAAAATACCTATCCTTGCAAAACCCCCCAAAGATATTTCATTTGTGTTTTTTTTTTTTTCTGACCTCACAATCAATTTTCATTTTGAGCACAAAATAGGTCTGATATCTGATTACTTAAAGGGGTCATATGACATTGCTAAAAAGAACATTATTTCGTGTATTTGGTGTAATGCAATGTGTTTATGCAGTTTAAGGTTCCAAAAACACATTATTTTCCACATACTGTACATTATTGTTGCTCCTCTATGCTCCGCCTTTCTGAAACGCGTAGATTTTTACAAAGCTCATCGTTCTGAGAAGCGAGGCGTGCTCCGATTGGCCAGCTATCCAATGCATTGTGATTGGCCGAATACCTCACGCGTGAGACGGAAATGTTACACCCCTTACCGTATTGTGATGCGGTGTCCTGGCGCGGTGACACAAAAGCAATAAAACCCATTACAAACGAGGCATTTAATGCATTCAGTGGGGACATAGTTACTGATTATAATGACTTATACTGTCTTTTTACGCGTCATGTTGCATCGTGCTGCGTAAACATCACCATGTCTGCATTTGTGATCGGAGAAACGACAAACAACAAGCACTACTCTACACAGCTCAAAACTCGCGTTTGAATAGTCAGTGGCAAATTCTTTAAATATGAAAACATACTTACAGGCTGTGAGTCAGAAGCGCCAGACTGTCCTTGCAAAGTTGAAATTGCCCCACTTTATAGAAACAGCCTTTGAGCACAGCTGGCAGGCTACTCCCAGGTTCAGGAAATAGTCCTCCGTAAAATGTGCTGCACACACTCAAATATTTGGGTTGAACTGTTCTGGAACAGTGCTGTAAATACTACTTAACCACTGATTTCTCTTTTGGAAGCCCAAACAAAGTAGTTTTGCTCTCACAATGAAACACAGTGTCTCCAGGACATGGCACCGGCGGCAGCAACAATACTACTGCGAGAATAGTCCTGCCCCCTTTCTTTGCGTATACGTTTGGGCGGTGTTTTGCAAATCTCCCCACACCGTGACGTAGAGATGTGGGGGCGTGTTTGAATGAGCCGTTTTAGGGGGGCGTGGTCGAGCCTTAACTTTTATGAAGAATATCTCTTTGGTTTTGAGACTTTAGTCTTTGCAACTTCAGGGATCTTATCTATGCACAAACAGCTTGTAACACTCCAAAGAGAAAGGAAAACTTGAAATCGCATCATATGACTCCTTTAATAAGCCATTTACTGCAGATACACAGTTCTGTCAAAAGCTGCATTAATGGTGCCTGAACAAAATCAACATTGGCCCAATCAATACTTGTCTGTCCGATTTTGATACTCTCTTTCAAGGTTTCTTAACTGGGCATTCACAATTTCAAATTATAATAAATATATAAATATAATATAAATATATTTATGTTCCTGTATTAACTAATACAGTACCACACAAACAACTGCACATTGAGTAATTATTCACACTGAAGGGTGAAGAAAGTAAGTAAACCCTAGAATTTAGTAACCTGAAGACCTTCCTATAGCAGCAATAACCTCCATTAAGTGTTTCTGTTAGCTATTGACCAATTTTAGACCATCCCTCCCCACAGATCTGTTTCAGTTTATCAGTATTTCTGGGTTGTCTTAATAGCACAGCTTTCTTTAGTTCATGCCTCAGCATCACAGTTGGCTTAAGTTCAGGACTCAAGAAAATATTTTCTTTATTTTTTTCAGCCATTCTTTTGTAGGTGTTACTTGGGTGCTTTGGATCGCTGTCTTGTTGCATCACCGAACCTCTGTAAAGCTTGAAGTCATGAACTGCTGTCCCAGCATTCTCCTGTGAAATGTCTTGATACACTTTATAACTTCTTGTTACTTCAATGACTGCAAAGTATCCAGACCCTGAGCCAGCAAAGCAGCACAGCTGCAAAGAAGTTTTGGTGTTGGCGTGCCCTTTTCTCTATAATACGCAGAAGCAGTGTGGATCATCCAGATTGCCCATCTTGGGCCAACATAATACATGCCTCAATATATTTATTTATTCATTTATTTATTTTTTGAGCATTTTATTGCCGTAATGTGTTTTTTAGCTTTTTAGCTTTTGGGATCAATGCATGGAACACACGGGGCAGTCGTGGCCTAATGGATAGAGAGTCGGGCTTGTAACCCGAAGGTCGTGGGTTTGAGTCTCGGGTCCGGCAGGTGAGACTGAGGTGAGACCCTTGAGCAAGGCACCAAACCCCCAACTGCTCCCCGGGCGCCGCAGCATTGGCTGCCCACTGCTCCAGGTGCATGTTCACTACTGTGTGTATGCACTTGGATGGGTTAAATGCAGAGCACAAATTCCGAGTATGGGTCACCATACTTGGCCACACACCACTTCCCTTTCCCCTTTTGGGGAAGTCGTGGCCTAATGGTTAGAGAGTCGGCCTCGTACCCTAAAGGTTGCGGGTTCGAGTCTCGGGCTGGCAGGAATTGTAGGTGGGGGGAGTGAGTGTACAGTGCTCTCTCCACCCTCAATACCACGACTGAGGTGCCCTTGAGCAAGGCACTGAACCCCCAACTGCTCCCCGGGCGCCGCAGCATAAAAATGGCTGTCCACTGCTCCGGGTGTGTGTTCACGGTGTGTGTGTGCACTTTGGATGGGTTAATTGCAGAGCACAAATTCCGAGTATGGGTCACCATACTTGGCCACATGTCACTTCACTTCTTTCTTCTTTCTAAGCAATCTTTCTTGAGAAAAACAGATTTGTCAATAACCAGTCTATGTGTTCTATTATTTAAATGACAGAGCATCTGTGCGACCCACACTTCCAATCTCATCTTTCTACCAGACTCTAGTTAGCTTTTGGAGAAGTCGTAACACAGAGCTTCAGCCTGTCCTGTCAGTGATCACTCAATGTATTCAATAAATTGTCACATCTATGCTGTTTAACTTCTGGACAATGATCTCCTTAAATACCCTGATATTTGAAGTTAGAGTGACCTTAACACAACATTTTATCACTTAGATTAGAAAATATATTTTTTCTGATTAATATTGACATGCTTTTTGGTACCTGATCAACCAGACTTGGTGAGACCTTACAGTATATCTTTAAGGAACATCTCAGGTTACGGCTGTAACAATGGTTGCTGTGTCCACTGGCGATGCTATGGGGAACGCCTCAGTGTGATTTCATCTAAAGCACGTGAGCAACATTTCCAATCTTGATTGGGGCTGTTTAACCATGATGCACATTAACATGTCGCAGAAGCTATAAAAGGCACACGGAACAAAGCAGTGTTAGCTTCTGATTGACTAAATCAAGTCGCTCACAGGCATGCAGAAAGTATGACAAGGTGATACAGCATCTCTTCCGTTCTCAGGGAACTGTGGTTACAGATGTAACCTGAGACATTCCCTTTCAAGTAACTCAACGCTGCATCCAATGGTGATGCTATGGGGAATGTGATAACCACTGACAAATGCCTGACTTAATGTGAATGAGTCTGAGAACAGCTTAAGAACTCAAAACTTGAGATCCTGGTGTGGGGTCTAAATCCAGGCTGTAAAACCTAATAAATGTGTGTGGCAAGAACCAGCCTAGCCAGGTTAAGGGTAGAAAATGACTTTGACCCTACCCGGGAAAAAATTCTAGGCATGAGGAGGCAACTGACAGAGCCTGCAGATCTAATGGTAGTGGCAAATGACAGGGCCTGCAGAAGTAATAGCAAGCAGAAAAGCTACTTTTAGAGTAAAGAACTTTTCCTAAGTCCTAGACTTGAAGGGTGCCAAGGTCAACCCCTATAAAGCCATGGTCAAATTCCAGGCTGCAGCTCTCACATAAACAGCCGCCCTCATCCTCCTGGTACCACAAAGGAAACAGGTTACCAGATGGTGTCTTTCCAAACACCCATTGCCTAATGGTGCATGGAAACAGCTATGGCCACCATGTAGACCTTAAGCGTTGATGGGAATAGACCCACATAAAAAAATCCTGAAGGAACTCCATAACTACAGTAGGCCCAACCAGTGTTCTCTGCACCATAAAGTGAATAGTCAACACTTTAGGGTTAATAGTTTCCTCATGGAGGGATCTCTAGAGTTTAGGATGGTCTCTACAACCTCAGTTGAGAGACCAGCATTTATGACCCCTCAGTGGATAAACCCTTTGCTTCTACATCTCCAGCTGGGGTTGGTAGATTGTCCCCCTGGCCTGTGAGAGGGGATCCTTACTGACGGTAATCTCTTTTTCAGCCTGGTAAGCCTAAAGAAGCTGTGCAGGCATGCTCCAGACTGACCTACTGCCTTGGCCACCAAAGCTGATGTTGTCCTGCAGAGTTTGGTGGGCAACGTCAGGGCCTTAAGGGACGATGCAAACTCAGGGGAGAAATAACTGTCGAGCATCTCTTCAACCATAGGCATTGCCCCCATACCCATATTCCCTCATCCCTATGATCAAGGAGCAATTTGTGGCCATGGGGATGGTAATGCGGGATGAAAACAGCCTCCGCTCCCAAGCAGGGAGGCACACGTGATTTGAACTGTTTAGTTACCATTATAATTTTTCTACTACTTGCGTTTGTCCCTAGAGCAACACCAAATATAACAGATAATTTTTAACATTGAGCGGCTGCAGAAGACTCAGAAGCTAACGCTGCTTTGTTCTGGGTGTCTTTTACAGGTTTTATGGCACACCGACATGTGCCACAGTCACGCAGTAACACAGCACCAATTAGGATTGGAATAATTGTACACATGCTTCAAACACAATCACACTGAGGTGTTCCCCATAGCGTCGCCATTGGACGCAGCGTTGAGTTCCTCGAAAGAGAACAATACAATACGTCTTCTAAAATAAAATGAAATAAATAAAAATCAAATAAAAATAAATAAAATTTTTCACTCAGGTTGCTTTTGTTTTATGTTGCATTTTGTTTGAAGATCTAACCCTTTTTAGTATGAAATATACAAAAAAAAAACCACATGAAATCAGAATGCAAATACATTATTGAAAGTTAATGACATAATGACATCAAAGTTACTACACTTTCGGAAACAGTTGTGAATACATAGTCAGTTTCTTCAGTGAACATTCTATGGTGGTTAAGCAGCTGTGGCTACATCGTTGTACAGTAAATGTACCCCTGGTTTTAAATTTACATTTGTTAAAGTGACTGAAATTTATTATGCCATGTAGCTTGAATTTGAAATTATTTTATTGATGTGATATGCAAATGATCCACCACTGTTGGCCATTATCAAAAAAAAAGAAAAAAAAAAAAAAGAAAAAAAAAAGTAAGTAAGTTGTTGCATAGAATGTTTATGGTAACACTTAATTATAGCGTCCAATTCTCACTATTAACTAGCTGCTTATTAGTATGCCTGTTATTAACATATTGTCTGTTTATTAGTACTTATAAAGCACATATTCTGCATGACCATAATCTACATCTCTAATCCTACCCAATACCTAAATTTAACAACTACCTTACTAACTATTAAAAAGTGGAAAATTAGCAGCTTATTAAAGCAAAAGTCGTAGTTACCGGTTTGTTAATAGTGAGAATTGGACCTTAAAGTGTGACCATGTTTTCTAACATTTAATGTTAATGATAACTGGTAACAGTATTTTACTGGCACACAGGAGACATTAAGGTAAAATTCATCTAGGTAATAAAATTTTCCCCCTTTTCATCTTTAATTGCATATGTGGCCTTGTGTTGATCCAAAGAAATTAATTTCCTTTCATATTGTGATATTTCAATTAGGTCACAGATTTCATTTTAGTAAGTGATTAGTAATTAGTACTGAAATATATCGGAAAGTAAGACTGCCAAGGCTGAACATGACTAGTATTTCAATTGAGAGCCTGACTTACAGTTTTATTTTGGTGGAGGTTTTCAGACACTCTCTATGGGGTCATAAACTTCTCAGTCATTACAAAGCTTATAAACAAGTGAGGTGCACAGCTGATCATGCTGGTGATTGCCTCGTCAAGAAATAAGGACACAGGCGGGACCGAATCCCACACCTGCCTGACCAAATTAAAGACCAATAGTTCCTGGCCCCACTTCAGTGCACACTGAGCCGTGACGCCTCCAATACTTACAGCAGTTGATTTTCAAAATCTACACCTTGGTCTTCATAGACTAAACTGTGGACTGCTGCCAAGCCTATAATCACGCTGCTGTGCTGTTTTAACCAATGCTAAAAGACTCTGGCTGGTTTGTGCTAAATACAGGTTGGCCATAAGCATCCCCAAACCAGTTTGAAGCTAAAATATCTCAGATTTCTTTTTGGAAATAAACCAACTATTTGCATATATCAGTAAGTTTTCCACATTTCTAGCCTGTGAGTCAGTAAATATGCCCTAGATAGTAGACACTAAGTCTTGAGAAGAAAACAGTCTAATGGATTGCAGAAAGTTTGTGGATCAAGTAATCATTCTAAATTATTTTATGAATCTGTTCAGAGGTATTCAATCATGTTTTGGTGTGATCTGCTTCTTCCATTTTCTTACAAAATAGGTTTTCCTTGTCTGTCACTCTAAAACTGATTTTACAGATGATACAGGTGACGTATGGCCAAAAAAAAAAAACATTCCTATACACTTTTCATTTCACTTTTCATTTCATTTTATTGGGTTGTTTTTAATATTGAAATGCTGGGTTATTTTTTTCTTTAACCCAAATGCTGGGTTTAGCTTGTTGAGTCATTTTATTGGGTTATTTTTTAAAAATTTTTACCCAGGTGCTGGGGAGTTTTTCTGCAACTAAGCTGCTGGGTCATTTTTTAATGCTGGGTTATTTATTTCTACCCAACCGCTGGGTTGAGCCTGTCTCCGACGAAACAACCCAACGGCTGAGTTCCAGTCAGTGCGCTGGCTTTTTAAAAGCGTCCTCTACTGGAGAGAGCGGTTCTCAGCGCCACTTATTTGGTGCTCTTCCTCAGCGAAATAAAGGTTTGTATACATTTTATTTAATTTATAAAGTCTTTACTATGCTGTAAATTATATTATTTTACGCAACGCAGTATACAAGGATGAGATGTCAGTCAGCTGTTTTATAAGCAGTCGTTTCGCATGATGGAAATGCCTTGCCTTGCATAACATAAACTGATTTTATTCGTTATAATACTGATTCTAATTAATTCGAATGTTAAAATATGCTCTCTAATCACAATACTGTTTGTTTATGGGCAGGATATGGAGTCAGTCATGGCATCTTTCATCTACGAGTGAAATGCGAGCCAGTGGTCTGAAGTTTGCAGTTCCACCGGCAAACAGCAGCCCATCACTGGCTCAGATTCGGCGACACACCGGCACGAGAATTAGCACTATTTCAGTGAAAAGGGATTAGAGAGAACAGTTGAATACACTTAAGTTAAAATGCTACTTTTAAATGTTGCCTTTTTTAGCTGGGTCAAAATAACCCAGCATGAGTTCTGTCCAATATTTACCCAGTGCTGGGTTACCAAATAACCCAAGTTGGGTTGTTCTTAACCCAGCATTTTTTGGAGTGTAAATCATGTGAAACAATTTGTGTGATGGAGTTGACAATAGAGATCATGATGGTATCCCACCAGAAAGTTTGCTACTGTGACCGGCAGTTTTTTCATTTGATCATGATTTATTCTAACAATAACAAACATA
Organism: Spinibarbus caldwelli; assembly: GCA_039654775.1. NCBI lineage: Eukaryota > Metazoa > Chordata > Actinopteri > Cypriniformes > Cyprinidae > Spinibarbus > Spinibarbus caldwelli. The sequence goes on from CM077243.1 coordinate 29,704,949, forward strand.
ATGAATGTATCAATTAAAAAAGGTCTCTAAGCAAAACATGTACAAAATGTAATTGCACTTAAACAGCTTCCCTTGCATGTAATTTGGACCTAATTACTGGAAGTGTTGATTGAGCGGACATGAATCTCCAGTGCTTCTCAGTTCTCATTAGCCTTCACAAACTGTCTGTATCATAACAAACCCTTTCGACTCAGAAGCAGGTCATCAACTTAAGTGCTTGAAATACCAGATTAACAACATAAGAGTCTCCATAGTCCCATAACAAAAATGTCATTGATATTTAAAATGTCTCATTGTAAGTAATTTTTTTGTAATGGATAAAGGACAGTCTGTCAGGTGTTGAGACCTTCTTTAATGAGCTTGTATTCATTTCATCTCATTTATTATCATCGAAGTACAAATTCAGCTTTAAACCCACAGTTTCTTTGTGGAATATCGAAGATCTGTAAAATAAGAAACAGTCTCACGGGCCGGTCAATAGAGCTGTTAAGACTGAAACGTCGCTGCAAGCCAGACGAAAGATAAAGAGTGAGATGCCGAGCGTGATGAACCTGGATGAGCCAAATTTAGAGCTTAAGTCTGAGCTCAGACAGATCTTAACATTTCCACTTGTGTAGATGGGAACAGCAGAAGCCCTGCTATTTGACAACAGCCAAGTTAGTTTAAACTCTTGTGTACTAATTCATTATGATTCAGATTAAATGCTGTTAATGTGATTATGGAATGTAACAAATACTGGTGATTTACGAATAATTGCACAGTTGCACAACGTGTACAAATACGTTGGAGACACCCATATTTAGGAGACTTTTGCATGTAATAGATCACACTTTTTAGAACACAACGAGCTCTCACAAACTTTGATTTGAAGCAACAAACAGTTGATCTAAAATCAGTGATTACATTGTGTATTACTGGTGTGTTTTTGTATTAAGTATATTCAGTATTGTGTGAATTGCAGAATATTTAGTTTTGTAATTATGTAAGTTGATTATGCCATTTACACTGATTCATGAAAGTGGGTGGTTCTGTTACTAAAGCAACAATAACTTATAATTGATTGATGGTTCTGTTTTAAGAATTGTGGGTAGTGTAGTTCTTCACTGGGAAGCAAAATAAATAAATAAATGATAAGAAATCACACTGACTTTTATATGGTATAGTAATAGGCCACATGTGTAGCATATATGGAATATGTGAATATTGTCAAGATTTTAAATATTTGACAACAATTAATCTGATAATTTTTGTTGTTGTTGTTTGTAGTTCTTGCATTAACACAGTGCACACAGATATAAATAATATTTATAATAACATTATAACAATATCATTGATAATATTTATAGTAATATAAATAATGGAGAAAGAAATTAATAATAAAAGTTTTTCCACAATATGGCAATGTGGTCTTTGGACAATGGTGATGTCTCTTGTTGAGCATTACTGATAATTAAATTTAACAAGCAAAGAATTCAGGTGGTGTTTGTTAAAACACTTGGTTTCACAAATAATTTATCTGTAAAGAATGTCTTTCTTCATTTCCTGAGAAGCACATGTTTTGTGAGGGCCTTGTTTGTGTGAGCGTGAACAAGTGAGTCCACTGCGGCTTCAATTAGTTCCAAACAGCTCCAAATGTTTAAAATGTGTTTTAAGAAACTCTTGAACTTTCAGAACAATTGCAGAGTGGAGGATGAAGTCACTTGAAGAAACTGTGATGGATTTACACTGAAGAGAAATCGGAACCTTCTTCATGAGGGTTCAACATCGATATATCGTCAGGTCTGTCAAATATTTAAGTAAATGCTGAGCTAGATACAATAGAAAACCACCAATTAAAAAGTACTGCTGAAAGATAATACTTGTATTGTACGTTTATGACAACAATTGAGTACATTTTACTAAGATTTTAGCTTTGAATCAAGCTTTGTTAATAAAATAAAGCCTAAGCAGTTCACCTGACAAAGGTTTTGCCTGCTCTGTTATGAAAAGGAAAGGGGACCCAGTATAATTAATTCATTGCACAGGGTGAATGAAAAAAACACAGATTATGCTCTACATGCAGTTTTAATATTTTCCATTCATGGTCTCTCTCCAAATAAATAATTTGATCCTCCACTCTGCTGCACATTCTGAACCTGAACAGATGAGAGAGGTTCACACAGCGAGCGAGTCACAGGGAAAACATTGAAATCGGCTCACTATAGGAGAAAAAGTAAAGGAAAGGATGCCAGAAGCAGTGATGATGAATAATGCATAACCAAATTCGAAAGGTGAATTTTTTAAAAGTCATAGACTTGTCAAAATCAACTAATAAAATATTGCTGAATCTTGGATTTTCTATGCCCACGTGACCACATCAGTTAATTTCATTTAACTGAAATCAAAAGAATAGTAATAAAGAACATACACTCTACAAAAATTTAAGATCAGGAAGAAGGGACAGAGATAAGAAAACTTTGATCAAAGAAATACTGAGAATATGACATTTTGTAATATTGTAACATAGGTGAGGATTTGTGAATTGAAATCTCGACGACCTCCCACTATGCAGTATGTCAGAGACCATGTCCTTATCTGAACTTAAATACAACATAAGGGGCCCGGAGCGATCAGCAGATCCAGAATACCCTGCAGTCCTGTGAGTATCAAAAACTGACTTTCAAGCATGTGATAAATAGCTTTTCTGCAATTATTTTCTCTGAAGTAGAGACAGCTGGATAGACAAATCTAACCAGAATTGAACTTGTTCGTAATGCCACAAAGGGACCATAGAATGAGGTTGGGAACCCACACTATACAGCGGTGAGTGCAAATTAATCTTGAAGACTGTGTCTCTGAGATTTCATATGACCTCAGCACAATTCTTCTTCAGAGCCATTACCCTAAAGATTCCACTTTATTTTGCCCCAAACAAGCTGTCAAGTCAGATTATAAGGTTATCTCTCAAATACATCTATATAAATAAACAGATCTATAACCCTTTATTTTTTTAGTAGCAAATAACGTGGGTTGCTGGGTGGAAAAATGCTGTGACTGTTAGAGGTATCCTGCAAACACAACTCATGATTCCATTGTGTGTGTTGTCTTGACATGAAATGAAATTTCATTAAATATTTAAGCCAGTATCTGTTTGTGTGTGTGTGTGTGTGTGTGTGTGTGTGTGTGTGTGTGTGTGTGTGTGTGTGTGTGTGTGTGATACCAATTCACTTACATACACTGTGTAAAGAAACTGTAGGCACTGCTGGGTAGATTACTTAACAGTTGTAGTCAATTACTGATTATAAATTATGTGATTTTTTTTTTATTTTTATTTTTTTAGTTATTAACGTAATCTGTTCGCTTTTTTTTCTTTCTACTTTTTGTCCTAACATGTTTATCGCATGGATTTGAATGGGATTATTGTGTAAAATAATTCAATTAAATTGAAATACAATAAACATTCCTCTATGTCAGAGTATCCCAAATGGGTTTTTGAAAGAACTGCATAGGGTTTGTAGGTTGATTTAAAATAATAATAATAATAATAATAATAAATCATAAAATTACAAATTAAAATGAACAAATAATTCAAATAATTATTTATTTATTTATTTATTTATTTTTTGAAGAGTATTATTTAATTGAGAAAAAAAGAATTACCAATAACTACCATTATGTGAAAAATATGAAATCATGCAATCCATAAAAAGTAACTGTAATCTGATTATGAACATTTAATAATATAATTACAAATACCTGTTCTTTTGGAATCTGATTATATTATCTCAGTGCAACCAGGGATTATATGTAATTATATGTAATCAGTTACTGCCCAGCACTGTCTACGGATATATTTAGTTCTAAATACATTATACTGACCAATATAGTTTTTTTTTTTCTCTTAACCATGAATAAATAAGAAAGTTTGTTTGTTATTGTTGTTTTATTTTCTAACTGATTAAACATTGTATTAGGTCAAATGGTGAATGAAAATGTGAAATGAAACACTCATACACAGAGAGAGAGAGAAAAATGTATTTTAAAAGCTTTATTCCATAAGGTTTTATGCCATAAGTGCCATAGCTGAAGAAGGTCCCATGCATCTATTCAGAAGATGCTTTTATTCAAAGCAACTTGCAAATCTATACATATTGACCTACATGATGAATATAATAGTTATTAACAGGGTAGGTATTTGTACTGTCAATATTTAAGGATATCTAAGGATCACATCTAGGATCACATTACATTTGCCATTTGAAATTGAATTAAATAATTGGTGGCAATTGACTATGTTGTAAACAAAATGCTATACAATTATAGTATGCCTGCAGCTAATGCTAAAATACAGTTGAAATGCTATCACTTGATTTTGACTTACTGACATACACTGCATTTTTTTTGTTAAAATTAATGAAATGTCATACTAAATGTCAAATCAGTTTGTCAGAGAATATCATACTCTTACATACTGTACTACAGCACACATTTCAGTTCACTTTCTACCTAGACAAATGATAACACAGATGAACTGTACATAAATATTTCAACATGACAGTTCAACCCTTGTGCAACACAGTTACTACATAGTGCAACCATATTATGACTCTCATAACAGTTGCATTGTGACATTTCATGGCATTTTCGTCCCAGATTCTCATTAGTTTCCTTTTGATTTCAGGGTGAAATATGAGTCAGACATATTGTTTAAAGGTTTCGGAAGATTAAAAAAACAAAAAAAAAAACAAAAAAAAACCTTACATTGTAAGATCAGAGTTCCTGACAACACATCCTTTCTCAGCTTACTTTCTTTACGTTAACCTGCTTGTTATTAATGATTGGAAATCTTGATTCTCCTTTAGGTCCATGGGAACACAGATAAACACTCCACAAACATTGAAATAATCTCATTTAGGCAGATGAGTAAGATTATTTTCCGTCATCCACACTATTGAAGGGATGCTTGCTGGAACAAGCCCACACGAAACGCGATATAGTTCAGGTGACGTATATTACAGTGTGGGCTGCTTGCATTAAGATTCACTTTCGGATTGCATTACTCGATTGTGATGCAGTTACCTTAAGGGACAGAAACCTGTTGTGAATGTGCTAATGTGCCTAATGTGGCCTGAAAGACTGCACTTGCTTCTGAAATCCTCAAGCCATAGCCAAACAATGCAGCCAAATGATATGCCTCTCTCCACTGAGAAAGGCCTCTGGTGTGTTTGTGACATACACAAGACGTACCTGTGAGAATGAAAGAATGCATTTCCTAAGCAAGGGGAGTAATAACAGGGTTTTTCCCAGTCTGTCATGTCAAATAAAGACAGATGGTGTTTGCTGCCAAATTCTGGGTTTTTGAAGTGTTCAACCCTGGTCACATGAACAGCCAGTCAGTAAATGCACTGATTTAAGTTTCGCAAGCCTTAAAGGGATAGTTCACCCAAAAATGAAAATTCTGTCATCATTTACTCACCCTCAAGTAGTTCCAAACCTGTATGAATATCTTTGTTCTGCTGAACACAAAGGAAGATATTCTGAAGAATGTGGGAAACAGAGCAGTTCTGGGGCACCACTGACTTCCATAGTAATTTTACTTCCTACTATGGAAGTCAATGGTGCCCCAAAACAGCCTGTTTACAAACTTTCTTCAAAATAACTTCCTTTGTGTTCAGCAGAACAAAACAAATCATACAAGTTTGGAACTACTTGAGGGTGAGTAAATGATGACAGAATTGTCATTTCTGGGTGAACTATCCCTTTAAGTACACATACACCAATAACACGTGTTTGAGACCATGTGAGTATTTTTTGATCAATCATTAAAAAAAAAACACATCGTTAAAAATATGGTATTTCTTTATGTCTTGCGTTGTTTGTATTCTGGTCTTTCTCTCGCATCACATTTGATTCTTACAGCAAGCTGATCCCTCAAGACAAAAAACAATTGCTTTTGCCATTGTGCCGGAGATTCAGTAGTGCCTTCGAGCTACAACGCCGAACAGCATTCACATAAAAAGCCATCAGAGTACTATATGCTCTGTCCACAGCGAGAACAGAACAAAGCTGCATGAAAATCATTCAGCTTTCTTCAGAAATGAAACGGTTCTCAATTCTCAATCCTACAAATGAATCATCACAATGACAAGGATTATGAAATGTTCACTTACAAAAGAGCATGTATGGGGGTAAACTGACAAAACTGCCCACAAGAAAACTCCCTGTGTTCCTTCCACACAAAGGACTGGTGAATAAGCAGCGTACCCCACTGAAGTCAAGATGCGATCATTTATGGCGAGCACATGCATCCCAGAAGTTTTTTGACAGTCTCCTTGATCTTTGGAGGTCTGGAAATTTGAAGACGACAGTACACAGATAGCGTCAGGAGTGTTTTGGTAGATCAAAACATGCCTCCAAAAATAAACAAATTCATTCATAAAAAAAAGATTTCCTCTCAGTGAGAGACCAATATTAGCATGCTTTGCCTTCCTACACGCTGTGAAGGATTTGATTTAGTGCAACAAGAAAGAAGTCTCTAAAAAATTGTATGTGTCACATTTACAAAGCATCACCTCTGTCAGTGAGAAGACGATAGACTGTCAGAAATAGAAACTGTCAACTTTATTTCAGTGAACTATGAACTCTCTGAAAGGATAGAGGCACAGGACAAAAGATAGAGGGGAAGAGGCGTGTCTTTGGTATGTCAGACAGGTTTACTGCCTCTGGCCAGTGAGGCGCTCTCATTATTTGCATGTGAAAACTTGAGTCCCCACCCTTCACCAGGTTCTCAGCATTTCTCCTGTTCAGACACATTCAGGTTTTTTTTTCGGAGACTAACAAATCTCCTTTGGCTTGTGACATATACCTCATCTCTACTGGTACAACGCAGGATAAGAATGCTAAGAGACACAGCATGATGATTTCCTCTTAAGTAAGTAACTTTTTACAAATGGTAAAGACTTGAATGTCACACTCAGTATTACTGAAGTACTGAATTGTTTGGAGCTACTGAAAGAAAGCTGCAGAGTACAGATGACAGGTTACTTCACTACATGTCTGCCTGTATTGATTTTGCATATTGAAAGATAGGTTTCACAATATCAGTGCATGACGCTGTGACAGACGAGTTCTGAGAAAGTATACAATGAACTAAATAGGGTTCTCACAATCTAACAGTCTTTTGCTATTCATGGATTTTAGTTCTAGTTTTATCTTTGGAATGTGCTGATGTCTTATGATCTCTAAGATGAACAAATATTTGAAAGGTTTCCTGGAACCTCTCAAATTGAGCTATTTTTCCCCCATTTTCTTTCTGAATGAAGTGTTTAGTGAAACTGTGCTTTTGCAAGCAAAATACATTTTCAAGATCTTTTAAATATACAATATAAATCACCCAAATCTCGCAATAAAAATACTGTTATTTTAGTAACACATTTCTCTCACAGAACCACAAAATGAGTTGTTTAACACCCAGTATTTAGTTTGGGTTGACCAAAACCGCCTTTGTTATTCAGTCAGCGTATTAATCAGCGTATCAGAGCAGGTGGAGCTCCGAATGACTTTAAGTATTGAAAGCCAACTCCTTGTGAATGCTTTAGGCCTGTGGAGATCTCAGCACCTGCTGATCAAGTCAAGTCAAGTTGAATGAAATAATTATGCCTGATGGGATGAATCTGAAATAGGAAGAACCTTGATGGATTCTGAGAAATAACCTTTTTTGATTGGCATCAAGGTTTTCTGGTGTATGGTTTTCACCTGAATGCATATGTTACAGTATTGTTCACCTGTACTTACTCGTTAACTTGTAGATATACCATCTATAACTAACTGTCCTGCAAACAGAAAGAGCAAATATTAGTTTCCAAATGAATGACCTTGTTGTTTCTGAAGAACTCTATTAATATGCACTAACTGATTGATTGTTATTAATATTTAGTCCACAATATCAAATCCTTAATGTTGACAAACCACACATCATTAGAAAGGACCACTGATGCTTAATGTGCCCACTGTTTCATTATCAGTATCAATTTATTACTTTAAAGAATCTAGTGCCACTAAACTGAAAAAAAATGACTCATTGAATTTACTATTTTTTTTTTAAGGTAAGTGGTTGCAATCAATTTATTTTAGCTACATTTAAATAAACAAATTTAGTTGAAAGTTAGTCAACTAAATTTGTTTATTTAAATGTAGCTAAAATAAATTGATTGCAACCACTTACCTTAAAAAAAAATAGTAAATTCAATGAGTCATTTTTTTCAGTGTAGATGTATTATTTATTTTATTTTATTTTATTTCTTATTTCTTTTTTATTTTATTTTATTATTTTTTGGAAAGCCTCATAAATATGTCATTACATTATAGTAGATGTTTTGCCACTGACATTTCCCCCCCACTGACTAGCTGTTTTTTAGTGACAGTTACAGCTTATGCAATTGATTCAAACAGTTGTGTCTAAGTGGCCATTAGCAGGCTTGAAGGGCCCTGCAACAATTGAGATGATTGGGATAACTTTATTTTTCTTCAGGGCTTATAGACCTACTTAGCAGGCAACATTTAGAGAGTGTCAGCTAACTAAACTAACTATCCTGCACCCACCAAACATTATTAAGTTGTAAATGGAATGTTCCAGTTGCTTCTCTAAGCCTGACTCAGTAACAAAGCAGGACAATGCAATAACGTCAACATTTTCTCACATTTTCAGTCGAAGAAAGATAATTGCAGGGCAGCTTCTTCATTATAGGAGCAGTGAGTCACTCACAGTTTCATCATCAGCAGAACGTTACTGTTAGCAGAACTCTGGAGAGTTAACACTGCTGTTGCGCAGTGCTTTAAATGTGCACTCATTAAAAAAAAATGGTTTACTAATAATGTAGTACTTGACAGATCTGTTTAAAATCATGTAGACTGACATGAGATGAAGACTCTAGTCATTTCAGTGACCTAATACAAACTGGTCTATTGTATATGGAGTGGGTACCTTGTGGGGCTCACCATGTTGAGATCACACAACCAGTTGTGTCAGGCAATGCAACAATTCCTAATAATAATAATAATAATAATAATAATAATAACTTATCATAATTAATATTAGTAATAACTTAGTAATAATAGTAATACCAACCAAACACTATACAGTATTAAAAGCCAGATGTAATGGCTTGACAAGTGCAGTCATCATGTAGACATATTTCCTAATTGAAACTGAACTTTAGTTAGGGAACTTTTGGGTCCAGACTAAAGGGCTAATATTCACAGCCATGATTAACTACTTTCTGTTGCAAGTTGGTGTCAAGTGGTGTTGAGGGTAGGGAGGATTTACTGGACAAAAATGTATATAGGGCCCAGGATATTATGTCTTTAAAGGCACCTCATAAAAAACAGAGTTATGGTATTGATGCATGAGATCCATCATTCCAGACCAAATGAGTGTGGAGAAGTAACATGTTCAAACAAGCAGTTCCTGCAATGAAACAAACCATGATAGCAACAGAATTAAGCTAAATGGCAGGACCTCAAGCTCAAAGCTACAGTGATTATTGCTTTTTCTGAGATTTTTTTTTTTTAGAATACAACCTATTTAGAATCCAGCGATGTCTGTTCTTTGAGGGTTTTAATGGAAATATTTTGCATAAGTGGCTGAAACCAATAAGCAAGAAATGTGTAAAGCTTACAAAACCAGGCCAATAGCCAAGACGAAGCTCCTAACCAAAATTGAAACCTATGCGAGATGCTATCATGCATGTATCCAGGTGAGTTGTTACAGAATATTGTTGATGTACAGAGTTGTTGAACATCTTGTGTGTTGTTTCTTAGGTGGGAACGGCTTTACAGCTTTTTGAGGAATCCATATCGAGACCGTGATGGAATCCGATTTCTCACTGCTGTCCTCCTCAAAGGGAGAGTTCAAGGCGGAAGATTACATACAGCCGCATTACAAGGAAGCGTATCGGTTAGCCATCGACTGCCTGGTCAAAGAGGGAGAAGCTTCTTATCGAAATTTCATCAAAGAGGAAGGCATATGCGGTTTCCTCTCTGAGGAGGAAATCAACCATATTACAGAGAGCGCTGTGCAGCCCCCCACCAGCAACCACTCTGAGGAAGTGGACTGTTCGCAGGACGACACGTCCTCCACAGGCACGTACTGGCCCACTCACTCGGACACTGACCCGCCAAATCTGGATTTAGGCTGGCCAGACGTCCCGCACAGAAGGCTCGAGACCAACATAGACCTGCTGTTCCACCCGCCGAGGCAAAACAGCCCCACTATCAAGGAAGTGATCCGCAAACAAATACAGGATGCCAGGCAGGTAATGTTGATAAAACAGCATGCTGAAAGGGGTGTAAATAAACGCCTCTTTGAAACCAGTCCTTCTGTAGATCATATGTTTTTGAACTGCACTCAGAGTTAAGAAACGCATATGCACGTAGCTCAAGAACATCCTAGAATCAAAACTGAGCTTTTGAATGATATTGTAGTCTAGAGGTAACAGATCTAGTTGGTAATTGAAAGGTTATGGGTTGAAAACCCACAGGGGGTGATCCATGAACTTGTATCATTGTGCCCTTGTACAAAGGCACTTAACCTCAGGTTGCTCCAGGGAGACTATTATACACCTTCCAGTTTCCACAATCAAAGATGGAGCAGCATGTTGATATGGTCACTGCTGGGAAAAAATTAGTTTCACTGTCACCCTGTTGAGCCTGTGATAAATAAATGAGCAAATCTTTGAAAGTCTGAAAGGCTAATAGTGTACCATTAGATTTTGCATGTCCCATTTCTACATAGATTAATTAATTTTAAGCAATAATGTTAAAAGCCTACCATGAGCTCCAAAGCTTAAGCAATGGAATATTCTTCAGTGGAAGCCACAAGTCAGTGTTTATTTTCCAAATTCCAGTGAAGTAATACACTACCCTCACTCCTGAAGCAAAAAACAAACAGCTTTCATATTTGTATATTGGATTTTACTGTATACCTATAATCAATGACTTAAAGTCATAGTTGTATATTTTATCAATATTTGTTATTGATTACGCTATTTGATTGCTTTCATCATCCGCAAAGTTTGTGGAATGAGTAGTAAGCAGTAGTAATGAGTATTAAGTAAGCATTCTTTGTCTTAAGTAACTTTTTTATGATTTTCACATACTTTTTTTTTATTCAAATTAATATTTGTAATGTTTGGTAGCTAACAAAATATGCCAATAAACAAGCTAAATTTTTAATTTTTCATCCATTAGGCTGGTCATAAGAACTGGGTATTACAGGGCATGTTTCACGTATATGAATAAAAAGTTTTCCTCACATAAAGTCAGTGGCAGTACTTTGGCCTCTATGGTCAAAAGGTATTTTCTAGGCATCTTCTAGAGTGAGTTGTTATTGTAGCTTGCTGTTTTTCTTTAGGGTCTAATAGTAACAGATCAAGGCTATATGAGATCTTTAAAACATAGAGATACAAAGTTTGTCTTTGATCTTCACTGAAATCGCCTATCATATAGACATGCTTTTCTACAGTGTTCAGCCTTGCAGGCAGCTTCTACCTTTAGAGTAAAGAGAATATTTCCCCCAAAGACATCTTTCTAAATAAATGATGTTAGCACACTACATAAAAAAAAAATAAAAAAAAAAAAAACATCACAGAGGCTCTCAGAGTACACTCTTCAGGCTGAAATAAAATCCATTTTTAGTTACATCATTTTGTGCAATTTTTCAATTTGATACATTTAGCTAAGGTTTGACATGCCTGACACTGTGGAATTAAAGCCTTACATTCAACTAATTACCTCTAAATTGAATGTTGTCTTTACGCCCAGCACTGCCATGTAATTGTTTATGAGAGAATAAGAGATGAGGAAAGAAAGTATGGTCAGCTTAGATTTCTCTCCAAAATCAAAAGAAAAATAATAAATTACCTTTAGTTCAATGTGGCATTATTTTCATGACAATTAAGTACATTTCCCATATTGATTTTTTAAATACCCATTATTGTTAATGGGATGTTTATTTAAAAAAAAAAAAAAAAACTATATATGTATTTACTTATTAGAGGCAGTACAAGAAATTTTGCCATGATAGTTAAAAATTTTCTAAAAATAAAAAAATATATATCATATCTATTTTATTTATCATTAAAGTCACAATGTAACAAGAAGCGACAAACTTTTTTTTTATATAGTGCTGTACGGCCGCATAAAACAAATTTTAGAAAAAGAAAAAATGTAGGGCAGGGACTTGGTTCAATCCACTTAAGACACACATATTTATTTATTTATTTATTAATTATTTTTTTAAACATTACCTTAATGTGAATTGGGAGTTGAATGTCCTTAATTTGCATGAAAATTAAAGTAAAATACAATTTCTTGTTTTTTTTTTGTTTTTTTTTTTCGAATTTGGCATTAGACTTAAACCCTTAAACTGACGCTGAAATATCATTCACCAATGTAGTGAATGTTTGATTTGTTTTCTTTCTGTGTCTGTATATCATTTTTAATGAGTAGGTGTCTATAATCTCATATAAGTTTTTGGTACAAGGCACTGATGAGAGCAGCATTGCTGTCTGTCAGAGCAATGAACCGTTTCATTGTTACAGGAGTAAAGGAAAAGTGCCAACCATTTTCCCTGCCCTGCCTGTTCACCCCGTGATTCCCTCATAATCACAGTGGAGGCTATAAATTGATTTCCTTTAAAACACAGCTTTTGAAAGCAGCCCCACAGTTGTGACGTCTTGAACTCTTGCTAAAGATGTGATAAGCCCAGGTACAACACTTTCTCCCTCAGGCATCAGTCATGTAAAAATTACAGCAGTCTTTCCCCAGCAACAGTGGCAGCTAAACTGTGCTGAACAAACACACAGCAAACAATGGAACTAGCTGTGCAATGTGCAATGCTGAAATGATCACTCCCTTTGCAGCTGATGAGACAGGAGTGCCAGAAATATCTAGGTGTGCCTATGAGAAGCAAGCTTTACAAAAAAAAAAAAAAAAAAATTGTCATGCAAAGAAAGCCTTGCTACTGGGGTGTGAAGCAGTCTTTATTAGTAATAAGTGAGAAAGCAATGCCTCCTTTCTGAGCAATGCAGTCTTTTTTTTTTTGTGTGTGTTTTGATTATGAGAGATGATTAAAGCCCTGGCTCATTTAATAATGAGGCTGCATGTCTAAGAGCTTCTATTGAACATTGTACACAGATGGACTGAGATACATGCATGTGACTAAGAATAATATCGTCAACATGGGCTCTCATCAATTCACTGTTGGCCAAACTTGTGATCATATCATTTGATTAAGCATTATATAATGGAAGTCACAACAGAATCCAGACTTTATGTTTCTTCCCAATCCATATGTAAGTCGAGAAAATCATTGAATTCTGAAAGGTTTCTTAATGAATACATATTTGTGAATTATTACTTACTAACACATTATAATCTACAATCTACATAATGATGCAAAAACTTAATTACTGATTTCTCCCAAATCTTGTCCTTGATACCCAAACAGAGTTCTCTGAAAAACAGTTTCTTATTGAAAAAGTTCCTGAACGGCAAGCTCCCAACATGCATTACAACATTATAGATTATGTGATGTTAATGCTTATAATATTTTAATATAGTCATATTTAGCTGATTAGAGCTGAGCGATAATAATATAGTTTACATTTTGCAACGATACAAGCAATCACACTGTTGAGATTTGCTATATAGCATATATCGTCCTACACGTGTTATACTGTATGTATGTGTGGCGGGGGTCGCTACAGGTTAACACACAAGCCCAGTTCATCTACTTGTAGAAGATTCGACTACGCCACCTGGGGAAACTTCACCCAGGAAATAAAAATAAACCTCAACGTTTGTTATTAGGTCACACAGGTTCGGTTCTCCTAGAAGAGTAGGCAAGAGACGTAGGTACCGTATAAAATACAATTTATTAACAGGATGAATTCACAAATATAAATAAAGCACTTAAAATAGCCTCAGTAACACTATTCCACCCCTGGCAACGTTAAGGAGGCAGCGACAGGCAATGAATTCAGGAATAAACGATACATAAAATCTGAATTTACACAACAAAACCAAAATGTAATTAACCTACAGGGCTGAGGTTACCCACAGGAGTGATCACCAGTGCTAGTTATCCAAAAGCACACTTCCACACCTCACTGCACACTCAGATCACACACCCAAACACTACAGAAGGGTCCACGGCAAACGTTGAAACACTACCACCACCACAAAAGATCCTTCACCCGTGGGACCCCAGCTCCTGAAAGAAATCAAAAACAAATGAATAAATCTTATAAACAGAAATAAATCAAATTCACAAATCACATGAAGGTTCATATAACAAACAATACTGGATAAAAATCACCAGTAGACATCACAAATCAACAATGCACAAATATTCAGCTAAAAAGAAAAGAACAAAAACAACCAAATAAATTTAATTCAAACTACAAGCAAGACCGAACTCGCACGGAGCAATCACGTAGTCTGTACACTAGCTCCGATCATCAGGTAAACCGTCCTCCACCCCGACGATGATACACTAGAAATCAGACAGCAGCAGCAATTCCCTTTATTAGTTGTAAGACAATATTCCTGCCATACGGCAGCAGAAAAATGACGAAGCTGCAGCAATAATCGCCCCGAGCGAAAGGGAGAATCCTGAGGCAAATACAAACAATAAAAATATAACGGTGTTACTACACATCACCCACTAAAATTTCCCACTCGTACCATACACAAAACACTTACCAAACGAGAGTGTGCTCTGTAATCCGTTCACAGGCCAGGATACACTGCTTTCATATAACCCACTGCTATACTGAAGTACAGGGAACTGCACATTACTCAAACCACCCGCCAATCGTCAAACCGACTAAAGTTAGACCATCGATTTACTACGACAGCTTTAACTCACGTACCTGAAAAGGGGGGGGGGGCAGTCAAATCCACTACTAAAGCAACCGACGGAGACACACACAGATGCAAAGACAAGCTAGGATGCAACAAAATCATTAGTGCCACACGAGCAATAATTAAAAAGGTTAGGAAACTGCTATGTACTAGCAGCACATACCAAAAGCCACCGTTGAAACAAACAGAAAGGGGAGGATCCGGACGTGACGCATCACCAGCTGCAACCAACCAGCTCTAAAATAGGGAGCACTCGTCGCTGATTGGTGATCACAAGTGCCAATCACCAACACTTACCACATTCGTACGGTCACAATCCACCCCCAGATTCTGCACCGTAGCCCCGACGGTGAACTAGAAAAATCCACCCTCTGAACCTTCAGTCCCAAGGACGAAACCAAGCAACAGCTGTACTACCCACTATACTAGACAGTGTACCTGCCCCCAATGGTCGTGGGAGATGGTGTACATTAGAGTGCTGTCCAGCGGTACTCCTTCCAGTCCGCCTCACCACAGCAGAACGTGACGTGGGGTTCATTACTGGCTGCACCTCCATCTCTGCCCCATAAATTCCTTCTGCTCCCTGGGCTTCACCAGACCCCTGAGGGACAGGCGGCACAATGCCCCCAGGTGCTTGCCTACTACTAACCTGTGGGGTTTCTGGCACCAAAACAAACAAGTCCCCCTCCTCTAACTCCTCTTCCCGAGGCTGCACCGGTTCCACTAATGGAATGTCCTGCAAGATGGGGGAGAGGTTCCTACCAATCTGAGGTTTCAGCAAGGATCGGTGCACATGTTTTAGCTTACCAAGATCTGTGGTGGGGGCAATAGTATACACCACACCCCCTTCCTTTGGTGCCTTTAAGATCTGGTACACCACTGAGCTCCACAGGTCGTGGATTTTGTGTCGCCCTCTCACGCTATAGTCGCGGAGATAAACCAACTGACCCTCCTTCAGTGGTGATTCTCGTACCTGTAGATCATGCTTAGCCTTTCGGCGACCCGCCGCGGCCCCCAAACGCTCGCGAGCACCCTCAAAAGCCACCTGCAACCGATCCTGATGCTCTAAGACCCATCGATGAACACTACCTGCCAACGGCTCTTCAACTCTACCAAGCAGGAAGTCAACTGGAAGTCTGGGCTCCTGCCCAAACATCAAAAAATACGGGCATTCCCCTGTAGCTTGGTGAGGAGTAGTGTTATAGGCAAAAAGTACCTGGGGGAGACAAGACGGCCATTCCCCCTTCTTTGACACAGGCAAGGTGCGCAACAGATTGTGCAAAGTTCGGTTGAAACGTTCGCACTGGCCATTTCCAGCAGGATGATATGGGGTAGTGCGCGACTTTTCAACTCCATATAAGCAACACAACTGCTGAATGAGAGCTGACTCAAAGTTACGGCCTTGGTCCGAATGGATACGACCAGGCACCCCAAATTTACAAAACCATTCCACCACCAGGACCTGGGCTACTGTCTCAGCTCGTTGGTCTCTAGTGGGTACAGCCAGGGTGTATTTAGTGAAAATGTCAGTCATGACCAACACATTCTACAGACCGGAACTTGAGGGCTCCAACACGGTGAAATCCAAGGCCACAATCTCATTTGGCCGTGCCGCCAACAGATGCCCCATGAAGCTAACAGGGGCGGGCTGAACACCCTTAGCACACTGACACCTCTCACACTCCTGGCACCAGCGGGCAATGTCTGAAGACATTCCCGGCCAGTAACACCGCTGCCACACCAACTGAGTGGTGCGTTCTACCCCCTGGTGTCCATGCTGTTGATGCAATTGCGTCAATACCTCCGACTTAATGACCGCCGGCAATAGCACTTGGAGGACCTCTTCCCCACCATCCGGGCGAAACGCCCGACGATAAAGCACCCCCTCGTTCTCCACCAGACGATCCCACTGCCGAAACAACATCACAGCAGACCTGGAAAGTTTCTTACGTTCCTCAGAGCTGGGTGGCGATTTCCGCCTCCAAAACCCCCATAGCTCTCCAATAACTGAGTCGGTCTGCTGCAGAGCACACATATCGCTAGTGGAATAACAAGGAAACGATACAATTTGGTTTACTTGAGTCACCAATCCACCTTGGCCGACTTGACGCAACGCAACGGGAACAGCCGCACCTAGGCACAACTCTTGGACTTCTACCACAGGGGGATTTTGGCGTGACAAGGCGTCAGCATTGCGGTTGCTCTTCCCTGATCTATATTTAAGCTCAAAGTCAAAGGCTGCCAACTGGGCAGCCCAGCGTTGTTCCATAGCACCTAACTTAGCTGAGGTCAGGTAGCTAAGAGGGTTATTATCAGTGTAGACCACACACTTATGCCCCAGCAGGTACTCCCGGAACTTCTCGGTCATGGCCCACTTGAGCGCAAGAAACTCAAGTTTCATAGAACTGTAGTTAGATGTATTGCGTTCAGTGGGCCTAAGACCTCGGCTGCCATAAGCTATGGGACGCACCTTACCTTGTTGCTCTTGTGAGAGGACCGCCCCTAGCCCCCCATGACTGGCATCCACCTCCAAAATAAAAGGACGTGAAAAGTCGGCATAGGCGAGCACAGGAGCTGTGGTTAGTCTACTCTTTAACCCCTCAAAGCTACTCTGACACTCAGTAGACCAAGCTTCCGCAAACTCCTTGGGCCCGCACTTTGACCGCTTCGGGGTTGCCAGCCCCGCAACCAGCCGGTGGAGGGGGGCAGCTAACCTCGCAAACCCCTCCACAAAGCGTCGGTAGTAGCTGGCAAATCCCAAAAATGACCGCAACCCTGCAACACTGGTTGGCCGAGGCCACTGTGAAACTGCCTCAATCTTACCTGGGTCTGTAGAGACCCCTTCCGATGATATCACATGACCCAAGTACTGTACTTCGCGTTTAAAGAAGGCACACTTGGACAACTTGGCCTTCAAACCTTCCCTAAGTAACCGGCTTAAGACGACCTCCATCCGGGCTAAGTGTTGGTCCACTGAAGAGGAAAACACAACAATGTCATCCAGGTACAAGAGGAGAGACTGGCACTGTTGGTCCCCAAACAACCGTTCCATTAACCGTTGGAAGGTGCTGGGAGCGTTACAAAGCCCGAACGGCATCCTATTCCATTCAAAGAGCCCAAACGGAGTACAAAAAGCAGTCTTAGATCTATCGGCCTCGCTAACAGGGACCTGATTGTACCCGCTGGCAAGGTCCATGGTAGAAAACCAACGTGCCCCTGCCAGCGAGTCCAATGTCTCCTCAATACGGGGTAGAGGGAAGGCATCCTTTCTGGTTTTAGAATTTAAGTGACGGTAGTCTACACACATGCGCAGGCTACCGTCCTTCTTCTTGACCAGGACAATAGGTGAAGCATAAGGACTGCAGCTCTCTCTAATTACCTGGGCCTCAAGCAGTTGGTTGATGTGTGCCTTCACTACCTCATACTCAGAAGGAGGAATACGCCTATACCGCTGCCGCACAGGAACTTCATCCATCAAGGGGATGTCATGGGCAATGAGGTTAGTACATCCCAAATCCCCATCGTGTAGGGAAAACACAGACAAATACTTGTCCAGTAGCGCCCTCACCTTACCTTGTTCTTCCGATGACAACACCGACAAATCGATTGCCCTGATCTGTTCTTGTACAGACGGAGAAGCCTGCACCACTTGTGTACTCACCCTAGCCGACACCACCGGGACTTCAGTGACCTCTGGGGGTAAGCTAACCACATACACATGGTTGACAGTGCCTACGACTGTGCTAGCATACATCACTACATCTATTGTGCTCACATTGACTACAGGCACATAAGCCGTACCATGATCCACCTTTACTAGAGCCGGAGATGCCAACAAACCTGCTGGAAGACCAGAATCTGGTGGCTCAAACAGGACTGTACCACTTGAGTACTGTGCAGAGCACGTTACGGCTACCAATTTCATGGTGCCCCCTGGGATGCGACACGCCCGGCGTCCACGTACTTTAACTCGGCTCCCCTGTTCCAAAACTGGCTGGACTTCAATATGATGACAATATTGCAAGGCCTGGAAAACAGAAATAGGGGCTTGTGACACGACAGGTACATCAAAAAGATTTGTGCCATGCTGGCCAAAGAGCTCCCGGTAGCAGCGGCTCAGGATATTCATTCCCAGAACCCCAGGAACCTGAGCATACAAACTACCTGGAGGATCTCTGACTACCAGCACTCCACAACCTAAGACCCCCCGCCCACAAAGCTGCACGTCAAGCTCCAAGTAACCAATATACGGAATTGAGAGACCATTCGCGGCCCGGAGCTGTAACCAGTGGCACGACCTAAGCTGTTCCTGACCCCAAGACCCAAAATTCGTCAAGAAACAACTCTCCGTGATGGTGGACACCATAGAACCAGTGTCCACCAGGCAAGGTACATCAACCCCACCCATACATACGACGAGTTGCGGACACGTTGACATAAAACGAGACATAAAATCGGCATCATTTAGAACACCCGAGCCTGTCCCTTCCCCGACCAAGCTGTGGCCCTGCAGCTCAGCGGGAATTAGTTTTCCGACGGTTGCCTGGACTGTGACTGCACACCCCTCGTTAACGCTGAATCTGCACGTGCTGGTGGGAAACGGGGAGGTCTCCGTTCCCCATCACAGTCTCTGGCAAAATGACCAGACTGCTGGCACCTTCTGCAAATAATCTGACTACGCCCGGATGAGTGCGAACGTGGCTGAGGTTTTTGAATTTGGGCCACACTTTGAGTCAATTGATTCAATTGTTGTTGCTGCTTTTTCAGCATTTCCCGCAATTCACTCAATTCAGAAGGCGCTGAAATACTACTACTCCCTGTGTGCTGATGTCCCTGTACCCCATACTGAATACCATAGGCCGAAGGAACGGATTGACTTCGACCACGGGCCCCCCCAGGCATTCCCTCACGTTCCCAGCGCATAGCTTCACTGCGAACATCCAACAACATAGCAGTGGGTTGCCGACGGACTAACTGTTTCAATTCACGTCGAAGAGCACCATCACTAACATGTTCAACAAATTGATCACGCAATAAAATATCGGAATTTGGCATACCATGGGGTGATTGCCGTTTCACTTTTTCCAGGAGATTCAACAGGACCAAGGAGAACTCCAACAAAGTCTCCCCATCCTGTTGTTTCCTGGAAAAAAAAGATTCTTGAAGAGCTACATACGAACTCGTGCAACCATACAATTCACGTAACGCCTGGATAATTTTGTTTGGATCCTCCCTCTCGTCCCTTGACCGATATCGAATTTCCTCCCTCGCCTCTCCCTCCAAATGATCAAACAAGAAAAATGCCTGATCAATAGTAGAGAGATGGCGGAGCCGCATGCAGGCCTGAGCCTCCTCTACCCACTCATCGATCGTACTGCCAGACCTACCATTAAATTTGGGGCACTTTCGGTCACGAGGAACAAAAACAAATCGATCCGCTGCTGATGCACTAGCACCAGTGAGAGGAGGGTCTACAACTGTAGGAATGGGAGCATTAGATGGACCCGGCTGGGCAACTGGCACTTGCTCCTGTCGCAATCTTTCATTATCTGCCCTCAACTGGGCTACCAATTCTCTCAACTCACGTAATTCATCGTCCATAATGGCAAGCTACACAATCACTTACCACTACTGATGAAAATACCCAACAAAGGGTCTACCCTTCACCCGAACCTGCGAAGTGAAAAAGAGAACTGCTGCCGTCCGATTTCTGCAAAAACCAAAAAAAATACAAAATATACAAAACAAGACCAACATAAACGATACGCACGTCTCTGCACTACACAATAGAGAGACCCTGCCGACTACGCCAGAATGTGGCGGGGGTCGCTACAGGTTAACACACAAGCCCAGTTCATCTACTTGTAGAAGATTCGACTACGCCACCTGGGGAAACTTCACCCAGGAAATAAAAATAAACCTCAACGTTTGTTATTAGGTCACACAGGTTCGGTTCTCCTAGAAGAGTAGGCAAGAGACGTAGGTACCGTATAAAATACAATTTATTAACAGGATGAATTCACAAATATAAATAAAGCACTTAAAATAGCCTCAGTAACACTATTCCACCCCTGGCAACGTTAAGGAGGCAGCGACAGGCAATGAATTCAGGAATAAACGATACATAAAATCTGAATTTACACAACAAAACCAAAATGTAATTAACCTACAGGGCTGAGGTTACCCACAGGAGTGATCACCAGTGCTAGTTATCCAAAAGCACACTTCCACACCTCACTGCACACTCAGATCACACACCCAAACACTACAGAAGGGTCCACGGCAAACGTTGAAACACTACCACCACCACAAAAGATCCTTCACCCGTGGGACCCCAGCTCCTGAAAGAAATCAAAAACAAATGAATAAATCTTATAAACAGAAATAAATCAAATTCACAAATCACATGAAGGTTCATATAACAAACAATACTGGATAAAAATCACCAGTAGACATCACAAATCAACAATGCACAAATATTCAGCTAAAAAGAAAAGAACAAAAACAACCAAATAAATTTAATTCAAACTACAAGCAAGACCGAACTCGCACGGAGCAATCACGTAGTCTGTACACTAGCTCCGATCATCAGGTAAACCGTCCTCCACCCCGACGATGATACACTAGAAATCAGACAGCAGCAGCAATTCCCTTTATTAGTTGTAAGACAATATTCCTGCCATACGGCAGCAGAAAAATGACGAAGCTGCAGCAATAATCGCCCCGAGCGAAAGGGAGAATCCTGAGGCAAATACAAACAATAAAAATATAACGGTGTTACTACACATCACCCACTAAAATTTCCCACTCGTACCATACACAAAACACTTACCAAACGAGAGTGTGCTCTGTAATCCGTTCACAGGCCAGGATACACTGCTTTCATATAACCCACTGCTATACTGAAGTACAGGGAACTGCACATTACTCAAACCACCCGCCAATCGTCAAACCGACTAAAGTTAGACCATCGATTTACTACGACAGCTTTAACTCACGTACCTGAAAAGGGGGGGGGGCAGTCAAATCCACTACTAAAGCAACCGACGGAGACACACACAGATGCAAAGACAAGCTAGGATGCAACAAAATCATTAGTGCCACACGAGCAATAATTAAAAAGGTTAGGAAACTGCTATGTACTAGCAGCACATACCAAAAGCCACCGTTGAAACAAACAGAAAGGGGAGGATCCGGACGTGACGCATCACCAGCTGCAACCAACCAGCTCTAAAATAGGGAGCACTCGTCGCTGATTGGTGATCACAAGTGCCAATCACCAACACTTACCACATTCGTACGGTCACATATGCAGATAAAGTTAGATATTCTATATATCCAATTTTACATATAGAGATAAGCCATAATATAGTTTACATTTTGTACCGAAACTATCAATCAAGCAGCATAAATTTGCTATACAGTATATATTGCTCTATGTGAGTATATTCCCGGTAAAGTTGGATGTACTATACATCTACCGTAACTAATATGTACAATATGTATCTGTTTAATGTTGGATTTGCTTATAGTAGTATAATTCACTATAAATGACTAATCTGTTAATAAATTAAAGCTATTAATTCATTATGTGGTGATACTGAGAATTATGAAACCTGTGAAGTGTTGCTCAATTTACAACAATTTAGCTGTTGTGGTTATTTTTGTCATCACTGTTATTTGTTGTGTGATGATGCTCAGAGACAATCATAGCTGCCTTCACACACTGTAAAAAGTGGCAATCTACAGCTTTTACCTTAAAAAGCTGTTTCTACATGCTTTAACCTATAAAAATTTGATTTGTTGGTATGATTCAGTGATGTTAATATTTAGTTTCCATTTTCCAAAAATCTTAATAGATCATGGATCACTTTCCCCATGCAGAGCAGAGTCAGACCCATTAGGCGACCACCTAGGACAACATCTCAGGAGGGCGTGGATTTACCAAACCAATTTCAGTGTGCTGAATGAACTGCACCTCGTGTGGCTCTGGCGCTCTGATTACATGTACTCCCTAGAGTCGACTCGCAGCGATGAAAAACTTGAGCGATGTATACAGTATCTTGTCAGGCGTGTTTGAGGGGAGGGTCCTCATCTAGGGTGCCAAATGATATAGACTGATAAACTAGCCTCTGCCAAGCCAAGATTCAATTATGCAGACAATAGAACGTTATACAATGGAATATATCAACAGCACATCAGCAATGTGAGGTTCCCGGGAATTTAACTTAGTTTTTTGCTAGATGTGTTGATGGGTTTTTGTATAAAAGAGTGGAAGCAGGTGTGAGAAATGTATTTTTTTCTTGCAAGCTTTTAAAATTATAATTGTCATTATAAGCGTTTAATTGTATTTCCAAGTGTGGTGTTGCGTATGTTTTACTAGTACGCATGTTTTCAGAACAAAGGAATCTTAAAAGCAGTAAAAAATATATTATTAGCTTTGATTCTGCCTGGCAGTAATGAAGCCTTTTCAGTATTTCAATGACACACGAACAAGTAAATTAGAAAGGCTGAACGGCTCCTTAAGATGGGAATGAGAAGAGACACTTTGAATAAGAATGTCTGAGGACTTTCTTTGAGCCATAAATGAAAAGTACAGCACACATGGGTTATTATTATGTCTAAGTAAACAAGATATGCTTGGTTTAAAAATGTGAGCGTGTACGGAAGCGATGAGCTAAACAAGCAAAATTGAAGGCTTGCTTATTTTCAACCTTTATTTTATGAAGCATCTTTTTTCATATTGCTGTTCTACCCCTGTTGTGCATCTTTGAGTGGTACCTAACAACTTTAGTCATGGTAAAATCTCTCATAAAGCCTCTCATTGCTTTATTTGAAATACAAAACTGTAAAGGTTGGTCGTGCTGTACAACATTGTTCATACTGACAAGGTCGCATCAAATTCTGTAGAAATTCTTTATTAATCACTTGTTAATCAGTACATGTTGTACATGGTGTGTCGAGATACGACTTACGCTAAGACTCATTGTCATTCAGCGTTAACAGAACATCTTAAACCTGTCAAGGCTTGAAACAAGGAATGTCTGTCTTCCTGAAAAACCAATGCTAGGACTAAGCCTTTTAATAATATAAACCGTACAGTCTGCTCCCTTCTCCCAGTCTTCTTTCTGTTTAATATTAGGCAAAAGGCCCAAGAAAATACATATCATCCTGTCGGTTTCGTGAAAGCCACCTTTCAAGTTATTGAAATCGACCTAGATTTTTTTTCTGAATACGCAGAAAAACGAAGGGTGCCGTTTTAATAAACTGAAGCAGCTTCTGGGCTGACACCTCTGGTTCGCACCTCGGCTTTGTTCAGCTTTGTGTAACAGACAGGGATGTCATTGATTTAAGAGAATATCAGAGACGGCCTGTTCTGAAAGTGAATGTCCAAAAATCCCCAGAGGCTGACGTTTCTGTTATGTTTTAATTTTCATGTCTATACAGGTCATAGCAATCGCAATGGATGTTTTCACCGATGTGGACATGTTTAAAGAATTGGTGGATGCCTCAGTCAGAAGTGTTCCTGTCTACATACTCCTCGACCACAATCACTTCAAAAGCTTTCTCAATATGATAGAAAAACAAGACATCCAAATCCAAAAACTCAGGGTAAGTGTCCATATTCTACTGCAGAGTGCCTTCAAGTCATGTCAGAATCAAAATGACCTCCATCCCAAAACAGCATCATTTACTATATTAACACCCTTATGCTTGCTAGAAAACAGACATGCAAAAATACATAAAATATAGAGATGAAGAAATATTTTAAAACCTTTATGTTACTATCTTTTGGTCCAGTGGTGTGATTCTTGCCTTGCCTCATATACACCGTTTAATAAGCCAACAGTGCTACTGCATATCAGAAAGTATGCATTTGGTTGTTTCATTGTGTGATTTCACTGAAACGCAGAGCAGGCAGTGAAGCGAAGTGCAGTGCATGTCTGAGAGGGTCTGAGTGTATCTGAATGTCCCGTTCTGCTCAAGAGAGCAGTGCCATGCTAGACAAATATGTCGCCTCTCTACCATTGACAAGAGCGAAGCTTTTCGCTTAATGTGCGAACCTGTGCATGAAAGGGTTTTCTCGATTGAGTGCGCTCGCTGAAGGAGACAGAATCTGTGTACTGGATCAAAACATACAGGAAATGGAATGAACCGACAAACAAACTGTCAAAATGCTGTTCCAGATCATTCTGGCCCAATTTAATACCAGTTTAATACCTATTGTCATGCGTGTTACCATGATAGTGCTGTGTCTTTGTGTGTATGACTCTGTGCAATGGCTATGTTCATTTTTTGGCCATGTTTTATGGACAGGCCACTTATCGTGAACTCTGATTCATCATGAGGATTTCTGTTGAACCACCTGTATTAATATGGTGATTATCAGTACATTTTAAGGTTCAAAGCTCATGTTTGTAATTCAGTTAGACTGGATTTTTAATAATAAAGAGCAGTAATAACACTTTACTACTAATTTACTAATTCTTATTTATTTATTTATTTTTGGTCACACTTTATTTTAAGGTCCAATTCTCGCTATTAACAAACCATTAACTACATCTATTGCCTCAATAAACTCCTACTTTTCTGCTTATTAATAGCTAGTAAGGTAGTTATTAAGTTTAGGTATTGGGTAGGATTAGGGATGTACAATATGGTCATGCAGAATATGTGCTTTATAAGTATTAATAAACAGCCAATATGTTAATAAAAGGCATGCTAATAAGCAACCAGTTAATAGTGAGAATTGGTCCCTATACTAATGTGTTGCCTTATTTTTTAATAAAATACCATTTTATAAACATGGTGCAGTTCAGTTTCATTTTTTCTAAATTATCTCTTGCATTAAATGAACACACATTCCTTGCATCGACTGAAGGCCAATTTTATTAACATTTCTTAAATTTTGTAAAATATTTCAAACAGAGCCATAACAAATATTTTACTATGGAACAGCATTAAACAGATCATCACACTAAAACCAACAAATCAAAGGATCAAAGGACAAAGAAGAAGCAACAGCAAACATAACGGCAGGAACGGTGTCATAAGATGAAGCTCAATTTTTACGTCTCCCCACACAAGCATGTTTCGTCATGGCTTTTGCATCATGATCAGATGTACTTGTAACTGTGAGGGAACGAGACACAGTTCACCTCAAGCTCCAACATCAACCAAGCATATGTGCATCAGCCGAGAAAAAAAGAGAGACACAGTATGATGCTATTCGCGTTTTGACAAGCATCACTGTTCTCTGTGGCAGCATGAGAATGATAAAATAAATAAATAAATAAAACACCAATTACAGACCTAAATTCACTACAACCATGTTAAAAAAAAGGCTTTCTGTCATCCTGAGAGAAACAGATTTTATACTGGCCAAAATCACTTCACGCAGTTGTGGCTTTCAAGCTCTTGAGGAAGACCTTCCCAGGGGCAGCAACTGTATATCTGTGACCATGTTTATTCAAGAGCTTCAAATTCAGGTGTCAAGGGCAACAAATGCAATTTTTGTTATTAGATACATATCTGCGTGTGACCAGATTTCCTCATTTATCTGCATTATATTCTTCTAGCTGATTGCTGGGGCTGATGTCAATGTAAAAATTTGACTGACAGAATGCATAACCGGAAAAACAAAACATCAACAGCAATCTGCAAACCTGTCATGCTGTTACTTTTGTTCCTGTTACAGAGCTCTTCTCTCTCTCCTCTCCCACTTTTTTTCTTTGTTCAGGGCCATAAAGGAAATGAAAGTTGTTGAAATGAAAGAGCTGTTCTTTGAGAAACTTAAACATATACATGCCCACCAAAAGAAAATTCTGGAATATTTTCTACATGATCAGTTTCAACTAAATACTGTCTTTGCACTTTATAAGCAAATCAGTTAACCATTTATTCAGGTGGACATTCATATCAAATATGATGACACCTGGAAGTATTCATGTACCGATTACGAGCCATATAAAGAAGCTATGAACTGGAAACACTGTCCTCCCACGTCTTCCCAGAGGGTATTAACTATTATTATATGAAAAACAAGCTGCAATTAAGCTTTTTTTTTTTCCTCACCACACCTCACTAAGTGCCATCATCAGAGTATTTTTCTGCTACTGACATTTTTTGAATGTCTGTTGACTCAATATATTAAAATGACATTACACAGCATAGCAACAGCTACTGAAGCAGATCCTGAAATTTCTATGGTTGATTTATTAAATTAAATTTAACATACTTTCTTCACTGTAGACACAAGAACCTTTCATTTTACAGTTGCATATGACATACCCATTGTCATTAGTGTTGTTTGGGTGCACACATATGGTACATATAAACTTTAACAGCTTTGTTGCTTTAGTAGCAGTGATAAGAACTGACCCTTGGCTTCACCAGACAGGCTTACTGTCATTATCTTTGTTTGCAAAGCAGTAATGAGGTTTGTTTGCCTTTCATTTAGTTTTTGTTAAACAGACTTACCAATGTCTGTTTGTAATTTCTCATAAAATCATATGTTTGAATAAAACGGGATATTCAGTAGGAAAAAAAAAAAAAATGCTGGACAGGACTTTGTTCATTGGGAATTGATTGGATGAAAAGTGCATCTTACAAACCAGAATGAAAAAAGGTGGTTGGAGGAATAGTAAGAGAGAATTGTCACGTCAGCAAGAAGGAAATTATTTCAACCCAGCAGGCACCAGACGTCTATGTAACGTCAGGTTGACGTTGGACATGACGTCGGACAGACGTTTCATTTTGGTTGAAAATGAAAATCAGGTTGACGTCAATATTTGACGTAAATTTGATGTTGACTTAACGTTGGATTTTGGTTACACAACCTAAAAACAACAAAATATCAACGTCAGCTGATGTTGGTATTGGACATCAATTTAACATTGACATAAGACGTTGAATTTACATTGAATTTTGGTCACCCGACGTCGCAACCGAAATTTAACCAAATATCAACGTCTTATGACGTTGTGTGCCTGTTTTGTGCCTGCTGGGAAAGGCAGAAGTTATACTGCATCAGACTTTTTGATAACTGATTATATTCACTAAGGGCAATCAATCCAACTTGATCTCATGATAATTCGTATGTATTTTACGTAAAATGTGGTTCTCCAAAACGTACATTTACTTATGTTTTTACAGGCACTAAAATGCACAATACTGACGTATTTTCAGCATTTAAACGTAATGTTATAAAACTGACGTATTGACGACACCTAAAAATAAATCTTTATGAATATTGAAATCGCGGCATTAATTTTATTATTGTAGTTGTTTTAGTTGTCATATCAATGACCTTATGTTTTCAGTTGCATTATTAAATTGTTTACTCGTTTACTTAATATAAAATGATAGGCTAACATTTCATTCTGTTCTGTGTGATTTCTGCTGCCAGCTTATTTCCAAGAATAGGCCTACATAATGTGAAACAAGACTTCACTTTAAACCCTTAAAATAAATAACATTTCTGCAATCGTTTAACCTTTACTTGTCATGTAATGTTTACTTTGTTTGCCATGGGCCACAAAAGGCGTTTTCTCCGACAAAAACTATAAAACTATAAAAACACCAAAAACGCAACATAATTACGAAATGAAACAATTTTATTCGTACGCTGTAATCCAGATCTTTTGAATCCATACGACTGCGATGAAGAGACCCAGATACAAGCCTTTATTCGGCGATCTTCATCTCCATCCCGAGCAGCGAGTCCAGCGACCGTAAACAGCAAAGCCCGCGCTGACTGACGCGCTCTTTGCTAATTCAAATGTTGCCACTTCAAACGACAGGTTTTACGGCAGGATACTCGAACACTCATTTGCTGCGTCCCAATTCGCCTACTTATACTATGCCCTAAAAGCATGTACTCTTTTTGTGAAGAAAAAGTACATACTTTTGAGTATGTAGCAGAATAGTAGGCAAGCTTTGGGACATACTACTTCGTCATAGCTGCTTCTTTAACGGATGCTCTGTTGCTTAGATACGTGCATCCTGTAACGGTTTAAACTGCGCTGTCAATCATCTTGTCACAGTTAACATCATCCACATTTCGTTTAATTTGATTTCCTACCGTATTGGAGAGAAATAAAGAAGCACATCGTTGGTCTTTCATGCCTAGAGCTCTGCTCATGTATTTGCATAATGATGCATTTCAAAGTTAATGACCAAACGTATCATTATAAAAGTTCACAGTGTTGCTGCAGATGAAGTATAAAGTGGATAACATTAAACTGATATTTTTTCATCAGGTTAGACATTGATTATTTATCACTCAAATCCCTTTCTCTACCTGTCCATTGGTCGCGCATATCCACCATGTTTGTAGTTTTTAACACTTTTTATGTGTGTTTGTAGTTCTAATCGAATCCTCGCAATGTGTTGTGGGCAATATTAGCAGTTAGAGTGTGCATCGATCTGCACTTCAAATTCTAACCGGAAGTAGTAGACCATCCGGGAATCTCTGGCATACTTTTTTAAACATACTATGATTTGGGACATACTAATTCTATTTTCGAATACTATTTAGGACGAATAGTATGTGAATTGGGATGCAGCAATTTGCTCTCGCCTGCATTCGTCACAGATTGCGACATGCCGTGTTTCTGGTAAGGTGTGTTTGAAAGATGTTTTTGATATTTTTGTTTGAATCTGAGAGCTCTCTGACCCTCCATAGACAACAAGGGTCCTTACAAGATCAAGGTCCAGAAAAGTACCAAGATGATCGACAAAGTAGTCCATGTGACATCAGTCTGTCAACTGTAATTTTACGAATCCACGAGAATACTTTTTGCGCAAAGAAAACAAAAATAGCGATTTTATTCGAAAATGTGGAAGGTTTTTAGGTTTAGAGGTAGGAGTGAGATTAGCGACTATAAAAATATTTTTAATGCTATATTGTTACTAAAATGGTTATTTTCCTGCATATTTCGGTCAATTGCGTTTTATATCCTTTTACATTCGCTAAAAAATGGGGTAGGTTAAGGTTTGGAGGTAGGTTCATGGGTCTAAAAATCTAAATCGCTTATTGATAAAATGATAAAAATGCATATTCGCTATAAAATGGGTAGGTTTAGGTTTGGGGGTAGGTTAAGGTGTTTAAAAATCTAAATCGCTTATTGATAAAATGATAAAAATGCATTGATACGAATATCTTGATATAAAAGATACGTAAATATTTTACATTTTTTAGCTAAAAATACGTAGCAATTTGTACATTTTAAACATTGAAATACGTCAAAATTGTACATTTTAGCATCAGTAAAAATGTACAAAAATGTACGTTTTGTGCTTGTAAATGTTACGTATTAATAACTACATATAAACCATGAGACCAGGCTGATCAATCATATTTTCATTACTACTTTTTGAGAACTCTCTGAGAACAAAAATTTAAATAGATTTTAAATTCTGGTAACACTTTAGATTAGGGAACACTATTCTCTATTAACTAGTTGCTTATTAGTTGTTATAAAGCACATATTAATGGCATATTCTGGATATTCTAGATCCCTTAATCCACCCCATACCTAAAGTCAACAACTACCTTACTAACTATTGATAAGCAGCAAATTTGTAGTCTATTGAGGGAAAACTTTTAGTTAGTAGTGGAATATGTGTTCTCTAATCTAAAGTGTTACCAAATTTCTTAATTACACCTGAACATTCAGGCTTGTGCCTGAGACATTGTGGTACTTGATATTTTATTAAGTTTGGGAGGAGCATGTTCAAATAATCAACCAATTAGTACAGGTAGAGAACGTTCAGATAATTAACTAAATTAGCACAATAGCAAATATGTATACAGCAAACATACCTTTGTCGCACAACAGTTTTCTGGCATCCCTCCTCCACCCCAGCTCCTCACTCCTAACTATTCCTATCCCATCTTAGGATAGTGGAGGAGTTCTCTGGGTTCGGGCTAAATTCTGAGCTCAGAGCCCTCCTCTCGGACAGCATGCCAAATATGCAAACTTGCATAATTATGTTTGCTTGTTTTCTCACTAAAATGTATCTAACTTTTTTTTCCCCTTGGCTATAGAATATGAGGATACGCACAGTGAAAGGCCAGCAATATTGTTGCAAATCTGGGGTAAAATTCCATGGAGGAATGGGGCAGAAATTTCTTCTTGTTGACTGCCAAAAAGTATTTTTTGGATCATACAGGTAAGGAATTATTATTTTTTAACTTTATTATTTTTTAACTTAAGGGGGGGGGGGGGGGGGGCTTTGATATGATTATATAATCCAAAACCATTCATGTTTTTTTTTTTTTTTTTTTCTTTTTAATGTGGCTTTAAATGTCCATATACTTCTCTGGGGCATTTTATATAAGGACTCCAAAAACATTTAACACATGTCAACAAACAGTGGCTTTCAAACGCATTTTTCAAATGATTGCAGTCATTTAAAACTTACCCAAGATAAATTGCATTCCAACACACTTGCATATGTTGCTAGGACTGAATTTAATAACTATGTTTATGTTCATTTCTTGTTTGACAGCTTCATGTGGTCCTACGAGAAGATCAACCTCAGCATGGTTCAGGTTATAACAGGCCAATTAGTGGAGACTTACGATGAAGAATTTCGGACGTTGTACGCTCGATCGACAGTCCCAGCACAGTTTCAGACAGCCAGTATGAACCAGTGTGAGACAAAGCCCAATGGAAAAATGGATGGATATCTGATTCATTCCAGCAACCCCTTTGAAAGGAAAGATCATTTAAGGCACACACTTGACGCTGTTTACCGGCAAGCCTGTGAAAGGAAATCAGGATTTTCGGCACTGAGAGAGGTTGAAGAAAGGCCACTTGTTACACCGCATGCTCGATTCCTTCAAGACACATCAGAGTTTTACAAAAGACACAGCTATGCAGGAGAGCGGCAGGAGCCTGTGTATCTGCCAAAATTGCCCAAATATGGCTCTAGTAATTGGAACGTGGCAGCAGAGAGCAACCGTTATGACTGCTTCTCCAACAACGTGGACAACCAGTATGAAAGTTACGTCATCAACCCGATGTTCAGAGGCTCAAACATGCGCCAATCTTACCACGGCCACGACAAACAAATTCTCAACATGAGGCAAAACCTGCCCAGTTTAGCAAGTACTTCCAAGTCCTTCCTTCGGACATGGAGGATAGAGTCTTACCTCAACAACAACAACGACGCACCTTATGGCGAGAGCTATGATTATCTGGACCAATTTGAGGAGAATAAAATGGCTCCTCCGCAACACTCTCGCATCAGGTCATCGGTTGTTTTCACGTCCACCATACCGGAACAACCAGAGACAAACAGCTACTCCAATAATTCAGCGTCCTCCAACCACAATCCGGCACGAATTCAGTCAAACGCTCAAATGTATTCTTCAACCCAGTGGAATCAGACAGCACAGCACGATGACTACATGCTAAAGAGGCGCAGTTTACAGATTTTAGAAAACTCAGGAAGTAACATGACCTATAGCTCTGGAAGGGATGCAATATATGCAAGTTTAAACAGAGCCAAAAATAGATTTGCAAACAAGGAGCATGACTACCAGCAAGAAGACCGATACAAAAGACACAGCCTGGTCGATACCAGGTGCAACACATTTAATAGTGACTTGAACGAGCCCTCTAGTTACAAGTACGCATCTTTACCTAGAAGACAGAAAATCTGCAACGTGTCTGCAGATGAGAATCCCAGAAATGGAGCGTACACACCAAATTTCAAAGAGGACCAGAGGTCTGTCTCACATCACGATTTCAAAAAGACAGATGAGAGCACAATTACCTCAGGAAACATATGGCAAGAGCCTCCCTCGAGGACTGTGTCAGCAACGCTTCTGGACAGAGAGGACAGTCAGCCTTCGAAACCAAACAGCGCATCATCGCAGCGCTTCTTGAAACGGAGCACCAAGAAAATAAAATCCCTTCTAAACATCCCACAAAAGGGGGACAGCTCACCGAAAGAAAAGAACTCAGAAAGTCTTAAAATGGGAAGCAGCACCGATACGATTCTCTCAGATTACAACGACACCGCGCAAGGCAAGAAACACCAGGGTAGCACTGCCAATTCCACCAAGTCCGTTGAGAGCAGCAGACTGAAGCGAGCAAATGGGAAGATCCCTGGAGCTGAGAATCACTCTCCAGGCCTGGCAGGAGAGACATCTGCGCCTCGGTTCAGCACCGAAGAGCTTCATCCGACGCACACACCTGCAAGCACAGAGACTTCCAAAACACAGGAGCAATCCACGGTCGTTTCTCAGAACGAGAAGACAGACTCAACACTAACAAGATCGGATCTGTCGTCAAAGCAACAAGTATCAGTAAACAGGCTGTATAGCAGATTTGAGCCACTTTGCTCATTTGAAAGCAGGCGTCCCACGGCAGTCCAGCAGCCTGCCTATGTACCTGCACAGAGTCACGTAAGTGACAAAACAAGGAATTCTGTCGTTTTAGGAAGACAGCCCATGAATGACCATAGCAGTTATGCAAACCAGCAGACACAGGGACATGACAATAGAATTGGGCGTTTCATTCAAAGGGTTGGAAATTTAATACACAAGAATAAGTACTGAAATAACTAGTGAAATGATGTTGAAGTTGAAGCGTGTCATTTCTGCACCACTATACTGACCAAATGGAATGGCAAAAATTGCACAAATAAGTATTTTCAAAAAGGTTTCTTAAGCACTATTCTCCACTTTTCAATGGTCAGATTAACAGATAGTCCTGCCCCTAACTATTGCCAAGGTTGTTATGTCAGACTGGCTGGGATGCTCATGCTCGAATGGCTTGTTTAAACTGTCACTGCATATTAAACTGGGATAGGAGAAAGTATTTTCAGATCCTAAAAAATTACACATTTTGGCTTTAAAAATGTGCAACAGTGATGTTTACTTGAATGCATTATTGCTAATGCCAGTGTTGAAGGTTTGCAATATAACTGGTGGAAAATGCTGCAAGCACTGTTACACTGTTACTTTGTACCAAGTGTTGTGTTGTTATTATTATTAATATTATTTGTACATTTAAAAGGAATGTTTTTAGTGGGGATAATGGGCAGATTGGGTTAATAATTTCTGTCATTTGAGTAACTGCTGTTCTGAAAAATTACCTGAGGACAAAACCTCCCATTTTTGTCTGCTTACAAGCTGTAGTAAACCATCCATACAACTTTAAATTGCACTTCAGCCCAGACAAAAGCTTCCCTGAGATATCCCGAATTGTTTTTTTTTTTAAAGTTGACATTGAAATGCTGGAACATGCATGCAAGATATATAATGTTGGTTTGTGGGGGTACAGGGTACTTACCAAATAAATGAATGGTCATGAAACTGATTGATTTTGAAACTGTACTAGGCTATTATGTGCTAACTTTTTTAGATAACTATTGTGTATAACATATATTACAGCTTTAATTAATATGGTCAGAATTCCTGGACTTTATACTGACACCAAATGGTGAGGATGCAGTATTATGCAAAAGCAAAAGTCCTTTAAGGGGGTGTAAACGAGAATTGGCTGGTCATAGGATCTCAACATGGTGGCTTTCCTAAAGGTGATTCATCCCAAAAGCCAAACAGCTTTTATTAGGCTACTGAAATGATTGGACTCGTCATCTAATGTGCATATCAGTTTGAGCACATCTGTTAAATTTACTATTAATTTTTTTAAAGGTAAAACATTTTTAATGACAAAAGTTGACCTATTCTGTTACCCATGCATTACAATCTTCTTTTGTCAATATATAAGGGTCAAATGGGGAAAAAAAGCTAATTTAATGATCTTTAGGCATACAGTTATGTTGCTGAAACTGCTTTAGCAGGTTCTAGCATTAGTGCATTATTCAACAAACTCTCATGACAAGAGTTTGCATTTTAAAATTTGGCAAATTTTAACTGTATTTGTTTAAATTTCATATGCTATACAAATACTTTGCTTGAATTCTTAAGAAATCTTAAATTTCTTATTAACTCTGTGGCTCGGGAAGTAAAGTGTTGCATTAAGGGTTGCGGACTTGTAACCCAAAGGTCGTGGGTTCAATTCTCAGTACTGGCAGGAAATGTAGGTGGTTGAGTGAATGAACAGCACTCTCTTCCACCCTCATTACCCCCGACTGAGGTGCCTTGAGCAAAGCACCAAACCCCCAATTGCTTCCTGGGCACTGCAGAAAAATGTCTGCCCACTGCTCCGGATGTGTGTACACAGTGTGTGTGTGTTCACTGTGTGCCCTTGGATGGGTTAAATGCAGAGCACAAATTCGGAGTATGGATTACCATACTTGGATACACGCACAGGGCACAGGGTACAGTTTGTAGAAAACTGGGCAGCAACATCAAGCTGATACTCATTTCACAAAGTGCACATGTACAGTACAGTATACTGAACAAACAATAGAAAGGCTATTCTCTTACTACAGTGGGACTTTTTTTTTTTTTTTTTTTTGCACAAATACAATCAATGTTGCTTGTATCCCAACAGGGTACTTACCAAATAAATGGATGGTCATGAAACTGATTGATATTGAAACTGTATTAGGCTATTAGGCTACAAGGGGGGAAAAAAAGCACATCTATATATATCTATATATAAAAAAGCACATATATATATCCAAATGCAAATGCAAATGCAAAAAAAAAAAAAAAAAAAAACTGTATTAGCATAAAATACCATTCAGTTAATTTAAAGCAGAGTTTGCGATTTTGCACTTAATCAGATACAGTTTAGAATATGCATATTTGGCGTACTGTCTGAGGAGAGGGCTCTGAGCTCGAAATTTGACCCAAACCCAGAGTACTCCCACCATCCTTGGGTAGGATAGAAATGATCGAGAGTGAGGAGCTGGGATGGAGCAGAGATACTGGAAAACTGTCATGGAACAGAGATATGTTTGGCTACATATATGCCTCCTCTCTTGCTGATAGGATTATTTGAACATACTTTCAAACTTTGTTGATAAAATATCATTTGTAGCGAACTGGTGGCTAATTTGTATTAATTCTTAAGAAATAATTGTATGTGCTGTTTATTCCCCCCTGAGGGTTAAGTTTAGGGGTGGACTTTCATAGTGCCATTTTAGCAACAAAACTTATGTTTTTGTACGAGTCACATGTTCTTGTGAGATTGTTTAGTGTTAATATGCAGCCCTAACTCAGCTTATCCCAGATGAGTCTGTAAAATGAAAATATTTTCATTCAAAATGACAATTATACTCATAATTGCATGTGGATCCATTTGCAGTATAATTTAATAGACAGAGACAGAATCAAACAGGCAAATGGTCAGCAGGCAAAAACAGGAATATCAGAGGCAGGGCAGAGAGAGTCGGGGCAACAAGCAAAGGTACAGAATTCCAAGTCAAGGTTCATAAAGATCGAGAGCAGTCCGGGTTCATACATAGGAGTAACAATCAAAGGAAGGATAAACGCTCAGTAATGTCAGCCGGGGCAAAAACAAGACATTTACATTACATTTATGCATTTAGCAGACGCTTTTATCCAAAGCGACTTACATTGCATTCAAGTTACAGGTTCTACATTTTATCAGCTCTTGCTTTCCCTGGGAATCGAACCCATGACCTTGGCGTTGCTAGCGCTATGCGCTACAATTTGAGCTACAGGAAAGCTAGTCACAGTGAGTGTAACTGAGGACGCTGGTTAAATAGGCCAGGTGATGAGCCACACCTGGGCAGGTGATCAGCAGCCAAGCGGGGCATGGGAAATGGAGTGCGTGGAGAGAGTCAGTTTTCCGGTGAGGGTGCCCTCCGGTGGCCATCGGAGAGAGCCACAGAGGTGTGATTTATGACAGAGCCCCTCCCCTCCCCTGAGCAGCGAAGTAAGCAGAGCCGCTATGATGCTGAAGTTCCGTATAAAACGCCTGTAGAAATTGGCAAAGCCCAAAAAACGCTGTAGCTTCTTCACGGTCTTGGGCTGTGGCCAGTTTAGAACGGACTGAACCTTCTTGTCGTCCATGGCGACCCCCTCGGAGATGATGACGTAACCCAGGAAGGAGACTTGTGTTTGGTGGAACTCACACTTTTCCTTCTTAGCATATAACTGGTGTTCGATGAGGCGTTGCAGGACTGCTCGGACATGTTGAATGTGGTTTTCAAGGGAATCAGAGTACATTAATATGTTGTCGATGTAGACAATGACCCATCTGTTGAGCATATTGCGGAAGACGTCGTTGATGTAAGCCTGAAAGACTGAGGGACTGTTGGAAAGCCCGAATGGCATATCTAAATATTCATAGTGCCCGGATGTGGTTGAAAAAGCTGTCTTCCACTCATCGCCCTCCCGGATGCGAATTAGGTTGTAGGCGCTGCGAAGATCAAGCTTGGTGAAATATCTGGCTGAGCGTAGTTGTTCGAGAGCAGGAGGCACCAGCGGTAGTGGATAACGGAAATTAATGGTGATGTCATTCAAACTTCGATAGTCAATGCATGGACGTAGGCCCCCATCTTTCTTTTTAACAAAGAAGAAACCGGCTGATGCAGGAGAAGTGGATGGTCGTATGAAGCCCTTAGCCAATTCCTCCTCAATGTATGCCCTCATGGCTTCTGACTTGGGTTGAGATAGGGGAAACACTTTACCTTTCGTTGGCATCGCTCCAGGAAGTAGGTCAATTGCGCAATCATTGGGTCGATGAGGAGGTAGTTGTGACGCTTTAGATTTGCAGAAGGCCTCCGAGAGATCTTGATATTCAACAGGAAGATCCGCTGTGGGAGAGATTTAGGAGCACGGTGAAGAGGTGGATGTTGCATCAGGGCATTGAAATCGCAGACATTCTTTGTGACAGAATTCTGACAATTGTTGGATTTGTTTAGCGGACCAGGAGATACATGGGTTATGCTTCTCCAGCCAGGGTAGACCGAGGTTTACAGGATTCTGGGGGGAGTTGATGGCAAAGAGACATATGCGTTCGATGTGTAGGGAGCCAGTTCTTAGTGTGAGTTCTTGAGTCTTGAATTGGACCAGTCCCGCTCCCAGGGGTCGTCCATCTAGCGCTGTCACAGCCAGTCGAGATTCACATGTAACGAGAGGAAGATTATGAGAATTGGCGAAATTGATATCAATAAAGTTCCCCGCTGCCCCAGAATCTATCAAAGCTGTTGTTTCGACCGCAACCTCTGAAAAGATTAGAGAGATAGGGACCATTAAAGTGTTAGGATAGGGACTCACCGTAAAAGTATTCTTGGTGGGTGGTCGAGTGGGACAGCTGGCCCGCAGATGTCCAGATAGTCCACAATAAAGGCACAGATGATTTCTAATTCTGCGCTCCCTCTCTTCCAGTGACAAGCGGGTGATGCCGATGTGCATGGGTTCGGGTTCGGGGGCGGTAGCGGAGGCTGAGGAGAGAGTGAGAGGATGTCGAGAAGATCGTCGAGAGCGTAGTAGATTGTTGAGACGAATGGTGAGATTGATGAATTCCTCCAGTGTCTTTCCCTCATCGCGGCAGGCCAATTCTGTCTGTAATTCAGCCGACAACCCCTTGCGATACAGCAGTTTCAGAGGGCCGTTCTCCCATCCGGTTTGGGCTGCGAGTGTGCAGAAGGTTAGGGAGTAATCGGCTGCTGTGTCCTTACCCTGGCGGAGAGCGAGCAACTGTTCGCCAGCCTCCTTTCCGCTGGCCGAGTGCTCGAAAACTTCTCGAAATTGGTGGAGGAATTCGTTGAGTGGTGGGAACGAAGGCTGCCACCCTCTCACACTGCTGTAGCCCAATCCAGCGCTCATCCCGATAGTAGAGAGCAGACAAAGGATACACGACTGATGTCTGTGGGATAAAGTGAAGGTTGTTGATCCATGAACAGGGAGCATTGCAGTAAAAAAACCCTTGCATTTATTTGGAGTCCCATCAAACCTCTCCGGCAGCGAGAGTCGAGGGCTTGCAGCGTGGACGGTGGATGTTGAGCTCACCGGAAGAGGCTCTGATGCAGGTGGGTTTACAGCTGACGCTGTGCTTTGCATGGATTGTAGCGCACTCACCAATTCCTCAGTGAGAGTCGTGAGACGCTGGAGCTGAAGCTGGTGGGAAGCTAGTATGTTAGCTTGAGCTGAGATCTCAGATGAGAGTTGATTAACAGCTGCTGGATCCGAAGGTGGTGAAGTCTTCTGTAATGACTGGTCAGAAGCATGTGGATCCATTTGCAGTATAATTTAATAGACAGAGACAGAATCATACAGGCAAATGGTCAGCAGGCAAAAACAGGGATATCAAAGGCAGGGCAGAGACATAAACAATACCAGGCGGGAGTCGGGGCAACGAGCA
This sequence comes from Spinibarbus caldwelli, assembly GCA_039654775.1. Taxonomy (NCBI): domain Eukaryota; kingdom Metazoa; phylum Chordata; class Actinopteri; order Cypriniformes; family Cyprinidae; genus Spinibarbus; species Spinibarbus caldwelli. Next base: position 29,744,119 of record CM077243.1, read on the forward strand.
AAGGTACAGAGTTCCAAGTCAAGGTTCACAAGGGCAGGCGGCGAGGTTGACAAAGATCAAGAGGGGGGGTGGGGGGGGGGGGGGTGGGTTTACTGATACCGTCAGTCATGGAATCTCTGATATCAGCCTAGGCCTGGTTGTACGGGGTACTAGACGGCGCTAAATGCCCTCAAATGAAAGCAAACACAGTTAAAAGATCTGGAAAACTATCCAACGTGTTTTTGCAGTGTTGAGCAATGTATCCAATCAAAGACATATCTGTTGATTTCTTCAACGCAATGGCCAATCAGAAACGTTGTCGTTTTTCAGAATTCACTTACAGCTGAAAGCGCCGGAGTTTTGCACGCTCGGCTCGTGAATCATCTCATGATGACTAACTAAGTGCAGATGCGATGTAAATTCATTATAGATTCATTGTGTAGTTTAGAGAGCTTGATTATAGAACTTTGTGAGATCGCGATGAACTTTGATGATTGATGCTTTTCGTGATAATAATGGGAGCGCGCTTTCTGCATTTTCTAGGCTATCCATTCAAAATTTGAATTAAACTTTCGTTTTTCGGACATACATGCTGCAAAGTTTCGAGAATGATGCTGGATTCATGCTAGAAATATCAATGATAAGCAATGGACGGGGCAAAAATGCCTCAGTGATTTAATTCTGGAACCAGTCCTGGCCAAATTTCCACAGACAGCGCGCGTCCTGAGCGAGATCCAGTTCACAGACTAAAAGTGTGTGTAAACTTTATTGAGATCGGGAAGCAGTAATTTTGTTTCCAGTAAGGGATGATAGAAAGTTCAGAAATGACTACTGGTTGTTTATTTATTTTTTCCTCGTGTCTCACCACAGAGATTCAAAACGAACGCATTTCAAGTGGCACGGGAAAAAGACACGGAAAACTTGAACATCAGAAAATGAGCGCGCTGCGCGCTCATTTGTGCTTCAAGATGAAGGGCCATCAACTGACGAAGGGCCAAAACGGGAAGCATTGGCATTCAAATCAGCAGCAAGAGTCAAAGCTCCACAGTTTAGTAAATGCAGGCAACCTCTTTAAGTTATTCTTAACTGCGCTGTATTGACACAATGCGTTGCAATATGGTAGCGCATTGCTTTGATGCATACATTCGAAAAAAAAAAATAAAAAAAAATATTTTCCTTTTTTTTTTTTTTTGCCCCCCCCCCCGACTTGAGAGTCAAATGTCGCCCATGCACAGGAGTAATGCTGCCTTCACGTGCTATCGGAAATTTCCTATTTCCCACTTATGAAGTCTTGATTACGAGCTTGTCGTATTCATGTGCATTAATGTCGGAAAGGATAAAATGTAGCATCCCATTGGTTGACAATCTTATAAACATTCACCAGCTATACATGCAGTTCGCTGACAATTCTGGAATTTCGGTCAAACACATGCTTATTTCACTGCTTATAAAACATACAATATGCTTCGCATGATTGTTCATATCTAGCCTATAAATACACTACTTTAGCGACAAGACAAGGGGATGTAGTTGTTGTGAGAACAGCATTGACAGCAGCAATGGTTGTCACCTCCACCATGTTTAAAGTTTATGACCCGCCCAACTCGGAAACTCGGTTATCAAAATTATTTCAGAATTTCAAGTATTTCAGACTTGAGAGGCCGTTCACGTCCAATTTCCGATTAGGAAACTCGTATTTACGATAATTCCGTTAGCACGTGAAGGCAGCATAACAATCAAAGGACGGATAAACGCTCAGTAATGTCAGCCGGGGAAAAAACAAGACTTTGCAGTGAGTGTAACTGAGGACGCTGGTTAAATAGGCCAGGTGATGAGCCACACCTGGGCAGGTGATCAGCAGCCAAGCGGGGCATGGGAAATGGAGTCCGTGGAGAGAGTCAGTTTTCCGGTGAGGGTGCCCTCCGGTGGCCATCGGAGAGAGCCACAGAGGTCTGATTTATGACAATAATAATGATTATTTACTTTGCACAACCTTTAATTTGCAAAATAATAATGCTCTAGGTGGGAACCAAGAGGCAGGTGTTGTGCACAAATCTGTTGACCTTTCTGCAAGCTAGGTGATGTGCATCCAGTACCAGAGCGAGAGACTGCAAAAGTCATTTCTGACGGAGTTATTGTAAGTCAAGGGATAAAACGCACGGTACATATGAATGACAACCTCCAGGATAAATTTGTCTTTTCTTTGAGATGGAGACATACAGTAGTTCTATGAATGCTAACCTTTTGTGCA
>CM077243.1:30348848-30501348 GCA_039654775.1 Spinibarbus caldwelli
TTGGCTTTTGATGACAATATTTGGTGGCATATAATAATATTATGATCAATTAATCAGGCAGCCATTTGGATGCGGCTGATTCTTTAATTAAGGGTGGGGTGGGGACAACTGTTCTTTTTTAATGTATTACATCTTAAAACTTTTTACTGTCTCTTTAATTACTTTTTAATGTAATGTACACTTACTTTTACTCTTGTATTTATTTGTTAATGCCATTAAAGCATTATGTGTTGACTTTCCAGCAGCTGTTGATATATAGTAATTCTGCCTGAAACTAAATAAAATTAAAGCCATACCCTATAAATTTATCATCATTGACTTTTAAATGACTGATAATTCAATTCAGAAACGGTTAAATGCACATCAGACTCTTTGAAAACTGGCTATTTTTTTAGTTATGACAACTTGTCGTATTTCACTCTTAAAATTAAAGGTTCTTTAGTGGAATCAATGGTTCTATGAAGAACCTTGAACATCCATGGAACCTTTCAAATGCAGAAAAGGTTCTTTATAGTCGAAAAATGTTCTTTAGATTTTTTAAATGTTCTTCAAAATTGTTCTTTTAGGAACTGTTCACTGAACAGTTCTTTGGGGAACCAAAAAATGGTTCTTCTATGGCATCACTGCAAAAACACCCTTTTGGAGCCTTTATATTTAAGAGTGTACCTGCTGCTAAATCTTTACTTTTGAGTCACTGCGGCTCTAATATATATGTATAAATATAGTATAGCTAGATCTAAATCTGGAAAATCACATTTATTTTGTTTTGTATTGACATATTGTCTAGGCCTAAAACTTTCTCTGTGGTAAGACATATAATAACATTATAGACATAAAAGTATGACTTTCTGTAAAGCTGCTTTGAAACAATGTGTATTCTGTAGCGCTATCCAAAAAAAAATTTGATCTGTATTATAGGATATTAAAACTAAGTGATAATTAAATATACATTATATTAAATCGTTTTTCTTTTACTTTTAAAGAAGTTCTTCAGAAGAGTTTCATGAGTGATTGCCATGAGCTGGTTTTTCTGAGCCTCATATGAATCAGAAACCAACAGTGCATCATGTCCGTTGCTTTTTCTTTACTCTGTGCAGAAGAACAGATTGAGGAAATCCAGGTGAGCGATATCTTCACGCAGACAGAACGAGCACAGATGCTACCGATCAGGACAGAGTAAAGCCGCGGCGGGCCGTGACGGAAAGTGCTGCTCGGACGGCTCTTAAGAGCTGGCGAGGCGAAGGGAAGCTGCCAGTCAGACGCAGACACCTGCAGGCAGCCCTGTTCTACCTGACATCCCTCTGCAGATGGGGCAGTCCCTCAGGTGGAGCCCGCCAAACACTCGCCCATTAATCATTGCATAAACCTTGCACAGAGGGAGAACCCAAGGTTAGCCATCATTTGGAGCTAAATTGAGTGAAAAATAGCTCTGGCAATGGGACGACTGTGTCACCGTCCCCAGAGGGCCCCCGCCAAGTGTGAAAACAGCTCTATCCAAGCAGCTAAGTAATCTGTCAGTTAGTTAAAGACATCATAATTCATTTAGCCTAATAAAGCCAAGAGTGATCACAGACGTGTCTGTTTGCTCTCAGATTTTACTGCATTTATCTTCTTTATTTTCCTGCGTGTCCTTTGACAGCACTCTTTCGCAGATGCATAATCTCTTTTGATATATGACTTTTCATCTAAACACTGGATTATGTGTGAAAACAACTGGCTTGGATTCTCTTAAAAAATTAAATAAATAAATAAATAGATAAATAAATAAATAAATAAATAACTATTTTTACAATTTAATACAAGAGTAGCTACACACAACAACATGACCTTTTTATCAAGATTTTAGGTTAAAATGTTCATGAATGTACAAAGAATACAGGGTGTGCATTTTGAGTGCTGTGATAGGTCATAATTTCTTTGGTAACACTTTACTTTAAGGTGTCCTTGTTACACATGTTACATGTACTTACTATTGTAATAACAACAAATTATGCATAATTACATGCAAGTAACCCTAACCCTAATTACACTGTAACAAGGACATCTTAAAATAAAGTATAACCACATATATATATATATATATATATATATATATATATATATATATATATATATATATATATATATACATACATACATACATACATACATATATATATATATATATATATATATATATATATATATATATATATACATACATACATACATACATACATACATATATATATATATATATATATATATATATATATATATATATATATATATATATATATATATATATATGCCTTTATTAGTTCATTTCAAATGATCATTTAAAAGATTAATTTTAAAAACACACATATATTATATGTGGTCCCACAAATTATTATTATTATCATTATTTTTTTATTTGCATTTTCATAAGCAGTTGACAAATTCAGCAGTATGGCATGCTGTACTTCATCTTCATTTAAAAATAATTTTACAGATTATTTAAAAAATATATGACTATTATGCAACCGTTCAATAAAGTAACTAATGTAAACTGATTATGTTCCATGCATTTTTTTCTATGCCATAAAAAAAAAAAAAGAGCATTGAGTTACTAAACAATGCACAAACTGAGAGTCAGTGTGGATTGGAGTATATGAGTGGAGCAGAGTGCATTCAGTCGAGATCACTATGAACATAGACAGGCAGAACTTTCCAGTGCTTTTGTACTCTGAATGAACACACTTGGAACACCATTCTGCCAATCAAATTTGAGGAGCACAACTGTTGTTTAATTCACAATATACAGTAGTATGGCCTAAAATGTCTCATTGCTTTTGTAACACAATTAATTCCTACAAATTTAATTATTCAACAATCAAATCTCTTTATTGTCACACAATGTGTACACAAGTGTACTGTGAAATGTTTAGTTGCAGGTCTCTGTAACATGTCAGTATAAACAAGATAGACAGTATACATAAATAACAATATACACATTTTACAAAATATGCACAGTAAGCTTACATATATTAGAACTGTATACAGTTGCAGTAATCAATATTAAAGACGCAAATTTTCATTAAATGCAGTTTTACTAAGCAAATTCATAAATTGTTTGTGATTTGAAATTCGAAAAAGTGCTTATGATCTACACTCTCACTGACACAGTTATTATAAACTAAAATTAAAACGATTAAAAATTGTTTCTGATAAGTAAAACAAAGCTGAAATAAAATCTAAATATTACATAAAACTATTATGACAATTAGAAATGTGGCCTTGACAACTAACTGAAATAAAAAAAAGTTGAAGTAGTAGTGGTAGTTCTAAAATGACTAAAACTAAAATTGAAATGAAAATAAATCAAAGCTAAATGGAAATAAATAAATAACAATGACACATGAAGTTACTGAAATTTTAAAATTAAAATGAAAACTGAAAAAATAAAAAGAAAAGCTAATTTAAAATGTCAATAAATACTATAATAATGATATAAACAACAAAACATTCAACAGAAGTAACATCCACTTTTATTAGATTTATTTTATTTTTATTTATTTATTTGTGGCATTTACTCACTTTACAAAGTCTGTCTCACTTTCTCTTCCAGCCTCATTCTACATGTAATATGCATGCTAATAAGCAACTAGTTAAGAGACCCTAAAATAAAGTGTTACCGATACATCTCACAGTTACAGTTTCAGATGTGTTGCACCCAAGCGTGTTTGACAAAACCAAACTGGAGTAGGCCTGTACTGTAAGTATGTCATTTTTTATGTTCTTCTTTGGTGTTTCCAAGCACACTAAAGAGGCCGTCATGATTCTACCCGCTGTCACCTTCACGCGCTCCTCAGGGGAACTGAGCCCAGGCTGTTCTCCATGCAAGCGGATTAGGGGAAGCAGGAGCGGAGCTGTCTGGACACATGATTTATGACTGTGGGGACTGGGCCGCTCAATGGCAGAGCCTGCTGTATTGACACTTTAGTTATTGTCAGCAGTGACAACACCATGAGCCCTGGGGCAAGCTGTAGCAAGCCCTTTACAATATTCAACATAAGTGCGACTGAATAACAATTCAGCTAATCTGACAGTCTTCTGAGGAGACTATGTAAACATTAACATACACTATTCCAGCTATTTTGATTCATTGTTAATTATTAATCTAAAAGACAAAGAAAGTCTTGTTTATTTGCACTAGATTTTTATGGTCTATTTATCTGTTTTTACATTTTATGGTTACACTTTATTTTAAGTTAGTGTTACAGTGTACTTACACAAACAAGTGCTGAGTAATGTAAATTAGCACTGTGTACTTTCTATAGGGGATTGGGTTTGGTTTAGGGTTGTTTGCTTGTATTTATGCATAATATGCTGTTACGTAACATCTGTAACAAGGACGCTGTAAAATATGCATGTGTTATGCATGTATCGCTCAAAGGTTGCTTTTTGATAGTTTAAAAATCATTGCAAAAATGGTTCGTAAAAGTGTACTTTGGATAATTTGTTTGCAGATTCAGTTGTCTATTGCAGTGGCATAAATATATATAGTATTTATATGAATAATATAAATCTCGGGGCCACTGTAAACTCTATCTATCTATCTATCTATCTATCTATCTATCTATCTATCTATCTATCTATCTATCTATCTATCTATCTATCTATCTATCTATCTATATCTGTTTGTTTTAAGTTAGTGTTACAGTGTAAATGCACATTACCGTTTAATGATTAATATGAATTAGCAACATGTACTTTCTATGGGGGTTAGGGATTGGTTTAGGGTTATTTGCTTGTAATTATGCATTATTTGCTGTTATAATCTGTATACATGTAACATGTAATAAGGACACTGTAAAATAAAGTGTTATCCATTTTATTGCTCAAAGGTTGCGCTTTGATAGTTTAAAAATCATTGCAAAAATGGTTCATACAAGTGTACTTTACATAATTTGCAGATTCTGTTATATATTGCACAAGTTAGTGTTACAGTGTAATTACACATTTGTTACAGTTTATTTATACAAATGTGCACAAAGTGCTGTTTAATATGAATTAGCAACTGCACTTTCTATAGGGGTTAGGGATTGTTTAGGGTTATTTGCTTTTAATTATATATAATACGCTGTTATAGTCAGTATATGTAACATCGGTAACAAGGGCACTGTAAAATGTATTATCCATTTAATTTTTCAACGTTTGATAGTTAAAAAATGATTGGAAAAAATGGTTTATGAAAGTATAGTTTGCATCATTTGTTTACATTGATTTTGTTGTCTATTGCAGTAGGATCTCTCTCTCTCTCTCTCTCTCTCTCTCTCTCTCTCTCTCTCTCTGGTATTTATATGAATGATATAAATCTTGGGGCTACTGTACACTTTATTTTAAGTTAGAGTTACATTATAATTAAACAATGTTACATTATAATTACACAAAAAAAGTGGTGAGTAATATGGATTAACAGTATGTACTCATTATAGTGTTTAGGGTTATTTACTTGTAGTTATACATAATTTGCTGTTATAGTCAGCATACATGTAGCGTGCAACAATGATGCTGTAAAATAAAGTGGTATCCATTTTATTTCTCAAAGGTTGCTCTTTGATTTAAAAAATAATTGCATAAATGGTTCATAAAAGTCTAATTTGCATAGTTTGTTTGCAGATTCTGTTGCCTGTTGCAGTGGCATAAATATATATATATATATAGTATTTATATGAACGATATAAATACTTGGCCACTGCAAATATCTCTATCTTTCTGAAGTTAGTGTTACAGTGTAATTACACATTTGTTACAGTTTAATTACCCAAACATACACAAACGTGCTGATTAATTTGAATTAGCAACAAGTACTTTCTATAAGGGTTCGGTATTGGTTAGGACTATGCATCATTTGCTGTTATAATAAGTATACATGCAACATCTGTAACAAGGGTGCTGTAAAATAATGTGTTAGGCTGTAGGCTCGGGCCGTCATTCCCATTTTTTTTCTGTGGCATTTTATTATGTGTCAGTCAGATTCTATTTGAGCACTTAGTGACAATAGAAGGTCACCGTTTCACTCTCTGATCTCAGAGCGGCTATTGTGGCTGTGAGTGTAATTAATAGGCTGTGGAAGATGAGCGTGCCCTTTGTTTGTGTTCTGTCTGTTTGTTCTCACTCCCCCATAGTCAAGGGCACAACATGGGTGCTCATCTATCAAAGGGGGCATTCCTTTACCTGCCCGCCTTTGATGGCCATCTAAAGAGAAAGCTCACCAGTCCATTTATCAGCCGTGGCATATGCTGACCCCACCTTGCTGAGTTCTAGTAAGCCTACAACCCCGCCGATCGCCTTGCGGAATAATTATTAATCCGGTCGGATTGTGCTCTGGCTGTATGGTTATGTGAGGTCATTTTGTTGAGGTCATTCAAAGGGGACGCAGTGGGAATGGGACAAACTTCTCCGTTTCGGGCAAAAGAAGCTGGATTCAGAACTGTCTGCAGTGTGAAAAATAAAACGAGGCGACTTTGATCCCACCAGTGTTCACCCTACAATATGGTCATAGTGCTCCTTTCAAAATCAAAGCCATCGAGCGTGAAGAATGATTGGATTTCAAATGCAGGACAACAGTGAACAAAAACTACTGGAATGCAGTTGCATTACAAACAAAACAACAAACCATTTGTGACCCTGGACCACAAAACCAGTCATATGGGTCAATTTTTTTTTTTTTTTTTAAATTGAGATTTATACATCATCTGAAAGCTGAATAAATGAGCTCCATTGATGTATGGTTTGTTAGGATACAACTATTTGAAAATCTGGAATCTGAGGGTGCAAAAAAAAAATCTAAATACTCAGAAAATCGCCTTTAAAGTTGTCCAAATGAAGTTCTCAGAAATGCATATTACTAATCAAAAATTAAGTTTTGATATATTTACAGTAGGAAATTTACAAAATATCTTAATGGAACATGATCTTTACTTAATATCCTAATGAGTTTTGGCATAAAAGAAAAAACGACAATTTTGACCCATACAATGTATTTTTGGCTATTGCTACAAATATCACATTTGGGTCACATTTGGCTTTTTTTTTTTTTGAAAGAAGCTCAAAATTTTGAAAAACAAGGTTTGCCAGGTTCAAACTGAACTATTTGTAGATTTCTGGCTGTCAAAATGTGGAAAATATAGTGAACTTCATCAGTGGTTGCTCTGCTAGGATGCCTGTCAGGAGAGCTGACTTCTTATGTGCACTGAAAATCACCTCAAGTTGAATAAAAATAATTTCAGAAATGGTTCATAAAAGCGTAGTTTGCAGTGGCATTAATATACATTAGTATCTATATGAATGATATCAATGTTAGAACCACTGTACACACATAAAAAAAAAAAAAAAAAAAACACATTTTAAACTCAGGGGTCCACAACTCTTATGTAAAGAGTGGCCGAGCAACATAACATGAGAACCAATGGATTAAGTATGCACTTGCCCCCTCATAAAAGCTCTATCGGTGAAAAACAAGCCAATTTATGCTGCTCGCTCATTGTGATCTGAAAAGGCTTTGTCTGCCACTTCACAAGGCATATTCTAAAGATGTTTAGGCTCTGTAGAACATAAATCAGGACCTGGTCTTTGCGGTCCCTTTAAGGGATCATATTTGCTGAGGGCCAGGGCCACTTGTGAATGGTCAGTCTAGGAGGCAGACACTAGCGGGTGGTCTGCCACATAAGGGTTAAATATGGTTCAATCCACAGAGCTTTCGAAGCCAGCTGTTGTTAAAAAAGTAAGTTATGTTGGCTCTATATCTCATCTTGTAGTCAGAAAATGACAAATGTGGCAAGGGAATGCATTGCTGTCCTGAAATTGAACTTCATGCATGACTACGAAATGTCGCCATCTCTGTTTTCCCTAAATTTATGAACCAGCTTTCCAAAGCAAAGAGTCAACATGGCCTAGATGCTTAGTCAACTGCTAGATGCTTTTAATAATGTCTCATAGGCAAATTGAAATGTTTATGCCATGAAACAAATTTTTATGAAGTCACATTTATTTTTATGTTTCTTTATGAAGTTTGACATCCTGTATAGGAAAATCACATTATGTTTTGTGTATCATTAACAGTGCTGATGAAAACTAAAAAAAATATGTTGAGAACTTGTTACTCTGTTATTACTCATGCATAAAAAATTATATGGCACATGCATAATACTGAGCTAACAACAACAGTTACCATGTGTACTTTGGATGATTTTTGACTGTAATGACTACTCCTTCAATGTTCTGGAATGTTCCAGAAGGCAAAAGATCATCACAAAATATTACAGAATGTTACAGAAACTTCTAGAATGTTCCTATCCTTGCAAAACCAAAATATCTTTAAAAACATGCAAAACTGTTACAAAAAATTATTGGTACTGAATCAATGTTTAATAATTAATTAATTAATTAAAGTTCTAAAATTTTCCTGACCTAAATATTTACCAAAGTATTGATGCTACATGAAAATAAATGGTACAATAATAAATAGCACCACATAATTAAAGAGGAAGCATAAAAATTTAAGTGAAACAAATTTTTGTTACACTGTTACATATAAAACCATTTTAACTAAAACTTTCAAGAAGGTTACATTTGTTAACATTAGTTAACTAGATCAGGTAACATGAACTAAAAAAAATAATAATTTTATTAGCTATAGTATATAATCACCCTACACAAGTGCACTTTATCTATACATTTTGCAATGGCATAAACAATCTTGCTTTATGTTTGTATTCTGTATGTATGCAGATAAAGTTGCACATATATAGATGTGCAATAATACAGGTTACATTTTTTGACAATATAAACAATCAGGTAGGTCTACATGTTGCTTTACATGAGTATTCTGTGTGTATGCAGATAAAGTTTGATATACTTATGCACTGAAGAAAACGGTAACTCAGTGGTAAAAAAATGGTGACATTCTAACTAAATTGTTTTATTCAAGTCCAAAAAGAGGAAAATCCAAGTCTAAAACATTATTTAATATCACTGAATCAACCTATATACATTAACATATACCAACAAAACTATCTTTTATCAGTTAAAAAGGTAGAAATATCACTTTAAGTAAACAATTGCAGTGCTCTCTCTTTCTTTTCTTTTTCTTTTCTTTAATTATTTGTTAACTATTTCAAGTTGTTTATTCATTATGTGTTGAAATTGAGAATTATGAAACACAAATCTGATAAGTTATAAATGATATATTAAGACTGAAGGTCTGTGCTGAGTATGGTGGATATTGAATGATTTAATTTACATGCTGCCTTTCTCAAGCCAACACAATTTAGATAAATTGGCAACACTTTGCAGTAAGTTATTATGCTTATTTAAGTGTAAGTTTCTTAGTTTCATATACTAATATTAACCTTAATAAATGAACATGAATGAACACCCTAGCCTAATAAATACTGTAAGAGCTACTGTTTTTATTTCATGATATTTAGTGCATAAACCAATTATTGTGGAATGCTACAGATGTTTTTTGAATGCAATTGCATAACATCTGTATACGTGTGTGTGCTAAGTGCTGGGAAATGTGTGAAGCAAGGCCTTGCACTGGTCAACAGTCAGTTTCCCTCCTAAGCACTGCCTTCTATTGTCAAACAGCCAACGAGAGCAGCAACCCCATTGATCACCCTGACAAAGTGTCTAATGGCTATTCCCACACAGACAAGATACACATCCAGCAGGTACATCTCCATGGCTACAGAGCAGCACTTAGAGGAGATAAGGAGCTGCGTGGGGATACGCTAAAGGCCGCCACTCACCTTTGACATGGCCTCATGAATGCCAGTTTGTTTTGCGATTGCTACGGTTCATCTTCACGTGGAGGCAGACAAACAGTGGTAAACAGGCAGCTAGTGGTTCAAAGGCACAACAGAAAGGCCGGGTCCCCACTTCAGCTGTGTTCACATGAGAATCAATCTGTTTTGAGTCTTTGAAGAGCGCAGAGGATAAAGGAATAACAGGGGTCTTGTTTGAAAGGAAAACAAGAAATGAGACTGAAAGAAACTCTTGCCCTGGCTATAGTGCATATCTCTGTTTGGATGCTTATCTGAGACATTATTTGTTTAATAAGTGAATCATTCACATTTTCAACGATGTTCTTTCAATACTTCTGGAAAGTATTTTTAATACAAAACGTTGGATTGAACATGGGTTCAAACAACCAGCAGTTTTTTTAACAGATGCTTCCACAATGTCCAAAGAAATATTTAATGCTGCAGCTACAAACCCTAAAACACAATACAATGCAAAGTCTAATTCAGGAAAACACCTGTGAAATCAAAATGGAAAATTCCCTTATATAATATTAACACAGTATATTGGGCCCTATTTATTTATTTATTTTTATTTTTTTTTACAGATTTTTCTTAGAGTGCATTGCTTTTTTTTTCTGCTGACATAATAAAAGAATTTCAATCGATATTTAGTCTCTATTCATTTATCTGGCAAGTAGCTATCTAATATGCACTAATATTCATTAATGCAATTGAATCCAATCTGATTTCAGGTTCTGAAAGTTCTGTTTATATGCTGAAACTATGTCAGAAAAGCTTTTTAGCAAATATGCTGTGAGACACAAATAAACATTCACATTCATAAGATATGCACGTGTGTCAAGTATTATTTTTTTTAAATAGTTGGATTCAAGGGTTTATGTAGCCAAAAGTATAATTTATACCTCTTCTTTCAATCAGATGGATTTTTTTCTGATCAATATCAATCAGATATATATATATATATATATATATATATATATATATATATATATATAAACGTAGTGTCATTCAAAAATACAGAGAAATAACTTGAAAATCAATACACATTACAGTATACATTAACAGTATGATAGTCCATATTTTTGCTGAATTTTTTTAGAGTGTATCACTCCACTATCTTTTTCTTCTCACTTAATAAAATCATTTCAATCAAGATTTAATCTCCATTCATTTATTTAGCAAGCAGCCATCTAATATGCACTAATATTCATTAATGCAAATTAATCCAATCCGATTTCCGGTTCTGAAAGTTCTGTTTATATCCTAAAACTTTGTCAGAAAAGCTTTTAGCAAATATGATGTGAGACATAAATAAACATGCACATTCATAAGACATGCATGTGCGCAAAGTATTTTTAATTCTGATTGAAAAATAGTTGGATTCAAGGGTTTATGTAGCCAAAATGTTGCTGTCAAACAGATAATTTATGATCACCTTTTTTCTTTCAATCAAAATGATTTTTGTTTTTTCCTGATCAGTATCAATCAGACATATTTTTAAAAAAACAATGCAGTGTCATTCAAAAATACAGAGAAAAGGCGTGAAAATCAATACACAAAATTCCTTCATATTAACAGTATATTAGTCCCTATTTTTGCTGACTTTTCTTAGAGTATATGACTCCATGGTCTCTTTCTTCTCACATAATAAAATAATTTCAATCAATATTTAATCACCGTTCATTTATTTGATCTATTTGGGAAGTAGCCATCTAATATCCTTCGTGCCGAAGCCCTCATCCCCCGTCCGGGTTTACTATACACTAATGGTCTAATGTTTTATATTTTCATGTAAATTCAGAGGCAGAAACATTAGCCTCTCAGATTACAGTATGTGTTTTAAACGACCCATCACATGTTCCTTCAGGCTGTCGGGCATCTAAGAGTCATCAGGGGCTGTAGTCTGATTGAAAGGAATGTTGTTTTATTTGTGTTCCACTCTGAAGGAAAACGCTGATTTCTGTCACAAGAGAGCAGCGAGACAATGAGAGGTGGAGAGAAACACTTTTCAGCCTTTTTTTTTATTTCAACGCCAACACGCTCAGACAACAGCGGCCTTTCAGCTAATTAAGCTGTTTTAAAGAGGGCTGGTCGACCAGTGACATCTTGGTGGGGTATCGGGGAGTCAATGGGGCGGTACAGAAGGGGAGACATTTACGGGGTGGCTTTTCCCATTGTTTCTGACCTGGCAGGATCTTTTCTACTTGGCCGCCTCTGCCTCAGTGACCTGTACAATGACAAGAATGCAAAGGGTAAACTCTGTGCTCGCCACAAAGGGGACAATTGCAGAATAAAAATTTCATGCTGCTGGGCAATGTCTCTTCTCTGCCAAGATTCCACAGATATTTCAGTCTAACACAACTTCATGGTGCTTGGAACAACATGGACCTCTGGTTTGGGCTCGGGCCCCGCACATTGTTTTGTCTTGGTAGTATGTCGATGGAAGGTCATGTTTTTATTGTGAAAACTAGCGAGAGGTTTCAGCATCTTGAAATGCTTCAGGTCAGACTTTAGTATATGTGATTTATGCTAAAAAGTAGGGATTTGCCCGAACAGCGAATCCGTATTCGGAAAGGCACGGAAAATGAATAATGCGTTGTACGGAGCCACAAAAGGGACATGGTTAGCCGCTTGCAAGCAGTTGCCTGTTACATTACAGTGCATAAAATTTCACTTACCACATAAACAGAGAGAGGTAAGGAGAGATGACCAATAGGACGATGTCGAAGGATTTACAGATCCTGAGCACCACGGACAAACATCTAATCTTGTGAAATGTGTGGTAACGTTAAGTAATGCCGCTCCATAGTAGAGTAGGCTACGTGTGATCGTGAATCTCAAAAGTGAAAGTAAAAAGCAAACACGCATTCATAAGTGATTTCAATGTCCCGCATTAATAACGGCTCCCTGATGCCCGCAGTTTATGTATATGATAATTACCCAACGATATAATTGTGAGAGAAAGCACTGAAATATATTTTTCTCGTATATCTCGTATTTATTCCCTTTACGGTTGCCATAGTACACACTTTTACCTTTCCGAATGCCGTATTTGGATTCGGGCACATCCCTACTAAAAAGACATATCATTCTAAAATATTTTAGATCCTGAATTTCTGGAGTTCCAGTTATATACAGTAACAACTACCAGCTGCTGTATATTTGGCTCATAGAGGTCGACTACTGCACAGCAATGGTGGCACTTCATGGCTTACCCTATTAAACTCACATTGTCATGAAATAACTGTCTACTAAAAGCAATGAAACACTGCAGAAGGGGTCACTGTATATAATGACTGAGATGCCTTTTAGCAGTGACTTCATTCATAATAAAGCATGAGCTTTCTGGTCACACTTTATTTTAAGGTTCAATTCTTGCTATTAACAAACCATTAACTATGAATTTTGCCTCAGTAAACTCCTAATTTGCTGCTTATTAATAGTTAGTAAGGTAGCTGTTAAGTTTAGGTATTGTGTAGGATGAGGGATGTAGAATATGGTCAAGCAGAATATGTGCTTTAACAATAGGCATACTAATAAGCAACTAGTTAATAGTGCGAAGTGTTACCAGCTTTCCTATTTTACAGCTTAAATATACTCATTTGAAGCAAGAAGTCATGGATTAGCTAAATAATAAAGCAGTTGAGCTTAACTCATTTGTCATAAAATGGAGAGTTTTGGTTCAGACTCTGATTGGATGAGCCATATTTGAACACAAAATACAGACATTCTTGATCAGTTTAATTCAGTAGCAGTTTAGAATAGGGAACACATATTCACTATTAACTATGAGTTTCCCTGAACAAACTCTCAGTTTGCTGTTTATTAATAGTTAGTAAGGTAGTTATTATGTTTAGGTGTAAGGGGTCTAGAATATGCTCATGCAGAATAAGACATTAATATGTGCTTTATAAGTACTAATATGTTAGTAATATGCATGTTAATAAACAACTAGTTAATATTGAGAACGGGTCCTTAAAATAAAGTGTTACCTTTAATTTTGTATTAATGGAGTAAGTCTACAATATCATGTACCAGTGAGGTTTGTCCTCATGTCACACAAGCACGTCAGTAAGTTTGGCCTCCTAAAAGCAATTACAAGTTCAGTTGAGTTTCCATTTGCCATATTTGATGAGTTATATGTATGTTCATTGATCAGTTTTCATATATGAATAAAATACTAAATGAAATCTGGTAATCATACAGTATAAATCAATCGTGTCTCTTCAGAACACTTGAATTAAACTACTCAATTTATGTAGATTACTTTTACAATCACTTTATGAACTTTTTGAAGCTTCAAAGTATCGGGTGATATACTTTCAAAGGAGGAACAGAAATCTCTCAAGTTTCATTAAATATTATCTTCGTTTGTGTTTTAAAGATAAATGAAAGTTTTCTGCTTTTGGACTGACATGATGGTGAGTAACTGATGACTGAATTTGCATTTTTGGATGTACCATCCCTGTCATTTTCATAACTACTAAATAGATTTATTGAACATTGGTATCTTATGGTGAACATGATTTCACCAAGTACAACATGTTCCTGGATCAACATTCGGTCACACTTTATTTTAAGGTCCAATTCTTGCTATTAACAAACCATTTACAACTTTTGCCTCAATAAACTCCTAATTTTCTGCTTGTTAATAGTTAGTAAGATAGTTGTTAAGTTTAGGTATTGGGTAGGATTAGGGATGTAGAATATGGTCATGCAGAATATCTGCTTTATAAGTATTAATAAACAGCCAATATGTTAATAATAGGCATGCTAATAAGCAACTAGTTAATAGTGAGAATTGGTCCCTATACTAAAGTGTTACCCAGCATCCTTGTTGATCCTGGATCAACAACCAATCAAACTTGAGGAATATGTTTACAGGAAATGTCAGTTTTAGGCTTACAACAATGGTTAGGTCCTTCTACCCCCTGTTATTCAGCTATCATTCCCCTCTGATTTTAGGGATAAATTATGGGTATGGTTAGGGTTAGGTTTAGGGGTTGGAATAGGGTTAGGTCTATGTTTTGGATAGTAATGTTGTCCCAGGATCAAGTCTGACTTGGCAAATCATAAAACAGCTCTCTTATTTCACTCTCCATTTTTCATATTTGACCTGATGCATTGGAGCACCAATGGTGAACTGATGGGGTTAATGATGTCTAACCTGGTGCAACATAAAAACACACCAGCTATGGCAGTAAAGGTTTCAGTAAAAAAAAGTGAAATTTTGGCCTGTTAACCGCTGTAGCCAAACAAGGTGAAAATCACAAAGCAATACTAGAGAGGACTGCAGAACAAAAAAAAAATCATTTAAAAAACCAAGAAAATGGTTGCTTTTGGCATTAAATGAAAACTTACTGGCATCATACCTCATTACTTAATCTGTTACCTAAATTAGCTATTGTCCCATAGTAGATGCTTACAGTACATCACAAAGTAACAATTAAAGTCACACATGCACAACAGAACCATTAGAACTAATAGAACTTGCCATTCCATCAATAGCTTTTGCTTAAAGCCCCTATGGGTTTGCAGCAATCTGAGGATGAGTAAATAATGACAGTATATTTATTTCTGGCTGAATTATTTCTTAACTAATAGTGACTCACAGTTGCTTAGCAAAACTTTGAAAAAAGCAACTCTATTACTCTCAGATTGAAGATCAGTGTGGAAGGGAACAAACGGCTTTCACAGCGTCTAATCGTAAATCTACACATTAGACCGTCTTCCCCGCTGTGCTGGCAACACTTCATTTAGCTGATCGTGTTTTATTTATGGACGCTTTCGCTCTTGTTCAGCAGACATGCACACCCTCCTCTGAGTCGCATTACCTCGTTGATGTTTGGCATCTCTGATCTGTGCGCACGCGAACTTTAAATCATTATTCTGAGAGCTGACGAAAAACTGTCAACACCACCTGCTACGTCCGCGAGGTCCTGCCAGCGTATATCTCTTTTGAGCGAGCCATGTGTTGTTGTAATGTAACGCGATTACAGAAAGCGTTTCACACCGTTTTCAACAGAGCCAAAACATGAACAACAAAGCATGCCAATTATGGAGTCATTTGAGTGTTTGTTGAGCTTCGACTGGGCTCCATTTTCTCTGGCTGACCATATTGAAGGGGTCAAATGGAACATCTGAATCGCTGCTTTATTACACATCCTGTAATCCCTCTTTCATTCGGATGCCCAAGAAGAAGGCGGGGAAGAAAAAAAAACGCTCCTTGTTACAATTTGGCTCAGAGTGTCTGTGCACATTGCACTTGCGTCTGTAGCAGCATGTGTTTCTGGGATTGTTCTGGAAGGGAAAATGCCGAAACAGCAGGGAGCAAGAGATAAACAGGCTATTCGTGACTCGTTAAAAAAGGCGACGGTGGCCAACATTGTGGAGAGCGTAAGGACCCTCGTTCCAACTGGGCTATAAACTTTTTCGGCACCAGCTGGACCGAGCATCTGTCGGCTCGCGCGTGGAGAGATGATCTGCTGCGAATGACGGCGGAGCTGTGCTTTAAAAAGCCGACACCTTACATAACTGTGCATAACTGTGCTGATTAAAATCTCAGCCGGCCCAGTAGCACAGTGGCTGATGCCTGCTATCAAGGGGCTTCCGGCTGCATGGGGAGCACACAAAAAATGCTGGACTTGGCTGAAAATTCAGCTCTGAAAGCTGGAAAAAGCTGCATGTAGGGTCAGGTTGTTAGTACTGATCAGGAAAGTGACCAAGAATGACATTCCACAGTAAAGTCAGGGTAATAATAGCCAAAGTGTACAGATGCCATTTCATTTTGCTCAACCTTTAAAACAACTTTCTTTCCAGTTGACTTGTACAACCAACCAGCTGGCCTCGTTTTTTTATGATCTAGTCAATTAAATTGGATCAGTCAGTGGATAAATTGAAGCCTCACACTACTTTTTTTTTTTTTTCAATGAATATCGTGTTTCACTCTAAAATATGTCATGTTGACTTTAAAAACAGCGATATTGAATTAAATAGAAAGTGCAGTCACACTGTAGTTTGGGGTCCAATTCTCACTATTTACTAAGTATTAACTACAACTTTTGCCTCCTAATTTGCTGCTTATTAATAATTAGTAACGTAGTTGTTAAGATTAGGTATGGGGTTTAAGGATTAAGGGATCTAAAATATGGCCATGCAGAATGTGTGCTTTATAAGTACTAATAAACAGCCAATATGCTAGTAATATGCATGCTAATAAACAACTAGCTTATAGCTTATGGTCCCTAATCTAAAGGGATACCAAAAGCACATATAGGAACATACCAGGATGCCTTCACCTGGTGCGTTTTTTGAGGGCAGAATAGATATTTTTGCTATGATATCCCACAATCCTTTGAGTACTCTTTGGAATAAAAATATTTGCTTGGTTATCTCTAAAACTCACTTGAACTCATTCTTATAGACTATTAGATGTGACGTAATTGAAGCCAATATTAATATATTGGTTTCTTTAATAGGTATCCTCATACACAGTCACTCTCTGTGAAATTGTTAGCTGGGCAGTGAGGTCACATACATAGACACAGTGTAATGGCTAATGACATTCACCATATGCATGTGTACATAGATTAACAATTAAAAAATAACACAGATGGTATGCAAGAACACGTTCTGTGTGAACAGCCCTCCAAATACGGCTGTCTATTTAACCCATGAACAAGAGCAAAGCACAAGTTTAGTCTTCTAGAAACAAGTTATATTAGAAAGATTTGGTGAATAACACAATTAGTTTCAATTACATTTTTATGGGCTTTTTTTCTGTAATTGTGTGGTGCTAATTATTATTGTAATATTTATTTTCATGTAGCATCAATATTATGGTGAATATTTAGGTCAGGTAAATTTTTAGAACTTCTACACTGTAAAAAAATATTTTAACAGTAAAAGACTGTAAAAATGCAACAGTAAAAATGTTGTTAAATGAGTGTTTATTGCATTATTTCAGTATCACGTGTGTTATCATGATGGTGTTTAGTGTTTGTGTGAATGAGGTTGGTATTAACATTATATCAGTTAATGAAATTATGGGTTATAATGTAAATTTAAGCTAAATCTGTAAAACCTAATATATTGTCACTATACTTTTTATGGTGAAATTCTGGCAACCACAGCTGCCAGTTTTTTACCTTAAAATTTATGTTTTCATTTTCTTTTCTTTTTTTTTTTTCTTTTTTTACAGTGTACCATTAATTATGAAATATTTGTTTAGTACAGATAAATTTTTATACAGATTTTGCATATATATATATATATATATATATATATATATATATATATATATGCTTTTGCAAGGATGGGAACATTCTAGAAGTTTCTGTAACAATCTGTAATATTCTGTAATATTCTAGTACTTTCTGGAACATTCCAGTCATGAAGGACAAAAATCCTCCACAATATACATCAGAAGTTTTGGATGACTCACTTTTGGTAACTGTTTATGTCAACATATTTGTTAATCAGTTATCTGTTATAAACATATCTGTTGATGATACACAGAAAGTAATGTGATTTTTGTATTCAGCATGTCAAACTTAAATAAACATTAAAAATAAAAGCAAAACAAAACAAAACAAAAAATCTGTTTCTTGGTGTAACCAAAATGTTTAGTGTTTTAGCTTACTGACTTACTAGGCCTGAGACTCTGACTTTCACTCTCCCTCCGCGTGAAGAAACTTTGCTGTATTTCAGCACAAGTTCTTTAGTCGCTCTCTTGAAAGTATGCTAAGATGTTTACAGCCTCATTAGTCTGTAAGTGTGAATGAAGGCATGAAAAATAGATAAGCTGGAGCTCTGCCCCGTGCCAGAGGAGGACCACGCAGCACTTAAGTCTTTGCAGTGTGACAGACGGCCGGCCCTTTCATTCTGCAGCATCAGGGTATCATTTGGAATTAAAGAAACTTTATGACTCCCTGAACTGATTTTCTGGAATATGAAAACATCAGCATATGGCTGAAGACAGCAGCAGGCTAAAAAGTCAATTTCCCTCATGGAACATACCAAGAGGGGTGACATTCATATTTATATTGTCCTTTTGGCTCTGAGCTGAGTATTGCCTAGGACAGTGTTTTTATGGTGACTGCTTTTCGTGAGCATGTTCACATCGCTGGTATTTTTCCTGTGGAACACAAAAGGGGATTTTTTAAAGAATTTTCAAGCTACTAAAAGGCCTCCAAAAACCACAAATGTAACCCAGCGCTTACCAACTTACATTCATCTTATATTGTATGGCCTCAGGAGACATGAGCCATGTGGACTGCTTTTTGGAGTTGGAACTGTCTAAAAATTCTTCAGAATCTCTCCTTTTTAAGCTTCATGGAAAAACAACAAAAAGGCCATGCATTTTGACATTGTGGTGCTGTAATTGCATGTTTTGGTTGAGTTGGGCCTCACTGGTGGCCACCAGGCAGATGGGCTGCAATATGCCAGATTTCTGTACAGACAGATGTGATGCACTGGTGTAGTAGTGGTGAATTTATAAAGACCTCACTCACATACAGCCTCACCAGCTTTTGAAAGCAAGCCTCAAGTTATTATATTTTATTTTATTTTATTTATTTATTTTATTTTTATTTTTTTTTAGATTTCAGAAAGATTTCAGTCACTTTTATGATAGTACAGGCAATGATAGTACTATGCAAAAATGAGTAACACTTTACTTTAGAGACCAGTTCTCACTGTTAACTAGTTGATTATCAGCATGCATGTTACTAGTATTATTTGTTATTTTAGTATTATTTATATAATATTGTAGTGTTTTTTAATGTAATATTGATTTTTTTTCATTTTGAAAGAGCTTTTCAGCTTATATTTTTATATTTTCAGTTTTCCATTTCTTTTCCATCTTCTTCTTTTTTTGTGCTTTTTTGCTTTTGTGCTTTTGTAATTTTTATTAGTTTTTCATTTCTTTTTAAATATTGCTGTTTTATTTATTTTTATTCTTGTTTTAGCTTTAGTTCAGTTCTAATCTTTATTTATACTTATTAATTTATTTTGATTTTAATTCATTTTACTTATTATCTTTAACTTATTTCTTTTAGTTGCCAAGTAAACATTTCTAATAATTTCAAAATACAATTTTTATGTAATTTGATTTTTATTTTATTTTATTTTATTTTATTTCAGCTTGCTTTCAGTTTACAAAAAAAAAAAAAAAAATGTTTTAATAGCTTTAGTTTTAGTTAATGTTACAAATTAATGCCTTATTCTGCATGATCATATTTTAGATCCCTTAATTCTACACCATACTTAAACTTAACAACTATCTTACTGACAATTAATAAGCAGCAAATTACAAGTTTATTGAGGCAAAAGCCGTAATTAATAATTAGTTAATAGTGAGAATTGGTCCCCAAACTAAAGTGTGACCCAAAAATGACTATACTATTGCAAAATATATTTTTCATTGTTTTTAATTGCATGTGAACCTTAAATATCTTGCAATGAATGGACTGAATGGATGATGTCCACTGGGAAGAGTAGCCTATATATGTTTTAAAATTCTGAAATAACTTCAGAAATCTTTCTCCTTCAATTCTGTTTTTCTCATTCTCTCTGCGTCCTGTCATGCACCCATCAAAAATGACAAGCGAGATGCAAAATGTCCCACCCCCTTTAGTAAGACGAGGTGGGAGAGGCTGTCAATCACTTAAATTGCTGAGTGGTCCAGCCCTATGCGCTTCTGTCATGCACTGATGGACATGTGGACTTTCCCACCTAGTGGGGGGCGACTTAGTGGCGGGTAAAGCAAAAGAGACACATCCTAAATAAGCTATTAATAACTAATGACACTTCCTAAAAGACTATTGCATAGCATTACTTTGCTTTTTATTATTTATTTATTAATACTACTATTTTAATTGTTTTTTTTCTGGTTTGAATGTTAAATAAATAATTAAAAATGTAAAAATGGATTATGCATATCTTACTTTTTTATCTAAAGTCCAATTACACAATAATATGACAATTTCACAGTACAACAGGTAATGGGCAATTATTCAACTTAGTCATGCAGTGTAATGTTTCAAAACAGTTATGCTAAAACTAGACAGACACAAACACTGTCAGAAAATGGCTATGGTTTGACTGTGGTTTATCCAAAAGACTAATTCACATATTCAGTCTCAAGATTCGTTCAATGCATGTGTGTTTATTAAAGACAGAGAAGATATTTCTTGATTTTCTTGACTCTCTTCCTTTTTTTTTTTTTTCTGTAATTTTTACCCCTGCAAAGTTGTAGCGCAGCGTTACGGAGCGTGCATGGCTCCTCTCACCTCCCCCCAATCGACCCCTTTTTTATGAATAATTGGTGATGTGTGTCAATATTGCACCCCATAGTAACCATATGGTTGGCCTGAGCAGACAGGCGATTGTTTGGTGCTGTGAAATATTGTGTTACCCTGTGAGATGTGGAGCCAGTGGAAGCAGAAACTGTTGCTCAGACTGACAGTTACATTGTGTGTCTGAATGGGAAAACTTCTGAGGAAAAGATGCAAGTGGACCCAGACAGAATGTCCTGACCTCCAAAAGAAAAGACGATTTGACATGGTATAAGGTCTTCCATCGCTTCCCATCTCTCGCTATCTGCCTTTCAGCCAATGGGAAATCAAGAGGAACATTAAACTTAAGTAGAGCTTTCTTTTGTTCTTCAGCCCTTGAGAAGAAACTTTTTTTTGTGCCCGACAGTTATATTCACTGCTATTAATATAATATGCAATATGTCTGAAAGGCTTTGCCGCTCCTCAGGAACAGACTATTTTACAGACTCCTGCACTAAAAGCAGAGTCTATTCCTCGAATGGCACAATGAAACTGTGATGCAGCAAAAAAACTTTAGTATAGGGACCAATTCTCACTATTAACTAGTTGCTTATTAGCATGCATATCAATAACATATTGGCTGTTTATTAGTACTTATAAAGCAGATATTCTGCATGACCTTATTCTACATCCCTTATCCTACACAATACCTAAACTTATCAACTACCTTACTAACTATTAATAAGCAGCAAATTAGGAGTTTATTGAGGCAAAAGTCATAGTTAATGGTTTGTTAATAGCGGGAACTGGACCTTAAAATAAAGTGTGACCAAAATTACATTAATGAAGTACCTATATATTAATATTCATTATAATAAATACATGTTGCCATTAGTTCTAGACAGCACGTTTTTCTTCTAGACTCTGGTTTATTCTGAAGGAAATCAACATAAAAGTATGCATAACTATTTTAATGAAAATAATAATAATAATAATGTAACATTTAAGTAGTACAATATTTATACATGCTAATGTTTATTGTTTTCATTTCTGCTGATGTATGTGTATCAACACATGGCAATTTTTTTAAGTATAACATAATTTGGGTGCAGTTTATTTTACAGTACATGTACTTACAGTGTACTTATCTAAGAAAGTGCTATAATATAAGGTAACTACATGGGTTAAGGTTAGGTTTAGGGGTAGGTTCAGGGTTAGTACCTAGTTATTACCCAGTAACATAAAGTGCTACCATCATTTGTATGATAGGCTTTTGTTTTTTTCTAAATAAGTTACGTTTCAGTACGAATGACACTGTACGAATTCATATGAAATTGCTACCTCCTCTCATGAGATTTCTGTTGAGAAATACACACATTAAAGTGGCATTGCGGTAAGGAGAGTGAATTAGTTTTGCATTACGTTAATGACAAGACTATTAAACGAAAGCTTTTTTTGAAGTCTTATTGGTCTGGACTACACAGAGTTTGGCAATAAGAACTGTTTAGGCCTTTTAAGCGAGTTTAACAATTGATAATTGGCATATTTGCTGTAAAAAACTACTCTTTTTTAATGTTTTATTTTGCCATTATCACAACTAGGTAGGCTACTTGTCTTGGCAGTGCTCTGCTGGATTATGCATATTTTGATCAAGAGTGCGCACAGGCTTTTGCGGCTTGATCAAAAGCGGCGCATTCTCTTAAACCGATAACTTTCATCATCCATTCTGTCAGCATAATCGGCTTTGTTTACCAACAAAGAGAGACTAAACTGATGCCCATTCTGTCTTTATCTTAAAACTAAAGCAGAACAATTAAAGTCCATGTCTCTTTGTTCAGCTTTTGATGTGGCACAATGCTTTCCCTCTTGCTATTTTTTCTGGGGAAGTAATGTGAAGCGCGCCGCTGGGCCTCAAGCTAAGCGGTAACAAGCATGGGGCGGCTCCTTGTTTTTGCTCAATCGGAGGCATTCAGCGACAGTGTTTGGACTATCAGTATGATTTATTTGTCTGTATTGACCTGCGTCCCCTGCTTAATTACCCTGGGATAATCTCAGACAGGGCCTCTTGACACTGGCAGAAAGCCCAGCCACTTTGGCTCTGGGGACCAACTGTTGACCTGATGGCTGGGGGCCGATGGGTCGTGGCCGTCCTGTCCCGTCCGCTCCGGCTCCTGGGCGAGCGAGTCCCATCGCCCCCTAATGAGGCGTTAAAATGCGGCGTCAGCGGGTGTTCACTGTAAAAAAAAAATTAATAGTTGAAAAAACTTAATGCAGTAAGACTTTTGAGTTCTCTCAACAACAGTTTTTTATTTCTTCTCAGTAAAGATACAGTTGAGGTCAAAAGTTTACATCCCCCTTGCAGAATCTGCAAAATGTTAATTATTTTACCAAAATAAGAGGGATCATACAAAATGCATGTTATTGTTTATTTAGTACTGACCTGAATAAGATATTTCACATAAAAGACATTTACATATAATCCACAAGAGAAAATAATAGTTGAATTTATAAAAATGACTCTGTTCAAAAGTTTAGATATACTTGATTCTTAATACTGAGTTGTTACCTGAATGATCCACAGCCAGGGCTGGACTGGGACAAAAAATCGGCCCTACCATATATATATATATATATATATATATACAGCCTATATATCCCCCAAAGAAAAGAAGCTAAAAAAATCCAAGTATAATGTCCAATTAATCAAAATAAGTATGCACCTGTCTACAACATATAGGCTACTATAATTTAAAATTTTGCCAGTAATCTTCACACTAAGGGACAGCAAAGACCTCCTCAAAGAATGCAACCTTTATAAGAATAAGAGAGGAAGGCGAAGAACAATTAAATTGAACAAATAAATTATGATTTTTTTTTTAAACACAGTGATACTGGTATCTTTAATTTTGAAAGTTAAGTATTTGAATATATTGCAAACTCTCAAAATAAAAAATGGTGTGAGAATATCCCATCTCATTGTTTTGCGTAAGAATAAAACATCAGGTCATATTTAAATCTAGATTTATTCGCATTGGCCCATGGAAACCTCTGTCCACACACTTGACTTGCCCAAAACAGTGAGAGGGATGAATTTTCGCTTTATTAAAAAGTATTCTACACTCGTGGCGCGCACACGCATTAGGACAGGTTAGATTCCTCCATTTCCCCTTCATGCAAGCCCCTGTTATCAAGCTCCTTACCGATTAAACATCTCTCCTCTCCTCCTCCTGTCTGTCCCTTTGGCCCGCACCACTCACAGCAGAGCAAGCCTGTTCTTGATAACGCTGCTGTGTACATTTACGAACTGCCGACGACGAGGCACATTTTGCGGCATCCACCTCCAAATTTTTAAGCTACTTTTCCATGAGCATTTCAGCACCACCGTTTTGCTTTGGTCTGTCCATTTTGAGAGACTGAGAGGAAGGTGGAAGAGAGGTGAAGCGATATTTACATAGGCGGAGCAAGAACCCGTATCACTCCATCTATGTAGTGCTTTGTGATGGGCCACTGTCCCTGCATAATGGGCCAGTCCTTGATGGAAAAAAAAAAAATGTACCGGCCCAAAAGTGCGTCGGTCTACCGGGAAAATGCTCGGTGTGCCAGATTACCAGTCCAGCACTGTCCACAGCTGTGTTTTTTGTTTAGTGATAGTTGTTCATGAGTCCCTTGTTTGTCCTGAACAGTTAAACTGCCTGCTGTTCTTCAGAAAAATCCTTCAGGTCCCAATAATTCTGTGGTTTTTCAGCATTTTTGTGTGTTTGAACCCTTTCCAACAATGACGGTGTGATTTTGAGATGCATCTTTTCACACTGAGGACAGCAGACTCATATGCAGCTATTACAGAAGGTTCAAACTCTCACTGATGCTCCAGAAGGAAAAACCATGCATTAAGAGCCGGGGGGTGAAAACTTTTGAATTTGAAGATCAGAGGAAATTGAACTTTTGTCTTCTGGGAAACATGTAAGTATCTTCTGTAGCCTCTGAAGGATAGTACTAAATGAAAAAAAGAAAAAAAAAGAAGAAAAGATATTTAGGCAAAATAAGAAAAATGCACACATCTTCATTCTGTTCAAAAGTTTTCACCCCCGGCTCTTAATGCATTGTGTTTCCACAATTTCAACTATTATTTTCTCTTGTGGACTATATGTAAACATCTTTTATGTGAAATATCTTATTCAGTTCAGCAATAAATAAACAATAACATGCATTTTGTGTGATCCCTCTTATTTTGGTAAAATAATTATTATTTTGGGGGGGGGGGGGGGGGGGGGGGGTGTAATCTTTTGACCTCAATTGTTCTTTGTTAAGCCAACGTAAATTTGTTTGTTCATGCAATGTTGACTATCTTATTTTGCTGATAGAAACATTATTGTCACATCAACTGAAACAACAATTACTGTCGTTGAGGTAATTAGTTTTTTTCTGTTTCCTGGATGAAAAAAATAACGTGTAAAAGTCACCGCATGATCAATTTTATGTTTATTTACGAATAACAACACTGTCTTTATAAAACATCTTACAAGACTAAGATATCCAGGATAAAAGTGGTTGAACATAATACTCAAAACTAAACACCCAAACCTCAAGAACGGTGGCAATCAACAAATATTAAAAAGATGAGATCTTTACATCACAGTACAATAATGACAAAACAACAACAAAACAGTTTAAATGAAGTCAGCAAACAGCAAAACAATAACCCTATTACAGTAACTGCATAATTTATTCATGCTGCAATGCATGTTGGGAACTCATAAAGCCTTAACATTTCAACAATATGAAATTCTTAGCTGTGTTTGACTAGTTGGGGCAAAATTTGGGGTAATTTTGTTGGTTTTTATGTAATTTCAAGAAAATAGCATTTTTTTAGTATTCGAGGCTCAAAATGTCTCGTAAACTGGAAAATATGCAGCTGCATTTTTTACAGTGTTTGAGCGGGCCGTCCTCAGCACTGAAACATTGAGCTCTAGTGGAGGACATTCATCTCACATGAAAATGATCCGACAGAGCCTTTGAACTCACAGAGGTCATGAAAATAAACTCAGCTGAGCTCTCCAAAGAAAGTACTGCGACGTCGGTTCATTTCCACGCTGAACGCAGGAGAAATCCCACAAATGCACAATGTGAAGGAAAGCAAAACTAATTAGCAGGAAAGTTGTGCCTGCAAAATAAACATTTAAGAACACAGCGTGACGCCTGAGATTACACTGGAGATGTTTTGTCTGTGCTTTTCTAATTGTATTTTTCTATATGTCTTGCCAGTGGTGTTTTGGCAGTGGTTTATATAAAAAAGAAATCAAATGAGATGGTTTGTTTGAAATCAAAGTAAGTGAGATCATTACTATGTTCTCCTTCACAAAAAAAATAAAAAATAAATAAAATTTTCTATGTCCTATAAGATTCTGAAATCTCCCAATATTAAAAGGAATACATTATAGATCTGATTTCCTGAACATTAGGAGATTTCTTAAAGCAATTAGAACTCATTACACCTATTTAAAACAGAATAAAAGTTCTGTGATAATCTTAAATATTTTCCCAAGAAGCAAATTGTTTTACATCAGTTGTTTCTTCTTAATTTCTTATGAAACTCTAGAGGAGACACGTTTGAGATCACAGAGGTCTTTTTCCAATGCTAAAAATCTGAGAATTAGGCATAATTAAATTCAAATCTTCATGTGTTCTCCATTTAATCTTATATTGCTATCTAGTGGAGACAACTGAGATGTTAAGGGGATGATTTGTCATAGTTCTTTTCAGCATTTCTATATATATTCAGTTTTATATAAAATGATGCAGGAGCACTTCATGCAAGCAGATATCAACCAGTGTTATTTTAGTATTATTTATATAATATTGTAGTGTTTTTTTTTGTTGTTGTTGTTGTTTTTTTTTAATTTTGAATTTTGGAATTTTGAAAGAACTTTTGAATTTTAATTTTTATATTTTCAGTTTTCCAATTTTTTTCCATCTTATTTTTTATAATTTTGTGCTTTAGTCATTTTTATTAGTTTTTTTTCTTTTTAAATATTACTATTGAATTTAGTTTTATTACTGTTTTAGCTTTAGTTCAGTTTTAGTCTTTATTATACTTATTATCTTTATTTATTTCATCTTCAGTTATTTCATTTAGTTGCCAAGTGAACATTTCTAATCATTGTTTAACTTTTTCCATCTAATGTTTATTTTATTTTATTTTATTTTATTTTATTTTATTTTATTTTATTTTATTTTATTTTATTTTATTTTATTTTATTTCAGGTTTAATAGCTTTGGTTTTAGTTAATGTTAATAACCCTGACATCAACCTGTATTACAAGGCCCATACACTTCTGTAGACATTTAATCAGCTAAACAGATGCTGTAGGGTCCAGTATGAGTGGAGTATAGTGCACTAGACTGGACTGAACTCCTGCAGTCAGCGGTCAGCTAGAGGAGCCTGTGAGTAATGCTCCATCACAAAGAGAGTGACAGCAGAAGTGTGGAGAGAGTGATGAGGCCTCCCGCCGGCCGTCTCCAGACGCCCCCTCGCTCGCATTCAGAGCTCCTCAGGAGAAAAACAGCACAGCACTTTCACGTCTCCAGCAACAGGTACTCTGCTCCAGGAGCTGCGCTTCCTCTGGTTACTGAGGTGGTGCTGTAATGATTACTAATGTCTTTGAGCTGATTTGTGTCCATTTTGTGAGATGCGCTAATAAATAAAGATTTTTTTCTTTATTTCCTTTTTTTTATTTACAAAATAGGGCATGAAAATGTTCAGAAAACTATGAAATACTTCATTTTGCATTTACTATATTGAGGTTTGCAGTTTTTGGAACACATCCAAATACAGTAAAAAAAAAAAAAAAAAAATTAATAAAAAAAATACAAAAACAAAAAAAAATTTATTAAAAAAAAGGAAAGAAAGAAAGAAAGAAAGAAAGAAAGAAAGAAAGAAAGAAAATAAAACCTACCCTTAAAACATTAGGTAGCTAGTTAGTTTGGTACAAAATGTTGGTTTTTAGTCTCTTAAGACTGGCTGAAGTCTATCCCAGTGTTTCAGGATGTACAATGGAAACACCCTTGACAGATGGCCAGTCCATTCCAGAGATGACACACTAAACTAACTTTGTGACACTAAAATTACTAAATCTAAAACTGAAATAAAAATTAACATAAACATGTAATTAAAATGATAATTCATTAAACATAACAACATTAAAAAAAATCATTTTTAAATAATAATAATAATTCATTAAAAAACACAACAAAATTAATAAATGTTTCAAATTAAAATCAAAATGAACAAAAGAGAAACTAATTCAAAATATTAATTAAAAATTATAATATTTCAATGATACTAAAATAGCACTGGCTTGGGGAATCATTACTAAAATTTGTGAAAATTATCTATCTATGTATCTATGTGTCTATCTATCTATCTATCTATCTATCTATCTATCTATCTATCTATCTATCTATCTATCTATCTATCTATCCATCTATCCTTCCAGATTGTTCATTTATTTATCTGCATTTTTATTTATTTATTTAATATATATATATATATATATATATATATATATATATATATATATATATATATATATATATATATATATATATACATTAGAAAATAAAAATAAACTAAAATAAAACAAACAAACTGGATAAAAAAAATTTAATGACCAGAAAAAATAAATTTTTTAACATGGAATATTGGTGGAATTGTCTTTATTATTATTATTATTATTATTATTATTACTATTATTATTATTATTATTATTATTATTATATTTATTATGATTTTAATTATTTGAAAACCATATATAAACATTCAAGACAGTCATGCACTTTTATATTTAAGTGTTGGTTGACTCTGAGTCATAACTGCACGCACACGTCCTGGCACCTCCTCTCCTCTGAGCGGAGGATCCCGCTGGGCAGAAGCGCCACTCTCTCTCCAGGGGAAGCGGCCCTCGGCGCGAGGCTCTTTGTCATGCAGCCGCTGGCCCCTGGCCTTGGGAACTGACTTGCAGCGGTGTACACATCTATTGGCTTGGCTCAGGGCCGGAGGCTCCCTTTGTCTCCCTGCAGACAGAGATGCCGACTGGGAAGTGCTTGTCATCGCTGAGTTACTGAGGCAGCCAACCTTCACAACAGCCCCAAACGTTAAGCACAACTGCATCAGCTAAGGTCTGTGGCCCACAGCGGCTGCTCGAACGGGGATTATTACCAACATTCACCCTTCTTCAAGAGGAAAACAGAGGATGTAATCTCCCTTTGACAAAATCACACATAGATGAGGAAACGTGCAAAAGTGGGAGATTCTCACGAAAATGGGTCACATCTCAACACAGAATCAAAAGAAAAAGAAATTCTGTTCTGTGGAAAGAAAATGAAACCTAAGTTACAAGACTATTAAGATATTATCATAATCTGTTTAGAAACTTAAATTTTTGTTAATTCACATAATTCTCAACAGCGATTCTCAATATTTATTACATTAATTTTTATTTAAATTAGCATAAAATATAGGCAGTACAGCAAAATACCATAATGTAAAAATACCTCACTTCAAATAGATGTCATTTTGTCACCCCTAGTAAAAAAAGTAATATAATTAAAATACATTTATTTTATACTAAGTATAGTTCAAATCTATTTACTGACATATCGCTCAAGACTTACTGAAATAAAAATTATAATTACATTCACATTTACATTTAGTCATTTAGCAGACGCTTTTATCTGAAGCGACTTACAAAATGAGGACAATTAGAAGTCATCAAAATCAACAAAAGAGCAATAATATGCTAATTATTATTATTATTGTGCAATAATTAAACTTCATTTTGAGTACTACTTGTCCACAATGTACATTTCTTAATAATAAGCCTTAAAATGTTTTTTTTTTTAATGTCACTGTTGATGAGGATTGTATGATCTTAAACTAAATGCAAGATATTTAAAGTCTACCTGAAGTACTTGCAATAGTTCCACATTAGCACAATCAAATATACTTCGGTATATCTTTAGTTGGACTTCAGCACTACTTCTACACAATTAAAGTGCATTAAGGACAAAATTAGTTGTTCCAATTTAGCAGACTTTAAGTATACACTAAAAGTACAATTGCAGGGTATTTTTATTAAGTACATAAATATGTAAATGTATTAGCAGTATACTTAGCATGAAGTAAATTTCAAATACATTTTAGTATATTTTTCAATAGTCAAGTCAAGTCACCTTTATTTATATAGCGCTTTTAACAATACAGATTGTGTCAAAGCACTTAACAGTATCAAACTGGAGGCTAGAGTGTCAGTAATGTATAATAATAAGATTAAACACTCAATTTTCAGTTAAAGGCATTTCATATCAATAAGGATATTACACTAATGATAATAAGAATTTTTAATAATTTTTGCTGTTGTTTTGTCATTCCTAGTCAGTGGCAGGTACACTCTTAAAAATAAAGGCCCCTTTAAAAAAAATAAAAAAATAAATAAAAATAAAAAAATAAATTGTGTTTTTGCAGTGATACCATAGAAGAACCATTTTTGGTTCCCCAAAGAACCTTTCAGTGAACAGTTCCTAAAAGAACCATTTTGAAGAACATTTTAAAAATCTAAAGATTTGAACATCAAAGGATGTTCAAGGTCTTTTATGGAACCATCTATGCCAGTAATGAACCTTTATTTTTAAGAGTATAGTGTTTGGAGGAAAGGCATTGTCAGAATATTTTACTCAACACTCAGATTTTGATTTGATGGGTCAAATCAAGCAAAATGTACAGTTGTTTGGATATTTCATGTAGTGAATATGACCTGGACGAGATCTTGACAGGTTTCCTGAGATTCACCCAGCTGTGAAAATCAGCAGTCACAGTGAACTGCTGTCTGTAAAATGGTTCTTTAAGGGTTCTTCACATGTAGTAACAGTACTATTCAAAATTACATCATTCTGAAGAACCAAATGGGTTCTTTATTCCCTCCTTTTTGTTTTTGAAATCTGTGACTGTCAAAGCACCTCATTATTGATTTTCTGGAGCTCAAGCATCCAACTACAGATTGTCAACACACACTCGACAGCTAAATGATTTCATTCTTAAAATGTCTACACAGTTTGTCTTTTTTTTTTTTTTTTTTAAATTGTATCTGGTTTCCTAATAATCATGTCTTTTCTTTGGAATTCTTGCTCTTTTTAAACATCAGATTTCTACAAACAAGAACTTCACATTAAGGTTCAGTAACATTAGTTAACATGAATTATATAATAAATAGGCCTACTTACAATAATAAAAAATACTTCTAAAGCATTAATTAATCTTAATGTTAATTTCAACATTTATTAATACATTATTAAAATCTTTAAAATATCTATATTTTAACATTAGTTAATGTACCTGAGCTAACATGAACAAACAGTTGTATTTTTACAAACTACCATTAACAAAGATTAATCAAAACTGTTAAAAATGTATTGCTCATTGTTAAAGTTAGTCAATGCATTAATGAACTTTAAATAATTGGAACTTATTATAAAGTGTTTCCTACTGTAGATTTGGTGTATCCTAGAAATGTGAAGTAACTACAAATGTTTTATAAACATATTTCGGTCACACTTTATTTTAAAGTGACCATTAACTACAACTTTTGCCTCAATAAACTCCTAATTTGCTGCTTATTAATAGTTAGTAAGGTAGTTGTTAAGTTTAGGTATTGTGTAGGATTAGGGATGTAGAATATGGTCACGCAGAACATGTGCTTTATTAGCACTAATAAACAACCAATATGTGAATAATAGGCATGATAATAAGCAACTAGTTAATAGTGAGAATTAATCCTATATTTGTACAAAACATTGTTGTGCAAAATTCTAAATATTTTACATAATAAAGTTTTGCGACAAAATGTAAGCAAAACCAGAGAAAAAGCATCTGTGTAATGAAGACAGCTAAACATTCTGTGAACCCCAGCTAACACTGAGAGAGTGAGGAGTGAGGAGTGGAGTCTCTCAGCTCATTGCTGCGGTGCTGAATGTCAGTCAGTGAGCGCTGGATCCGTCTGAACTCAGCAGGGACTCTCAGTGTCATGTTATCTGTGACGTGTATTCAACAATTCCTTTCTATATGACAGAAAAGAATGGAGCGAGGCCAGCCCCTGCGACTAAAGTCTATGAAATTGTATTATTAAAAACCGTATTTCCAAAGCCTTGAGGAGGATGCCTCACATTGACTGTGCAGCTAAAGAGTCTTTTAAGTTTGTCTCTTCTGAAAGCTCTTGAGGTCAATGGTGCATCAGGAGCGTGCGTACTGTATGTGAGGGGAAAAATGGGTTATTTTTATTCATTCAGGTATTTTATGGGCAAAAAGATCTATTATAACATAATATTCAAAAAGGAAAGACACAAGTCATCTTTGGTGGTGGCATTCTTAAATAATTACTGGAGCTACCATTTTTAATTATTTGTTCTGTGAGTTGTTCTCATGAACACTCAATAAAATTAAAAAATAAAATTATATTTTTAAGACCATTAAAATTTTTGTACTTCATTACACACAAATCCTGCCACATAATTTTATAATTAATTGTCATTAAAATGGTAAAGTATTTGTACACTATGGTAGGGTTTGTTCTGCTGCCTTTAACTGATGCTGATTTTGAGAATATATTGATAATAATAGAAATAACAAAATAAAAAAGACTTGTATGTATTACAATAACAAGAAATTTAGGGGAAATGTGCTTGTCATGAAAATAATGCAAGAAAAAAAAACATTAAGGTCTTAAAATAGGCTTGATTTTTTTAACAACAAAATTAACAACCAAGAGGTTTTTTTTTTGTTTGTTTTTTTTTTGTCAAAATTATCCTTTTAAAATTCATGTTTATGATAAAATATGACAAAATAACTAATTTACAATTAAATTTACTTGATGGTCAACTTATTGGTCAACTTATTATTATTATTATTTTCTTTTTCTGTTCTTTGAATATAATGAGCACTTAGGAGCAGAACATAAAGAAAATAAAATAAATTTTAAAATAAATGGAACAATTCTTGAAGAGCGAATAACCTGTGAAAACTTGGGTTAGTCAAGATACAAAATAAGCCTTTGCTGCCATCCAGTGTTATTTTACATGAATGACATTTCCATTGAGAGCCACTGTCAGTTCACTAACCTCAGTTTGTCTTCACCTTTACCTCCGTTTCAGTAAATGACTGAAACTAAAGAAGGCATGTTTTCAGACACATCTTAATAACTGCAGTTACACAAAAACATGCAATGTTTGTTCACAAATCTGAATTCTTATATACAGTTTGTAAATGAACGTGGCCATACACAAGTGATGTAGAAACAATTTTCTCTCAAGAACTGCTAGTAAATATCACACAGAAACAGCAAGTAATGCATTGAATTAAATTAGATTTTTTTTAAGGAGAAAGACTGGAATATTTTCTTGTAAAACATATTCCAATAATCTTTGTTTTACTTGCAGCTCTGAAAAATCATTTTTGCCATTTTCCTTCATATGTTGCCCAATTGTAAGCAGCGATGAAGTGTGCAGAGGTCAAGCAGAGATGTTAGATATACCTGTGATGTCAGTCAGTATTTGATCATTTTGAGATAATCAGCATTGACCATGTTCCCCTTCCCTGTCACTTCAAACAATTAAAGCTTTGTTAATTAACAATCTACTATGTTTGTTTTCAAGCATCTTTAGTAAAAAAATAAATGAATATTGAGTAAAAGTGCTTTCATTATTAATTTTTGTTTTTTATAAATAGATTTTATTGTTTTACCCTCACCCCAAAGTCAGACATTCAGTCTTAAGCTATGACAACACATTATTAGTATATGACTACAATGAAAACTTTTGTCCCTACTTGGCCACTTTAGACATGCATGTTTGTTTGTTTATTAATTCATCTACACTACCAGTCAAAGTTTTTGAACAGTAAGATTTTTAATATTTTAATGAGAAGTCTCTTCTGCTCATCAAGCCTGCATTATTTATTTGAAAGTATGGCAAAAACAGTATAATTTTGAAACATTTTTTTTTTATGTAAAATAAATAATTTTCTATTTGAATATATTTTAAAATGTAATTTATTCCTGTGATCAAAGTTAAATTTTCAGCATCATTACTTCTGGCTTCAGTGTCACATGATTCTTCTGAAATCATTCTAATATTCTGATTTCCAGTTCAAGAAACATTTCTTCTTATTATTATTATCAATATTTAAAACAGTTGAGAACATTTTTTCAGTATTCTTTGATGAATAGAAAGATCCAAAGATCAACACTTGTCTGAAATAAAAAGTGTTTGTAACATTATACACTATACCATTCAAAAACTTGGAGTCAGTATAATTATTAAATTTTTAATTTTTTATTTTTTGGGGGGGGGAGGGCGAAAGAAACGATAGAAATTAATACTTTTATTTAACAAGGATGCTTTAAATTGATCAAAAGTGATGATAAAGACATTTATAATGTTACAAAATATTTCTATTTCAGATAAATGCTGTTCTTCTGAACTTTCTATTCATCAAGGAAACCTGAAAAAATATATACTCAGCTGTTTTCAACATAATAATAATAATAATAATAATAATAATAATAATAATAATAATAATAATAATAAATGTGTTTTGAGCAGCAAATTCAGCATATTAGAATGATTTCTGAAGGATCATGTCACACTGAAGCCAGGAGTAATGATGCTGAAAATTCAACTTTGAAATCATAGGAATAAATTACATTTTAAAATATATTTAAATAGAAAACAGTTATTTTAAATAATAAAATTATTTAAAATTTTTACTGTTTACTGTTATACATTAAATGCTAACTATGAAAAGACAAAAAGTTGCTTATTTTATTCCAAAAATGTTTAGTTTATATGCAGACACACACACACACACACACACACGCACAGTTTTAAAAAATGGTAATTTTTTACTGGTAATTTTCTGACAGAAGACTATCCATTAATTTTACAGACATTTCCATTAACCCTAAAACACAATGCAGTGATGTGCAGAATTGAAAATACCGGTAAAACACCCCTAAAAAAATCAGTATGGAAAATTCCTTATGGTGATTATCACTCCTGTTTTTACGATTTTTTTTTGTTTTTATTATTATTATTTTTTACATTGTGTTTACATGTATTACAGTTTTTACATATTGCTACTGCTTCTGAGTATTCAGATTTCTTCTTATATTTTTGCCATAAATATTCCTTTCAAGATGTATTCTAAGACTTGGTAGTATCCCAAAGACAAAAACACAAATGTACATTAAATATTTTGGTAAACCAGAACCGGGAACACTCCTCATAACATACAATGTACTCGTTACATCGTAAGAAGAATGGCATCTACGCTAATATTTGTCTGTTTCTTTCTTATTCTGTTTCTCAGTCCGTGTCCAGATCAGATGGTGGATCGGCACCGGGAGATGATGTCTGCGACCCTGACCGTCGCCGGAGGCCGGACACCTGGATGAGCCCCGGGGACATATCCCCAGTGAAGACCTCGACTTAAATATAATAAAACTTAAAATTAAACAAAATAACTATAATATAATAAAATACCTAACTACATAATACTATTATTGTTAGAAATTGCAACAATACAAAAATAGAAATATAATACATTTATACATTTAAAATTTAATTAAAACAATAAGTAAAAAAATAAATAAATAATAATATCCTGGCCAGAGGAGAACTGGCCCCCCGACTGAGCCTGGTTTCTCCCAAGGTTTTTTTCTCCATTCTGTCACAGAGGGAGTTTTGGTTCCTTGCCGCTGTCGCCTCTGGCTTGCTCAGTTGGGGACACTTAATTTATAATGATTATCATCAATTTGATTTCATAGATACTATTTAAACTAAACCGAGCTAGACAATAACATCTCTGAATTCAATAATGAAATGCCTTTAACTGGAAATTGAATGTTTAATCTTATTATACATTACTGACACTCTATCCTCCAATTTGATACTGTTAAGTGCTTTGACACAATCTGTATTGTTAAAAGTGCTATATACAGGTGCATCTCAATAAATTAGAATGTCGTGGAAAAGTTCATTTATTTCAGTAATTCAACTCAAATTGTGAAACTCGTGTATTAAATAAATTCAATGCACACAGACTGAAGTAGTTTAAGTCTTTGGTTCTTTTAATGGTGATGATTTTGGCTCACATTTAACAAAAACCCACCAATTCACTATCTCAACAAATTAGAATACTTCATAAGACCAATAAAAAAAAAAACATTTTTAGTGAATTTTTGGCCTTCTGGAAAGTATGTTCATTTACTGTATATGTACTCAATACTTGGTAGGGGCTCCTTTTGCTTTAATTACTGCCTCAATTCAGCGAGGCATGGAGGTGATCAGTTTGTGGCACTGCTGAGGTGGTATGGAAGCCCAGGTTTCTTTGACAGTGGCCTTCAGCTCATCTGCATTTTTTGGTCTCTTGTTTCTCATTTTCCTCTTGACAATACCCCATAGATTCTCTATGGGGTTCAGGTCTGGTGAGTTTGCTGGCCTGTCAGTGAAGTGCTCCAAAATTTCTTGGTAAACGGGTGCAGTGACTTTGGTTTTCAAAAAACACAATGGACCAACACCAGCAGATGACATTGCACCCCAAATCATCACAGACTGTGGAAACTTAACACTGGACTTCAAGCAACTTGGGCTATGAGCTTCTCCACCCTTCCTCCAGACTCTAGGACCTTGGTTTCCAAATGAAATACAAAACTTGCTCTCATCTGAAAAGAGGACTTTGGACCACTGGGCAACAGTCCAGTTCTTCTTCTCCTTAGCCCAGGTAAGACGCCTCTGACGATATCTGTGGTTCAGGAGTGGCTTAACAAATTCCTTGACGCGTCTGTGTGTGGTGGCTCTTGATACCTTGACCCCAGCCTCAGTCCATTCCTTGTGAAGTTCACCCAAATTCTTGAATCGATTTTGCTTGACAATCCTCATAAGGCTGCGGTTCTCTCGGTTGGTTGTGCATCTTTTTCTTCCACACTTTTTCCTTCCACTCAACTTTCTGTTAACATGCTTGGATACAGCACTCTGTGAACAGCCAGCTTCTTTGGCAATGAATGTTTGTGGCTTACCCTCCTTGTGAAGGGTGTCAATGATTGTCTTCTGGACAACTGTCAGATCAGCAGTCTTCCCCATGATTGTGTAGCCTAGTGAACCAAACTGAGAGACCATTTTGAAGGCTCAGGAAACCTTTGCAGGTGTTTTGAGTTGATTAGCTGATTGGCATGTCACCATATTCTAATTTGTTGAGATAGTGAATTGGTGGGTTTTTGTTAAATGTGAGCCAAAATCATCACAATTAAAAGAACCAAAGACTTAAACTACTTCAGTCTGTGTGCGTTGAATTTATTTAATACACGAGTTTCACAATTTGAGTTGAATTACTGAAATGAATTAACTTTTCCACGACATTCTAATTTATTGAGATGCACCTGTAAATAAAGGTGACTTGACTTGACTTAAAGCGGTTAGGGGGCGCTCTTTCTCTGAATCACCTCACCGGACTGATGTATAGGGAAGTGAAACACCCTCTAGATGGCGCCAGAGATCTCCAGATCCTTCACACCAAACTCAAACATCCACATCAAAACATCTAGAATATGCACCTTGTATTCAGGTATAAGATAATGTGAGTTTCTTCACTCACAGTGACATACGTGAACAGCTTAGAACAGTTAATAACAATAATTCTTCAACACTTTTGATTTAAAAGATGAAATTGGCTTGTTGTCTAATAATCCTGCGATGACGTCTGATGCTATGAATATAGTTGTCATGGATGCTGTATGATGTATTCATGAAGCTAGAGAGAGGATTTTGTCTCTGCAGTGAATATTAGCAGTGTTCTGCTGAAGGGTCCCAACATTTGCACAAATACATACAACTCAACACACAATGCTGTAGTTTTGAAGTTAACTTGATGATTTATGAAGACAAAGTAGGAAATATATCCTCAAGGTATGGCATTGTGTTCTTGAAGCCTCTTCTCTTCTCTTCTCTTCTCTTCTCTTCTCTTCTCTTCTCTTCTCTTCTCTTCTCAAGCAGTAAATAACCTTTGTGGGAGTTTCCGTTGACAGACTAAATGAGTTCAGATTAGATTAAAGATTGGGGAAAAAAACTGGGACAGGAAGAGATCACCGCAAACTTCTGTGTGTCATATATTAGGCTGTGGGCCAGCCTGTGCTGATTGTGGGATCAGGTGTGTTGGGAAAACCTGAACATGTTTTACTTTATTCAGAATTATTCACGGAATATTGATCAGATTGCTGGATTTGTGCTCTACAGTGCCATGTAGGAATACAATAAACGTTCCGATGCCCAAATGGGAGAGTTTTAGTTTGGTTATAATCATTATAATCAGTGTTGGGAAGGTTAGTTTGTAAACAGATTACAAGTTACCCTGTTTAAAATGTAATAAGTAGTATAACTATTTCAATTGCTCTATTAAAGTACTGTAACTGATTACATCTGATTACTTTTCAAAATTTCTAGTGAATGTTTTCAACTGTTAATCATTTCGAAACATGTAAAGCAGGCAGGGTTAACCTCACAGTAGTACTCAACACTGATTACTGTCAGACTTTCAGAATCCTTCATCACTAGAATTAATATTATAACAATTTAATTTTAAAGCACAGCCACCACAAAATCAGATTTTAGCACCTCTTTTTACTTTGAGATTATTCTGAGGTTAAATATAGATTTAAAATCATACTGTTTTTGAAATAGCTATGACACACTGACATCTAACAATGCTTTGGAAAAACAACAACAACAACAACAACAAAAAAACAGTTAATCTTAAAAAATAAAGCATATACACAAACCCAAATAGGAAATAAAACAGTTATCGAATAAGCATTTGTCCTAAACTCCTCAAACATTGGTGTCTCATATTTTAGAGCAGTCAATGTCATTTGTATTATAAGATGTCATGAATCAAAATAAATGATACAATCATGAGTGTCAGCATTCTGCTTTTTAATTCTTTATTACTATCTCAAGGCCACTGGGCATTTTAAGCTCCACAATGTGGTTAGTAAATTTCAATATTTAAAAGAAAACATGTTTACCATAGAAAATGTATTTTTGAATGCATTACTAGATCGGGAGCAAACCGGATTGAGTGATGTACGGTTGTGAATACAGGTGTTGTTCTCCTCATCTGTCACTCTCTCCCTACACTCTTAAAAATAAAGGTGCTTCACGATGCCATAGAAGAACCTTTTTGTCTAAATGGTTCCATAAAGAACCTTTAACATCTGAAGAACCTTTCTGTTTCACAAAAGGTTCTTTGTGGTGAAAGAAGGTTCTTCAGATTATAAAAAGGTAAGAAAGAGATGGTTCTTTAAAGAACCTTTGACTGAATGCTTCTTTGTGGAACCAAAAATGGTTCTTCTATGGCATCGCTTGAAGAACCTTTTGAAGCACCTTTATTTTTAAGAGTGTACTGGGAAATTTTTCAGTGACATAATGATGACGTTTCAATAAGGGGACGCTTCAAGGGCACAGATGGAAACTTATGGCTTTCCAAAGAGAAAAATCCCTCTATGTTCAAGTCATTCTTGTAAAATCTACAAAACCCACCTCTGTGTAAAGTCAAACTAACATTATATTATAAAATTCATTCAATTAAACAGATAATAATTTATCTACCAAAATATATATTAACAGATTCCAAAATAAATAATTTCAGTTTAACTGATATGATGAGTTTTAAGAAGTCAACAGTTTTAAAAAGCACCAGTTGGTATTTTCAGCAATAAACAGCTGTGATTTCTTTAAATCAAGAGATTACTGTCAATGCAAATTATAGCTCTAATGGAATAACCTTTATTCTTCAGGTTCCTCAGATTCACCTCCTTTGGGGGAAATTTCAGTACTTCAAAACTTTTCTCATTGGGACACATCATGTCTGTTTAGTTCCCTTTAATGTCAGCTTGAACCAGATAGAGTGAAGGACTTTTTCCCTGTTG
Organism: Spinibarbus caldwelli; assembly: GCA_039654775.1. NCBI lineage: Eukaryota > Metazoa > Chordata > Actinopteri > Cypriniformes > Cyprinidae > Spinibarbus > Spinibarbus caldwelli. The sequence goes on from CM077243.1 coordinate 30,388,944, forward strand.
TTTCCCTGTTTTAATATTTTTGATTTGATTTGATTTAAAAGAAATCTGTGATTGGAGTTTGTGCACACCTGGATGTGTATGGAGGTACTGCAGGTGTCAGTGGACAGAAAACACATCAAAAGTTCTGTCGAATATATTATACATTTTAAAATGTATTTCTAAATGTGTTTAATATGTTCTATAGCTTTTATGGCTCATTTATGGCTGAAATATTATCTTTTGTCATCTATAGTTGATACAGAGTGTAATGCTTTAATTAAACGAATACACATCTCTGTAAAACAGTGGCACAATGAATTCAGGGCATCTCAAAAGATGGAAAGGTATTGAAAAAGTAGGTCAGCGCCAGCCTAGCATGATGTAAAAATGTTTGTTCGGGTTAATAATAAAAGACATTTTCCAGCGTTACCAAGAATATTTGAGCAGAATGAATAGAAAGAATGAACGACCCTCGCAAGAGATGAAATATTAGTCACTCTTTATTGCACTATTGCTGACGGGAACTTCTGATCAGCTTCTCTTGAATGCTGAGTTGAATCTTGAGTTGTAAACTTTACTCCCACATCATTATCATCAATCATGTGCTCATATGTTTCTGCCCAGGACACACAGTATATGGGTTATTCTACAAAACGTTTCTCTCATAAAGTGAAAATCTGATGCTGAAGTTTATTATATGTTAATATGCTAATTACAGCAAAAATACAGTAATGTGCTACAATAATGTATTTTTCGGTAGCCACACTGTATCAGCCTTGTTACCAAGATTTTGTATAGTAATCTATTGAAAATGAATATTTGTAGAAATACCATCAGCATTAAATCCATTAAGTTCTTTCTAAGAACCTTAGTTTCAGCTTGTACCGTCACATTAAACAGTCAGCTTTGTTACTGTCAGCACTACATTCATTTTAATGACCTTACACTGAAAAAGTCAGGTAGAAAGGCTCTTATGTAACACTGCTAGCCCACTGACTAAGACTGCTGCGTTTCTTGTAATGCACATTCATTCTTTACACCCGTCGAGTGGAACTAAAGCACAGATACATAGGTGTAAACTGCACAGGCTGGGACTTCCACTGTTGTGTTTCCATATCTCACCTAACTACCAGTCCTATGGGTGTGGCAAAACAAGCGTCGAGCTTTACGTCATCGAGCCCGACGTAACGTAAGCGTACAGCGCCGTCGTTCGCCCCCTAGCGGAGAAGTCGAAGATAACGCTTATAATGGGTTGTGAAAGTGGAAAGTACCTTATGGAAATCCCCACTGGCTTTTATGTACTGCTTTCAATCGGGCTGTCTGAACCAGAGTAAAGACTTGGCTGTGTTTTGGACGCGTCTCTTGCGAGCAGTGAAATCCAGTGGATCTCTAGAAGAGCGCCATGGACGATTAAAGTGGACTGAGAGAAGTAGCAGCAGAGCCAGAGCATCTTATGGGCTTTGTTGGTGGATACCGACATATTGCACAGGTAAGAGTTGCGCGATTCATCGCCTCTCTGATATCGTGTCCAGAATGAATCCTAAAGCGAGCGAGAGGGGCTGATTTCTCCCGTATTGTCTCAGTCTGTCTCGTATGGACGCATACAGTCTCGAACGCCGCGGATTTGACAGCCATTGTTTGCGAAGACGTCACTTGTCGGCGATTTAGAACATTAAACGGAGAAAACGTTCCATTGTTGCCATGGGGACATATCGCTTCCTTTCGAATGTTACAGTGTTGCATTGTCTAAGGGCTTCAGTCAAGTCAATTACGTAATTCGAGCGTCAGCAACTGATGTTACAATATTTTTTTTCGCGTCGGTCTCTATTGTCCCCGCTGTGCTTTGTGTTTGATAAAACTGTGGACGCCGCTTTCCCCTGCGAACGTTTCGCGCGAGAGGTATTGAAGGGAACGCTGTCGCCTTGGCGTTCAGAATAAGTTGTCCCTAAAGAACCTCGGCAGCTGAGACAAATAAATGGTGCCCTTGCAGTCAATGGCATTTTAAAGCCGCCAGGCTCCAGTCAGCGCGTCTGAGCCCGTCTTCTGGCCATTCTGATAGAGTTTTGGAAAATTCATTGTGGGGGTGGACTAATAAAGAGCTTCGCCTTTCACTCATCTGACCTCAAGAGCCCTTTACCGTGAGTCTGGAATACACCATCAGCTTTCAGGGGCCCGATCTGTCTTTCAGTTCTTCACCTTTAGGGTGGAGGGGAAATTCTTCTTTGTAGCACATGGTCGTGGGTTGAGAGTCTCTGAAAATGGTGTGTTTGTTTCATGTCTTCTTTTGCAGAGATAGATTGGTTCCCCTCTCCAGACGACCATGTCTCAGGGCCAGAACTTCCTGCCCAAGTTCCTGTTTGTGAGTAACCTCCTGAAGGCCGTCAAAATCAGAGAGCGGGTGCCCAACGATGTGGTCAAGCCCCAGGCCAGTGGCGGCCTGATCCATCACCTGCGCAGCATGCACCGCTACACGCTGGAGATGATCCGCATGAGCCAGTTCCCGCAGACCTTCCGCGAGGTCATCCAGGCGGCCATCTTGGACCGGGCCATGCAGAGCTCGCTGGAGCAGGAGAAGAGGTTGAACTGGTGCCGTGAGGTCAAGAAGCTGGTGCCGCTGAGGACCAACGGTAAATATGCCAAGATTTTATCAGCTAGAAGTGGTGGCTGTGTAGCGTTTCCTTCGAATTGAGTGTTTTCTTCTCAAACACTTGGATTCTTTCTCCAAGATGATATTTTAAACCATTTGTTTCAGTTAATGTTAATGATGTATTATTGGTTTGATACACTATATAAATGCTTTGAGATTTGAGAGAATTCTTCTAATGAAATGGTCCGTAATAAGGCTGTTAGTAGGGCTGTTGGGCTGCACGATTGTGACAAAAGTCATAATTGTCGATTACTCCCTTGAAATTGCAATTGTGATTATTAACTACAATTATCACAATTTACACTGAATGATGTTTATACCATTGTTTGAAGCAACTACATGCCATAGTTTGATTTGAAAATAAAGCTGAAAACACTCTGAAAACTGAAAAACTTTAATTGCTTTTCTATAGTATTAAGCCTCAAATGTCAACTACAAATTGGCTTGGTTTCTTCTTTAAATATAAAAATATATATATATGCATGGTATTATAATGTTATACTAAAACTATACTTAAAATAATAGAAAAAAAACCTTAGGATAACCTGTAGAAAGAAAAAACACATCTTAAGCATGCAGAATAACATAAGTGGACAATTAATTGAACGATTACGTAATTGTGGCATCTGTAATTGTAATTGCAATTAGAAATTCGATTCATTGTGCAGCCCTATTGGCCAGGCCATTATTTGGTCATTTTTTGGCTGATAACCTCTCTCATTGTATAAAATAAGTTTTCAGTTCATGGCAGCTTTTTTATATACATCTCATTTGTTATTTTTATTGTACTCTGCTATTAAGAAAGCCTTACCGGTTGACCGCTTAAAAAAGAATACGTGCTTTTTTGAAATGCTTGGCACATGAGGGCTTCACGGCAGACGGGAAAATCCTGCACTGTCTGTCACACTGATGTTTTTCCCCCTTAATTCTACAGCACAGTTTGATTTAAGGGGCCGTGGCGTGATGCAGGGCTCACAGTGAGCGCTTTGACTCTGACGTTTCTCCGGCTCACTCAGGGTCAGGACGCACTGCTCTTCTCTTATGAGTAATGCTGCGAGGGAAACTTCTCTGTACTTGCCATTGTTGCTCCATTGGTCAATCACTAGTTACTGTAACTGAAATTAGGTAAACGCAGATTACACCGATCTTATTTTCTCATTACCTTAACATTTGTCTGAAATAGTCCGCAAGCTAGCGCGGCTGGTTTGTAAGTGTCAGTATTTTATACAATAAAACGTGTCATTTTATCATGTCTAGTTCTTGGTAGTGGATAGTGTCTCATTCTTGTATTCTGGTAATTTTTTTTGTTCTTCTGGACAGCACAGATTTTTCCTCGTAATGAAACAAGAATTTCCTGTTTTAAGTCACATGGGATTATGAAAGCGTCAGACTGGAACATGCTGTTAAAACAGATTACATTGATATATGACCCATAACCGAATATAGAGGCCCGTAACCTCAATAAATGTAATAATGGTAATAACTTTTTTTGAAGCAAGTTAAATAAAACTTAATTTTTATTATTGTAATTTTACTTAAATAAATCAAACCACAATTTTAATCCACTAGGAATGGAGTATGATTGGGTTAAGTTGTTTCCTTTAAAACTTCTGTATGTGTCTTAATTATTTGGTCTGATTTGGTAGGAATACTTAAAAAGTCTTTTCACATGAATGTAACAACTTCCTAGGTCAGAAAACGCATCTTTGCATGAACGGGAGATTTAAGATTGATTTCAAGTTGGATGCAAGTTAGGATTTCAAGTTTAATCAGTCAGTTCTATCAATAATCTGTCATCACTATTAAAGCAGAGGATATGTCTAAATGTGGATGTGTTTTGTACATTTACATTTATGCATTTGGCAGACAATTTTATCTTAAGCAACTTTCATTGCATTCAAGCATTCCATTTATTTATTTGTTTTTAAGTAGTTCATGCATTCCCTGAGAATCGAACCCATGATCATTGCTAGTGGCACTGGTCTACTGTTTGCTCTACAGGAATACATTGTTTTGATTACCATTGGCATGTATTCAGCATATTTATTCACTATAGTGTTTATTTAATATTATAACATGCCCTACAATTTCACAACAGAGTTATGATTGGACTAATTGACATTGATAGTGACTACTGACAAGACAAAGATGCCAAATTCCAAAGCTTTTAGGGTAAATAGTTTCTGTGTAAATTAATTTAGAAAACAAGTGTTAAAATTGTCCGTGCTCTCCTCTGTTTCAGCTTGGGCCTCTATAGTGCAACTGATCATTTAACCGTAAAGTAAGAGAAGTGGACAATGTTACCATATCTACACAAAGCTTAATCATTTTCTTGAGGCCACATTTTGTGACCAGTGTTGCTGAATTTGGTGACAAGGATGTGGTTGTATAGCAGATGTAGTTTGTGTGTTCATTTTCTGTTCTTCTATTGTGTTGGGGAAGCTACTTTGAAACTGTAACTTCCCAAATGACAAGTTTTCTCTTAATTTACGGTAAAGTATTTAAATACAGTCAAGCTACCCGTATGAAAACGGTTCTACACTAACTATTTACAAAAAGTAGCTTACTATTTTGAAGGTGTTTTAAGGGGGAAATATCTTTTAAAAATATGTAACTCAAATGAATCAAAATTGAATTTGAGTTAAATATGCAATGTTTCAATGAAGAAAGATTGAATTTAACAAAAGAAAAAGTTAAATGGTGTGTAGAGAACTAATGCGCAAGGACTCAACAGATTGGTGAATCTTAAAAGACCAAATTAATTTTTTCTCTGACTTGTCATTGCTACACATGTAAATTTGCACTCTCAAGCAATGTGACCTAAAACCACAACTTGTTGGAAATTTGTTACTGGAAAAACTGGTAAATTTGAAAAGCGCTTCTGAAAAATTAGGTTAAGTTGGGTATTGTTATAAGTTAGCACGCTACTTTACGAGTGTTTGTCCCGGTAATGTTATTAATTCAGATTCAGATTTCTCATTTATGTCAATGAGAGTTTGATTTAGAGTTGTTGTAGAATTTGTATTTCGTTTTAAGGGTCATATGGAAACTCAAACAAAACAACGCACTGTACAAATAGTTTCCACAAATAAAACGTAACCGATAGACCAGTATAAACCTCCTTCTACTTAGGAACATTTGTGCAGGCACAACCCTTGCTTTTAGACAATTATGCAGGTTTAAAGAACAGGAACTAGATCATATGTTCAGACTTCCCTTATCGACCCAAGAAATGGCACGGGCACAGGCATTCCTGTAGAGCGTCGCCCCTCCTCTTGGGAAAGTCCAGACGCTTTATATCATGGCTCTGGTGTCAAGAGGAGACAAGGGAAAGAAAAAGTTGAAGTGAAGCCCTTACAGCGCTTAATCAGAGAATCACATACTAGGGAAATTCCTCACAGTTGTGCGCAGGCTGTTTCACACAAGCGCGCACACATGCAAATGCGCACGAATGCATTTGCGCACATATGTTGCACAACATCAGAAAGAACGCAGAATCTAGGGCATGAGCACAGCTCTGCAGTGCATGCTCTTTGAGTGTTCAAGTTTGCTTCACTTTGATCTATAGTTACAGGTTACAGTGAAGTTATTGATTTACAAAAGTATTTTTGAGATTCTTTTTTTTCCCTAGGTAGCCTGACATGTTCAAACTGCTTTTTGCGTAATGAGGAGTTGTTCATTACTTTTGCAGAGATATGGTCACATGTCCTGTTTTAAAATGCACGCAGTCAGATGAAATGGATATCTTTAAACTGCTATAACACCTCTGTGGAAATCCCCTGTATTGCTTTTATCTCATTCTTAATCTTGCTTCTTGACAAATATGGCTGAACTAACCTTTAGGTGTAAAGATATTGCTGTCAAAGTACACAGCAACAAAACAAAGATTGTATATGTAGTTTTCATTTTCTTAGTATTATTTTTGGTGCTATGTTATGCACGTCAACCGGTTGCTAAGGCTCTCTCTGTTTTCACAATCTAGATGTTTAAACAGGAACTGCAAGTTTCATAGCCTTTTTGTGAACGCATAAATACCTCTTTCACAAACTTCTTTGACCTGTGTTTTTTCAAAGCCAAATCTCTAAGTGCAGTTACAAGGGAAATGTGTTGCATTATATTTATAATACATAAGTAAGGAGGTAGTAGGACCACTAATATATAATGGCATATCTGCATGCTGCCATGTTTCCTCATGGGCAATCTGTTCCAGAAACTAAGTGAGGGCCAATTACTCTGAGGCCTGAGGAGAATAATGTCCAAATGGCACCACAAGAACATGCACAGTCCCAAGCCCTTCACTAGAGACTGTCCTGAGCTGTAATCTGTGTTTGTGTGTCATGTAGGTGATGGGAACTGCCTGCTCCACGCAGCCTCTCAGTACCTGCTGGGGGTTCAGGACACAGACCTGGTGCTGCGAAAGGCTCTTTATGCAGTGCTGAAGGAAACAGACACTAGTAACTTTAGAATGCGCTTTCAAACAGAGTTGCTGCACTCTCAGGAGTTCACTCAGACTGGCCTGCGATACAGCACTTTGGTAAGCACTTCCACCTTCACAGTGTGCATGCAAAACTGTCATTTTGTGGCATAGACAGCCTGATTAAGCCAGCTAAAAGTCAAAGCTAAAAAAAAGTCTACGGCCTCACACTTGGCGCATTCAGTTTTCAATGTATTACCATTAGAGGTTTTGCTGAACAAATGAAGGATTTCAGAGCCAATGAGACTCCTTATTGAAATCTTTTTGGTATGACAAGGGTAGAACTCATGAATATTTGCAATGTTTTTTGTTTCTCAGAACTGGGAGGAGGAATGGGTGAAGATTGTAGAAATGGCTTCTCCAGTGTCCAGCAGTAATGGCCTACAGTTTGACTCTTTAGAGGATATTCACATCTTTGTGCTTTCAAATATTCTACGGAGACCAATTATTGTTATTGCAGGTATGTATCCATATACAATTATCTTTCCATAAGGAGCATTTCAATAGAATTACACAAACACTTATTCCTTGGAGCACTGACTGATTTGGGCACAAGTGCATCAACATGACTATAATATATGACCAATGACTTTTCTCAACAGACCAAGTAATTAGAAGTATGAAGTCTGGTTCCTCCTTTTCACCCCTCAATGTTGGGGGCATATACCTGCCTTTGCATTGGCCTCCAGCAGAATGCTACAAATATCCCATAGTGCTCGGCTATGACTCCCAACACTTTGCACCTCTGATCACAATCAAAGACAGCGGCCCAGGTATGCCACCAAATATTGCACTACTGCTTAATGTGTTCTTACTACTTGGCCCAGTGCATTTAAATATTTGATGTTTGTGACCCATTCAGAGATCCGGGCTGTGCCATTGATAAACCCTGGACGGGGTGGGTTTGAAGATCTTCGAGTGCACTTTCTGACAGAAAAGGAGCAGCAACAGAAGGAGAAGTTGCTAAAAGACTACCTAATGCTTATAGAAATCCCTGTCATTGGCCTGGGCTACGATCCCACACAGATTATCACTGCAGCCAGGTATGAGCTAAATAAAGTCTTTGGTAAAGCCTTGAAGTGGCCTGGTTCAGTGCAGTTGTTTCTGGAATTGTCGTACTAACAGTGTTGGGCTAGTTACTCAAAAAAATTAATATGTTACTCATTGCTAGTTACTCCTTTCAAAAGTAATATTATTACTTTCTGACAACAGTAATTATTTACACTACTAGTTACATTACTTTTCTTTCACGCGCCATGCACATAAGTTGTAATTGCATTTCCTCCCCATAAAATTCTTCTAAAGTGTTACTAACAATATATTTCTGCCTCATCATTTGACCAAAAGTCAGAAGTTATTACAAATGCTCAGTGGTGATTAATATTAGCATTTAAGTATAAAAGTGTTGTATTATTCTCATTAATTGTCATGTGTAGCTTGAAGCTAATTGTAGCTCTAATTTCTCTGTTACCCATATACGATTATATTCCATGAGGTATTTTATCAAAATAAACCAAGTTCATAAGAAAATTTCATTCTCTAAAAATATTTTATACAATTCATATCAGGATCTGAGGGATGTAATGCCAGAGTAAAGTAATGCCACAACTTCCATAATGCCATAACTTACACATTGGTGTTCAGATAATTTTTTTCTCCTGAAAAAAATCTATGTAATGGCAATATTTCCATCCGCTGAATGTAAGCTTTTTTCATATTCTAATCTTGCCTGCTGCACTGGTGACTTCATGTGCCTGTGCAAGTCATGACAATTATGAAAATAAATCTAGAAATGATTGGATTGTTGGACTTCAAATCAGTAGGGGTTGAGGCATCGAAAGTAACCAAGTAACGAGCTGTTTTATGGATAGTAACTGTAATATTATAACTGAAACCTTATTAGTAATTAGTTACACTACTAGTTACTGCAAAAAGTATACTATTACTGTAACTAGTTACTGCCCAACACTGCGTAATAACTGGTGTACTATGTACTTCTGATTTAAAAAAAAAAAAAAAAAAAAAAAAAAAAACCTGTTAAATATGTGACCCTGGATCACAAAACCAGTGTTAAGTATTAGTAGCAATAGCCAAAAATACATTGTATGGGTCAAAATTATCGATTTTTCTTTTATCCCAAAAATCATTAGGAGATTAAGTAAAGATCATGTTCCATGAAGATATTTTGTAAATTTCCTACCGTAAATATATCAAAACTTATTTTTGGATTAGCAATATGCATTGCTAAGAACTTCATTTGGACAACTTTAAAGGTGATTTTCTCAGTATTTTGATTTTTTGCACCCTCAGATTATAGATTTTCAAATTGTTGTATCTCGACCAAATATTGTCCTATCCTAACAAACCATACATCAATGGAAAGCTTATTTATTCAGCTCTCAGATCATACATAAATCTCAATTTTATTTATTTTTTTAAATTGACCCTTAAGACTGGTTTTGTGGTCCAGGGTCACACATAGACATTTCCTAAATGTAACCACAAAAAGTTGTGGGATATTACAGTGTGCTCTTTTCAAGTCTTGAACCCTTCCCCCATCAGACTGGATGAAGGCAACCTACCTGAGGACATGAACCTGATGGAGGACTACCTACAACTGGTCAACCATGAATATAAGCGCTGGCAGGAGGATAAGGAGTCTTTATGGGCCCCCCAATCCCAGCGTCCCCCTCCCTTCTCAGTGTCCCAGCTCTCTCTCATTGAGATCCGCTGTGCCACACCTCGCTGTACCTTCTACGTCTCAGTGGACACTCAACCCCACTGTCACGAGTGCTTCGAAAAGCGGCAGGCGGGCCGCAAACCGGAGGCCATTTCCACCACAAATCAAACCTCACCCTCGGACCCTGAAAGCCGAGGCAGGCTGGAGCGCTCCGTCCTGCCCAGCCCTCGTTCAGCACCCCCTACGGCCCCCAGTCTAAGCCTTTACAGTGAGACTCATGCCATGAAGTGCAAGACGCCCGGATGCTTGTTCACTCTCAGTGTGGAGCACGATGGGCTCTGCGAACGCTGCTTTACGGCGAGGCAAAACCGATCGGCCGCTAACGGGCCCCCGCAAGGCCCCTCTCACGGCTGGTGGGCCTCAGGCAGCCGGGAGCGAGAGAAGGAAAGGGAGAGAGAACGGGAAAAGGACACCGAGAGGTGTGTTATGTGCCGACAGGAGGTCTTTAGGATATTTAATGGTCTTTGCCCACCCTGCATGCAGAGGACTGCCATTTCCGAGAGAGGGGATGCCCAGCAGCAGGAGCCTAGCACCGAGGCTTCAGTTTGGGCACTGCATAGGGAGACGGAGCGCACTGGCACCACTGGCCACACCTGGCAGACGCCCGCGGCCCGACAGTGCAAGCGCTCCGGCTGCCAATTCTTTGGGACACCAGAGAAGCTGGGATTCTGCACTATATGTTATCTAGACTACCAGACCAATCACCGTAAGTGCAACCGTTCTGCATTCACTCAATTCTTGGTGTAGCTCTCTTGTGAAAAAGAGATATCATTTGAAGTGCATCAGTGCAGGGGTGTCCAAACTCGATCCTAGAGGGCCAGTGTCTTGCAGAGTTTCTAGTAAGACCTTTATTAGTTGGTTCAGGTGTGTTCAAAACTAGGGTTGGGTATCGTTTGAGTTTTATCAATTCCGATTCCGCTCATCGATTCCGATTCTTATCGATTCCCAGTTTCGATTCCTGTGGGTTTAAAAAAAAAAAAAACGAAGTCAAACATTTAGATATCAAATATATTTATTCTGTCTTTAATTGCTGCTGATTACCATGAACAAAAATCAGCAGGCTACATAAAAACTGGACTTGATTAAGAGCTGTTTGTGTGCAAAATAGAGCTGCATGATTCTGGATAAATTGAGACTTATTTTTTTTAATGGAGTAGTTATTTCACAATTCTGAAGAAAAATATTAGACAACTAAACAAAAACTCATTGAATTTATGAATGGAATGATTCAATGACTTACTCAAGATTTACTTGTTTCATTACTGGATGAATCAGTGTTTTTGAATGAATCTCTTGAATGAATGATTCAAAGACAAATACATTTTTAACAGTCCCTTTTTGCCACCCCCCAAAAAAAGATGCGCACACAGGAATTGATAGGTGGAACTGAAATTTTAATTTTACAAGAAGTATCCGATTCTGCAGTTGGAATTGATTTTCCATCCCCAACCCTATTTAAAACTCTGCAGGACAGTGGCCCTCCAGGAGAAAGATTGGACACTCCTGTCCTATTGGTTACAGGAATCAAGTCATAGATAAGTCAACCAGAAGAGCAAGTGTGTGATTCTTGGCTGTTTTTTTTTTTTTTTTGTACAGTGGCTACCCCTTCTATTGTCCAGCCCAGACACACATCTGAGGCGGGCTTTCAGAACTGTCCGCGGTGCCGGGGTCAGGGCTGCGGCGCCGAAGGAAAGGCCATGCTCGAGGGTTACTGCAACAAGTGCTTTGTGAAGGAACAGAGTGCTAGACTCAACCAAGCTGCTAGCAGGGGCTCTCATTCCCCACCTCTCGTCACGGTAAGTGTCCTTACGTGCTGGGTCCGACTGCATAAAAGGTTTAGACTAGTCATACAAGTTAGTCATCCATAAGACTGGACTTAATTTTTTTAATTCAGTTACATTAAATTGTAGATTAGTCTAAGTTGAAACCAAAAATAAGACTGATTACCCCTCTGCCAACTGCTACTTGGTTGAACTAGTACTTAAGACACAAGGCACGTCCCAAATCGTGTACTTATGCACTATTCTATGATGTTTTGTGGTATAAAGTAGTATGGTTTCCAGTGAATTTATAACAGTTAAGGGGGTACTTTTAGCCACTCTGCTTCGCTTATTGCTTATTGCTTTACACTACATGGTTGAGTACATAAGTACATAGTGTATAAGTGCATAGTGTATAGTATGTCATTTGGGATGCAGTTAGTGCCTTAACATAGAGGCCAGGTTTATGCAACTGGCCCCTGGTTTTGTTGGTGTGGGGTAGGTTTGGCTCTTCCTAAGCGCTGATGAACTCTGTTGTTTCTGTCCAGCGGGCCTCGAAACCACGCCCACCTCCGATGCTCACCCAGGCACAGTGTCGGCGCAGTGGCTGTAAGAACCTCTCCCCTGGCTGCACAGACCTGTGCCCTGACTGCCTCAGCCGCGGCCAGCGAGAGGGGCGGCGTGCCCAGGCGCCCAAAGAGAAAAGCAAACAGCGCTGCAAGACGCAGGGCTGCGACCACTACGCCAACCAAGACAAACAAGGCTACTGTAACGAATGTGACCACTTCAAGCAGATTTACCGGGGCTGACGGAACGGTTAAAAAGGGCCCAGTTCATCGCACGTTCGCGAGTGTGCTGGTGAACGCTCTTACACGAGGAACTTTTTGCCCAAATTCCCCCACCTACATTGGGCCTAAAGAGCCCGGTGGTGCTGTAGAATTGGTAATTACCTCTCAAATGAAGTTTTGGTCATTTGTATCATGTGTATAGGACCGTCGTGAGATGTTAGCATACAGAAACTAATGATACGCAATGACATCTAGTCACACACCCATGGCGTCTGCTGTTTATATCGAACAGGGTAATTAATTGTAAAATTGAGGAGAGCATGTGTAAGAATTAGCGACTTCAGATTAGCGACAAAACCGGCCAAAGTTAATTTGCCGAAAGATATGTCTAAGCCGATGTACATCGCCACTGTGGACTGCAGAAAGCCTTTTGGAAGTACAGGAATAAGACGTACAGGGTATGCAGAGACCACTGAAGGACAGCGTTTGATAGTTTCTTCATAAAATGTAGGTTAAGTGCCAATGAGAGCTGCTAAGCAGAGCTCGAATTTCATTTCCTGCTGCACCATTTGATGTCTGCAAGCAGTACAGATCTGTTGCCTTTGAAAATGTTTTTGTTTACCATTTTCACAAGTCCTTCTTGCTCTTGAAACTATTTTTCACTTTTGCTTGCCTTGCTAAACTTCATATGACTTGGTCTGTTCTATTGAATGGATATGTTCATTTTTCTGTGGCTGAAAAATTCCTTAAGTGCAATGAAAACCAGATACTTGACACCCCCCCTCCGATGTCTAGAGCAGATGAAATTAAATTAAGCTGAAGGGAATGGCCGTGCCAAAAAAAGAGCGTCAAAAATCTTGATGAAAAAAACATAATGAGATGGCTGAAATCCCCGTCTGGATAAACAGCCAAGTGAAAACAAATCAATCCGAACGTATACACACCCAGGTAAGAAATGCCCGCTCCTAGATCTGTGAACTCGCCATTCTCGCCCTGCCACATTCTTTCGGTTGCACTACTCTCCTTTAAACACACAATGCCTCAGTCTATTCTTTGCATACATTTAGTATGCACAAACTGACATTCTCTATTTGAATATTTCTGCAATATCCGCACAGACGTAATGAGAAAAGATAGAGTTATCTCCTGTGGCATCATTTATAAAGAAATAACTAACTGTGTTAAACATTCCCATCCTTAAAGTCCAATATTGTGCAAGCACATTTAGCTTCGTCTACTTGAGAATTAGATTCACGTGGGCCTATACAGAAATGTGCTTCAGATAAATGATACACACGAGGAAAATCTGCAGTCGAATCATAAATTCAAGAGTGTCTACTCTTCAACTACTGGATCTGTTCAGTCAGTTCAGATCATCACAAACTTGCACAATACTTAATAAGCTGCTCTGGAATTAGGAACGGTACTTCTGACTTACAGTACATAGTGACATTCCAGTTATAGACCTAGAGGTATATAGATGACAAGATAGAAATTTTGTGCAACCTTTCATATAGAGTATTGTATGAAAAGCCTTGTTTTTTGGTTTGTTTGGTATTTATTCACAGCAAATATTAACTGTAATGTGTTTCAAGAATTATTTATATGTGGTCCTGGAATAAATTATTTTTAATAGAAAAACATCAACACGTTTCCTGTGTCTGTTTACCTTGATTTGCTTTATTGCAGCTTGAAATACATGTTATAACAAGAAACAATCAAAGATGCTTATAAAATAGTACTTACATTAGTAATACTAAGTATATTAAGTATTAATAAACTAACAATGGTGTTGATATTGATAGCAAAACAACGTTACCATGCCAGTGGCTGCTACTGAACTAATTACGTAACTATGGTCGGATGAATTCCAGACCACCGCTAGAGACGCCACTATCTACTCACCAAGCCAGACCGATGAAGTCACATAATGACATGGGCTTAGCTGTGAGGCTCATCAGTCATACACACTCACCTGAAAAAGTAGTCAAGGCTGCTATAGGAAAACTACAGAACTGACCTTGTGACACCAGCCAGGGAGAATCCCAGGTGTAGATATCATCCAAGAAATTCCCCAGGTCAACAAAAAAACAGCCTAAAAGAGTGACACATGAGATCTCTACATAAGGGCTGCCATCAATATCTAAAATATCAAAGAATAGGATCAATCCCATGGTCTCTACACCATAAAGGGAAAGGTTTCCACAAGGAGGCACGGGCTTGCCCTGTGGAGATAGCCCTAGCAATTGTGTGAACAAGTTTACATTATAAATGGGTTGGATCCAGGGTCCAAAACCCAAAGCTGCAGCTTAATCTGGGTGCTAAACACAACCACTGGAAACTGAAAGAGAGGGTCGCTCCTGAGGGAAGCTGCTGTGGACTGCCTGCCAGGAGCTTCAGGAATAGAGAGATCTGAGATGCTACAAGGAGCCCCTTACGCTTGCATTGGAAGGTTCAAGGCAAATATCTGCTGCCTGATTATATGAACCCAGAGGTACCACTCTCAGTGAGTGCAACTGATGCCTCCTGAAGCTCAGTTGCAGGAAGCTGAGGTTCTTTGTGCCACTTTGATGGTTCAGGTAAAAAAAAACTGTTAAGGTTTTGTCAGATCTAACAAGCTCACGATAGTCTTACCTGGACTGGCAACTGGGTAAACTACACATAGCTCCAGCAGATTGATACAGTGGCATTCACAGACCTCCGGAGGGGCAGGGGAGAAATTCTCCTCGGTCTGGGGCACCTCGATAGGACCAAAAGGGCAATTTAGGGTTGGCAATTACAGTCCACGCAACTCCATTGATACAGTAAGATCTAAAGACTATATCAGTGATATACCTTAACAGGATGCCCAAGTTAATTCCATGTTGCTCCCCACCTCTAAGTACAGTATGAAGGGATTAGATCAACCTACTGTAATACTGCAATATCAATTTGACTGCACTGACACCATTGGATGAGAACAAAGCTTGAGCTGACTTTGTTCTTGAGCTGTCTTAAATTCTGTCATTAATTACTCACCTTCATGTCATTCCAAACCCGTAAGACCTTCATTCATCTTTGGAACGCAAATTAAGATATTTTTTGATGAAATCTGAGAGCTCTTTGACCCTCCCATAGACAGCAACACAACTGACACCTTCAAGGCCCAGAAAGGTATTAAGGAGATAGTTAAAATAGTCCATGTGACATCAATGGTTCAACCGTAATTTTATGAAGCTACAAGAATACTTTTTGTATGCAAAAAAATAGCTTTATTCAACAATTCTGATGTAGAACATGGAAGGGCTGCGGCTTGTTTTCAAGCAGAGGAATGTACACGTATGCGTCATGGTACTGTCATGAACGCGCATCGAAGACTGACACGGAAAAGACGAAATTGTTGAATAAGGTTGTTATTTTTGTTTTCTTTACTCACAAAAAGTATTCTCATAGCTTCATAAAATTAAGATTGAACCACTGATGTCACACGGACTATTTTAATGATGTCCTTACTACCTTTCTGGGCCTTGAACATGTCAGTTGTGTTGCTGTCAATGCAGGGTCAGAAAGCTCTTGGATTTCATCAAAAATATCTTAATTTGTCTTCCAAAGATGAACGAAGGTCTTACGGGTTTGGAAAGATATGAGGGTGAGTAATTAATGACAGAATTTTCATTTTTGGGTGAACTATCCCTTTAAGCTGGATGAACACAGTATCATCCTGAGCTGCTTCATAGCTGAATAAACAAAAAAGGTGAAAAAAGGGCCATCATTGGGGGTTAGTATTGTTAAAACAGAAAGCTGTACAAGCAATGTTCCAGGACATTTTGGATATTTCCCTTATCTGACCCACCCAAATTTCCCACTCTGCTTTCTGTTTATTGGCACTGTCCTTCAAACTGAACATGTTTGTTTCCTTTCAGACCGGAATCTCAGTGAAGATGCTGGAATACCCTGAGAAGTCCACTTCGCAGGAAACTTGCAGTCGAATGGAACACCCCTCTGCTGTGCTTCCAGGAAGAGGGTTGGGAAATGTGCACCAAACCATAAAGTATAAACATTTTAACAGGCCTCTGAAGCAAATAAGTAAATAAATAAATCCACTAGCCCATAGCTCCGCCTCTGTAACATGTAACATGGTTTTTCCCAAACCATTTTAATGCCAAATGAGAATGATTTCAAAACTAATTCATGGCTGAAACAGTGTTGTTTGATAAAGCTGTTTTGAGTATCCATTTTGTAGTTATTGCAACATTCAGTAATTAGGCCATAGTTCAATTAGGACATTTAAATATTTTTTTTTTTATAAACATGCCTTAGAAAAAAAAAAAAAAACATTACTGGTGCCCATCTTGAGACAAATCAAAGGCACTGGTATATTTTAAGATCAGTCAGTGCAAGTTTCTTTCAGTTGGAACAGCTCAGACTTACATTTTAGTCTGGGACTAGGCTTAAGCCTAGTGGGGGATACAGCATGTATGTTAATGTCAGTACCCACGTATTAATATTGTGTATTATACATGTGTAGCAGATTGGTATCATCGCTGACTGACACTAAATTTGGAGTCGGTAAAATCTTGCATGAACTCAAGGTGAATTTTGTACCATTAGAACCAAACTATTCCGTCACAGGAAGTTTTGTGGTTGAGTTACAACATCGCTATCTTTTTTTGCCTGCTTCAAACTTTGTGGCTCTTTCTAATAATGTGATTCTGAAAGTCAACTCGCAGCCATTTCAGAGGCCCACACTCAAACTGCTCAAGAAGTAGGCAACCCCCAAACCCCCCCCAAGAGCTCTACTGACTCACAGCTGGAAGGAAAGAGTGCATCGCTGCCTGTGTCAGAGAGGGAGGGGATATTTGGTATGGGGAAGAGGTGACATTTCAGCGATGCGTGGGGCAGCGATGCTACAGTGTGGGCGGAAAGTTAACGCATAACCTGTAGTGCGGCTCTCTGAAAATAGCATGCTATGCAAAGTGACACACTAGCCATAAAATGTGCAGCCTACACACTGATTCTCTGTCACAACTTTAGCGTTTTTGTTTTAGTGCACTTCCAGGGCGCTAAAAGTTTTGGGCAGAAAAACATGGAGTAATACTGAGCAGCATTCAACAACATGCTTGTCCCAAAATCAAGATTATTAGAATTAACTAAAACTAAAACCATAAAAAACATTTGCTACTTGAAATAAAATCAACTCAACTAAAATTTGACCTTAAACATATTTTATTTTTGCTAGTTGACAAGACATTTAGTTTAACGTAAAAAAAAAAGAAAAGTTAAATTGTAAATGTAATTAAAATATAAAAATAAAAACTAATTCAAAATATTAATAAAAATTATTTAAAAAAAATAGTATCTCGATTATACTAAAATAACACTGTTGCTAGTATTGTTATGTTTTAGGCACAGTACGAACAACCCTTTCAGTCATTACTAGATTTGTAATGTATCATGCCTTGAGCCTTGATTGCCTAATGGCTTTTATAAAAGGATTACATAATTAAATGTAAATAAATAAATACTTTTTAACTAAAACTTTAAGCAAATTCAGTAAGTGTCTTTCTTCCACTAAAAGATCATCATAATGTGTATTTTAAAATGACTGAAATGCTCTGAAACCTGATCCAGATGTCAGTAAAATCCAACATATTTCGCTTATTTATATAATAATTTTTTATTTTTACAATAAATATTTGTTCCATCTTGCTAATCGGATAACGAATCATTAATAACTGAATTATTGTCCAGTCAGTAAGCACACAAAATATATTCAACATGAAAAATTCCAGAACTGTTCAATTTTGATTCTCAAGCGTGTTTGAGTTAGTGTGAAACTGAAATAAAATGGCCATGCCAGAAACCATAAAAAAGGAAAACAAAACCAAACCAGGATGATATGGATGCTACAGTAAATATATTTTTTTCACGTGTTTAATCTGATTGGCAGCTGCTGCTGTTGTTGTCTGGTGGACTGTAGAGGGAATTCCAAGTCTGTTCACTTACACTGGTGTGTTTGACTCGATCCCATGAGTCATTTTTGTACAACAGGAAAAGTTCCAAGATGATCTGTCACCTCGGGTGCATTCCAGAAAAGTTTCCTGAAGGCCGTAGCTTATGACTGTCAACAAGACAGAAGACCTAACAGCCATACCTGTATCATTTTGTGATTGTTGTTAAGAGCTTGTTCAACATAATTCTACATTAAACTATAATTGCAAAAAGTAAATTCACTGTGTATAATCAGTTAGAGCATCTATCTCTTTGGAGTAAGCATTTCAAAAAGGGTCTAGTCGGTTCCTGGGTCTAGTCGTGTGACGTCAAATTCAAGTTTCTCACGTGTCTAGCGACCAAGAGACTGATACTGGGAATAGGTGTGATTTGCATGGTCACGTCATGCTGCGAGCCCTTTAGTGCCCCGAGTTCATGCGCTGACTCATTCTCTACCAGCGATCTATAGGATGGATCCCGTAAATTTCATCATCATGTAGTTCTGATTTAAGCAGCCCCACAGAGCCGCTCTTCAGGGGGTTGCCCCCAGCAAAACTACAGTCTTGAGTTGGAGTCAAGTCAGTTCAAACAGCAAGTGGGGGTGTGGACTCAAAGAAGCTATAGGAAACAGTCAAGGGGAAATCACTTTTTCAGGTGTTTTTTTTTTCTCTCTCCCTTTTTTTTTTTTTTTTTTTGTAACTTTTCAGTAAGTTACTGTTTTGACTCATGATTCACAAACCCACTCATCCATCAGGCTAAAAAGCTAGACAATGTTCAAATGGCAACAATGGTGAAATGCTTTGATTTCATAATACAGACGTGAATGGAATTACCTGAGTGACAAAGTTCAAAACATTCTGAGCATTTAAAGCAATTTTATTTCATGGAATTTATATACATTTTGAAATGTATAGTGATCACTTCTGAGTGCATTAGAACCTTATTAACCTACTATGACTTAAACTACAAATCTATTACTGGAACAGTTGAAAAATGAGAAATGAACTGTTAACTTTCATGTTCTGTTTGGGGTCTGAGATCATAGCCCAGAAAACCAAAAACTGGAATTTGATTAGGTCAGAGAAACATATTACAAAATATTATTTTATTTTTTATTTTATTGGGTTATAAGTGCTAATTTTATAAAGGAATGACATGTCACAAGTCCTCTTTATTGATTTATCTAAAATCTTATATAAAAAGAATTCTCGGTGTATTATAGCTGTCAAGAGACAGGACGTGGCTCTACAACTCACTGCTGAAGTTTTTTTCTTCCTTTATCACAGTGTGAAGACAAACTCAGATACAGATACTCAGATACTACCAACCTCACACTGATTTACACTGAATATTATTTGTCACATCATTTTTTAAGATACGTTAAGGCCACTCTCTAAGTTATTTAATTAATTTCCAACCGGAATTCTTATAAAAACAAGACTAAAACATGCACACCAATTTGATTTTACAGCCAGTTAAACAACTAAATTTTATAACTTATTCATTAATAAAACACTTTTTTTTTTTTTTTTGAATGGCACAAACACCAAATCACAAATCACCTTTGTGCTCAGAGCAGCAGTTTGACTCTTCACCGACGTGCGTGAAGGGAAAATAAAAGTGCAGAGCTTTCTGTTAGTCAACAGGTAGATCGAATGAGATGATAATGACGTCATCTACAGGCAGAAAACCAGACACAAAGAAAGAAACATCTGGCTTCAGAGAGATCTTTCTTTATACGGTAGAGCTCTTTTATCTAAAGTTGAAGGACTCTCTCACTTTGTATATTCTGCTCTTTCTTTGTTTGTCACCGATAAAGCTATAAAGGAAATTAATCAAATATTTCTGGATTTTATTTGGAAAAATAGACCTTACAAATTAAAAAGAGAAGTGCTTGCTAATTCCAGAAGCGAAGGTGGCCTTGATTTTTGGACTTCGCAGATACTGTAAACACCTTTAAAGTAAACTGGCTGAGAAGATGCCTTAAGAATCCAATGTCAATGTGGTTTTTTATTCCAAATAAGACATTTGACCAACTTGGTAGCCTGTCTTTCTTACTAAAGTGTAATTTCTTGCCTGGCAAGTTACCTATCTCCTCATCTAACTTCCATCAGCAATGTCTTCTTTCGTGGAAGTTGTGTTTTGTCCATGGTTTCTCTCCCCACAAAGCTCTCCTTCGGAATAATGCTGATATAACTGTTAGAAATAAGTCTCTTTTTTCCCCTAGATGGTTTAATAATAACTTGAACTGTATTCTGTGTTTGATGAGTTTGGTAATATTTTAACAAATGATCAATTTATGAATCTCCATAATTTTCCAGTCCCACCAAAAGAATATAATACTTTGATGAGACCTATCCCAGCAGGCTTAACCCAGTTAATTAAAAATCACCTTAAATTCAGTAAAGGCAACAGTGTTTATCCGGCTTTACGTTTGGGTGGTATTGATATTTTATATCGGAAATGTAATAACAGACATATTTGCAAAATATCTCAGACAAAGAGACAGATTACTTCAAGAGGGAAACTCTACTGGGGTCCTTTATAACAAATATAAATTGGAGAAAGGCCTGGCTCTTGCCAAGTAAATTTTGTATATATAACAAGGTTAAGGAGAGTCACTGTAAAATCCTTCATAAAATTTGTCCTGTTAATTTGTCTATTTCTAAATATTCTGATGTTGATGAGTCTTGTTGTTTTTGTGGTTTTGTCGAGGAAACAGCTGCACATTTGTTTTTTGATTGTGGTGTTACCAACAAACTATGGGTTGACTTAAGCACTTATGTTTCTAACCTTACAAAAGTGACCCATACCTTCGTCCTCAAAAACGTTATTTTTTATTATGAAAATCCAAAGCTATTATCTGCTGAATATGTTGTTAATTTTCTTATATTGAATGCAAAATTCTTCATTCATAGACAAAAATGGCTTAAATCACCTTTCTCTTTCCCCCTTTTCTTGTTGAATTTGACTCTCTTGTTTCATCTCTTAGTCTTACAAATAATAAAAAGAGTGCCAAATTTTTGATGTATTATGACAACTTTTCTAAAAGGACGTAATTTTATTTTTGTACTTGTATGTATAGATTATTCCATAGTTTGATGCACACAAATCCAGATTATTTGTTTTCTGTTCTTATTTTTATGGTTGCTCTTTGTTGGAATGTGTTCATGTTTCGCTCCCTGTTTATGTATGTTTATACAAGTTTTGCAATTTTAAAAAAATAATAATAAATAATTTTAAAAAAACAAAGAAAGAAAGAAACACTGGAGATGTTTGTGTATGAGACGCTGCCATCTAGTGGTTGACAATGCTTGTTGAGACAGGGCCAATACCGCTTAGTAAAAGATTTATTTTTTAAAGTCTTTCTAAATTTTGCTTTCTAAAAATTATGAAGTCTCATGCATGATTGTTCATTAGTTTAAAGACATGATCTCAGCAAGCCGTAGTATTAAACGGACAGAGACAGACACCAAAAAGATTGAATGTGTCGAAAACATATGATGACAGTGGAGTTGTTTACATTTCGTATTTGATCTTTTTTTCACGTGTGGGTTTTTTTCTCTTTTCTGCAGGTTACATCATTACTCCAGCAGATGGCGTCAAATGGCTGTTTTTATAAACGAGTCAGACTCATTTAACTCAACCGAAAATTAGACCGAAAACACCCGACCCCGCCCTCAATTTACATCAAGTTGACACCTAATATAATCTGTTTAGTGGAACCATATGAGTAGATCTTCATTATGATTCCTTCAGCGCAGAACTGTAGGCTGTATTATAGGCTCCCTAAATTGCAGCAGCTTGAGCGGATCACTGAAGAATCTCTCACCTGTGTGCTGGTGAATTTTGCAGGTCTGTGTTCATGTACAATAGCCTACACTCAGAAATGCGAGGATAAAAAACAAATTTGGGTCATTTTAGCCAGTGGTCGAATTGTAAAAAAAAAAAAAAAAAATTCAGGGGGGATGGTGTGGTCGGGGGGTGGTGGTCCTGTGGCTAATTTTACACAATGATTACAAAATTGGTCTCTTTTTTTAAAAGGTTTCTAATGAAAAATTAGCCTTATTATATCAACTATTATTTATAAGTTTTTTTTCTCTTCTGGGGCCTGAAATAGAGGAATTTTGGTCAATATTGATAATTAAACAGTATTTTGCTGAATGTGTTTTTGTGCTGTGGCACCTTGGCTGGTTTAGGTCTGTCATGGATAAATAAATATGACAATAAAACCGCCGGTAGGTGGCAGCAAGTCCCTGTTTCAATAAATGACTTACTGAATCATTCGAATCGAACAATTCGTTCAAAACGGCTGATTCAATAGCCTCTTAAGACCCGAGAAAAAAGTTTTAGGAAAAAATTAGTTTTTTTCATGTCTTTACATTGTTTAGAGCATTAAAAATAATGTAAAAAATAATAATAATAATAAAATAAAAAAAAATAAAAAATGATATTTCATTCATAAATTATGCTATGTCCTCGGAAGAGGACATCGGGACTCAATTTCTTTAAAAAAACAAAAAGACATGAATGAACATGCATAGGCAAAAACAATTTTTTTTTAAATCACCAATATATTTTTAGTTTTCAAGATTTTTTTTTTTTTTTTTTACCAAACTTTGTATAAAGATGATTCTCAACTATTTTATAACAGAATGATTCGATATACCATTTTTCTTTCTGCAAAATGTGTGTAAAATGGCCATAAATGGGTTTTCTCATTATATACAACGTATCTATAAACTAAATCTAATTTGCATATTAATGTGTTTTTGGGGCAACATGTAATGAAAAAAGAAGTGTAATAATGGGAGTAATACTTGACAAGATTTTCATAGTAATATATAACATTTCATAGAATATTGAAATTTCTTTCCATATTCATTTGTTATGTCTCCCAAAATGTGTAATAAACATGCTTTTAAACATGCTCATATGAGGACATGTATGAAATCAACGTCCTGTTTCGTAACAGAAAGTCATATTTTGATTTGAAACCCCATAACATTTTCCTGAGATGTTGATTTATGACACACAATTGAAAAATTAGACAGATTTAAATAATTACAAAATATTATCATATTTCCATAAGAGTGTCACTAAATTAATTTCAGACATTTTTGATGACCAAGGAGAGGGAGTGGTCATAGTGAAACATCAAATCATTTGGTATCTCTGAAAAGCCGTGAAAAGCCCTGAATAGGACATCCAGACATAAAACTGTGGCATGTAGAGTCTAAGAGAAATTCACTAAAATATAATGTCCTCATATCAGGCCGCAGGGTCTTAAGAGGATAGAAACGAAAGAAGTGAGACCATCTGAATGAACAGTTGAATCACTGGCTCACTTGATTCGTTCAAAAACTGAGTAATTCATTGAATGCTATGTGCTATGCACTGTTGTATAAAACTAATAGCACATTTGTGCCTGCGGCCTCGCGCACGTGCTGATATACAAAAAAGTACATTGCTTGTGCAATGAATATAAAAACGTAAAAACTCATACATGCGTATTTTCATTGCTGGAATTATAAGGGCATTCTAACTGTATTCTAATGGGCTTCATCGCGCAGTGAATGCTTTTTGGACTCTCAAGTGTTTTTTTTTTTTTTTCAAAGTTGGATAATGTCAGCTCTCCTATCGTCTCTCAGTCCCTCACAGTCACACATACATTATGTCAGGAGAATGTCTTTAAATTCTAATCAAGGAAAATCATACCTCTAATTGCGTAACCATGACGCAAAACTGACTGGCAATCGATTGTTTCCTAAGAAAGAAAGAAAGAAAGAAAGACAGAAAGAAAGAAATGCCTGGATATCTTACCGATTGGACATCTTTTAATTAATTTATGTATTTATTTTGAAAGAAATTAATACTTTTAATAAGCAAGGATGTGCCAAACTGATAGAAAGTGATAGCAAAGACTTGTATTGTTATAAAAGATTTATATTTTGAGTAAATGCTTTTCTTTTAAACCTTTTATTTATCAAAGAAACCTGGAAAAAAAAAAAAAAAAAAAAAAACAGCACAACTGTTTCCAACACTGGTAATAAATCAGCATATTTTTGATCAAATAGAGACTACTTTAAAAACCTTAATAAATCTTACTGATCCCAAACTTTTGAACAGCAGTGTATATATTTATTATTTGTAAAACTAAAGTAATAAACACAACACAATTTTACACAGATATTTTTCTTTTTAAACACAACACTGGATTATTTGGACAGTTACACATTTTTGAACAATTTAAAGTATTTTCTTATTAACTATAAAACTGCACATTCTGAACAATTATTGGTAGGTAGTTAATATGTTACCTAACTGATCAACATTTATATGCACAAGCTAATAACCAAAGGTATCATTAAAGAACAATTAGGCTATTATTGAAGAAGTGCAACTTAATTCACATACAGTATGATGTGTGCTGATAGGCCAGCTAGCTGATCAGTGGTTTCCTCTTTTTGTGTAATTTAGAGGGAAAATGCATGCTTTTTTAAGTCACTTTTCAAAAGCACCTGAAATGTTCCAAAAAAAAAAAAAAAGTATTTGGAATACCTTTTTTTTTTTTTTTTTTTTTTTTTAATAGCTTAATTTGTTGTTTGATGTTTTTTTTTTTTATTTATTTTTTTATTATTATTATTTTTTTTTAACAGTGGTATCGGCACTAGAACAGCTGACTTTGCTGCATGATGTGTGAGCTCTTTCAGTTGGGTACCTCATGAACTATTAGCAGCACAAACTGGGTCAAATCAGCCCAGATTCCTTACCAAATACAGCCTCAAACCAGTCAAGTCAAGTAATGCAAGAGGACAATAGTAAACACTCAATTTTCCAGCTAAAGTCACTTCATCACTGATTCAGGGATGTCATCATCCAGCTCAGTTCAGTTCAGATAGTATCTGTGCAATCAAGTCGACAATATTGCCAGAAATTGTTATTGGACTAAAAAAAATAACCCAGCTCCCTTTTTTCAATTCTTTTATTTTATTGACATTTGTAACAGAAATAAATAAATATGCATATTATTTTCCTTCCTTGCGATGTACATTCATTAATAGATTATCCTCATCACTGTCTCCTTTAGCTCACTAGTGTTTTGTGATGCATTCTTCTCTGTAAAACTGCTCACATAAATAATAACAAAGAGTGTTATAGAAACAAGTCTGAAGTGAAATTTAAAATGTTTATTTTCAGGATTAGACATCAAACATTACTCCAATAGCAGGCAGAAAAACAAGATATGCTCTCAAAGTACAAATTTCCTAAAAATGTTTTAGCCTCTTTTTTCCCCCCACAGGGTTACATGAGCTGCTCATGAGTGAAATGGTCGATTTAATCTATATGATGTGAGTTAAGGTTTGTCCAAAAGCAGAAGTGTTTGTAATGTGTCTATTTGGTAGTTTCAAACATAAGAAATTATAACCTTCACCGATGTTGATTTTAATCTTCTCAGAGATATGTTAGGGATAATTATTGGAGCATTTGTTGTGGTAATGAAAGATTATTTTAACATCTGGGGAATGTTCTAAACATTCAGAGAGGTGACATACATGATAACGTCAGCAGGTTTCTTTTCTGTGCTGTTCTGTCCTCAGTTAACCCGTTCCCTTCAGTACTCCATGTACCAGATGTTGTCAGTGTTTGGAGAGACAGTGACAGAGAAAGGCACATGTGAAACTCACAGAGCAGGTGTGTCTCTTTAGGTGTGTCCTGCACATGTCTGTCTTCCTGGTGACTCAACTTCAGCAGAAAAAAAAAAAAAAATCATCTCCTATTGTGTGGCTGCGTCATATTTCACAGTATTTACACTAATTACATCTAATATTACTTACTAGGATACTAATATGTACATGTACATCTAATATTACTTATTAGGATACTAATATGTACATGTACTAATTTGCATCCTTTAGGGGTAAATAAGGTACAAAGGTGTATCTTTTAAAAAACTACCGCCCCAGTGACAGCTTTTGCACCTTTGTTTTCTGAGAGTGCTGTGGTAAACTCATGAAAAGCAGTTTATAGGCTCGGAGTTTATCATAATTTAAATCATTAAAAACTTCTGACCAGTAGGATTCACTGCAACCATACCTACTATTTAAGTACATCTTATTCTCAGAGCAATGTTTTTGTCTGTTTCCAGATTCCCTTTTTACCAGAAATTCTTTTGATTTAATGTTCCCCCGGAGAAACAAGCAATTTATTGTAGTTTTGCAGCCATGCTCTGCATGTGATGGTTGATTTTGGGAGAGAATAGGCCCTAAAAGGTCTTGCTTAAAATCAATTTAAGTACGCCTAAAATTTGCTAATGCATTTTGCATGAACAGTTCGGTGTATATAAAAGCAAGGAATTAGAGTTTAGAGTCCTGTTAGGGACACCACTTGCCACCACAAATGAAGAATGACCCAGTTATTTATTTATTTTTGCAAGCAACATGTGACTTTAAATTATTTCATTATATTATAGACCTGTTTCATCACTGCCCTCTTTTTAGGAATTGAATGGTGTCATCAGGCAATCAACTTTGTCATGATGTCATTTCCCTCTGGATAAAAGAGATGCATCACTTCGCATTTAGTTTCAGGTGACTGGCTCAAAACTACTTGGCAGCAGATCTGGGCTGAGTTTCCCAATAACGGTGTCTCTTAGCACGCTACGAAGACTCTAAAGGTACACCTTAAGGTATAACTTACGAAAGACGTAGCGTTAAGGTTTCGGGAAACGCAGCCCTGATTCATTGCAATAAAGAAGGTCTAGACAGGTCTGTTAGCGTTCATCTCAATAGCAGATGCTTGGCTGGCACACAACCACCTGAAAGTATAAGTTTGAAATCTGCCATCTTTGCTCATGGTCACTCATACAGACAGTGCTGTCCTTCATTAAATTTCTAAGCCATATAGTTCAAAAGTAACTCATAAAACAAATAG
Source organism: Spinibarbus caldwelli (assembly GCA_039654775.1). Taxonomy (NCBI): domain Eukaryota; kingdom Metazoa; phylum Chordata; class Actinopteri; order Cypriniformes; family Cyprinidae; genus Spinibarbus; species Spinibarbus caldwelli. The sequence continues at coordinate 30,416,236 of CM077243.1, forward strand.
AAGCCTAAAATCTTTCTGTGCTTAAGTCCATTACTGATCAAAACTACCTTTGATTTCTTCATAGAGCAGCAAGATCATCATCAAAAAAAAAAAAAAAAAAAAAAAAATTATATATATATATATATAAAACACCACACAAACTAGTTCTGACTGGTGTCTTAAGAGTAAGACATCCCTTTATTGAAGATTGGTTTACAATTCATGTCACAAAAAAAACGCAAATGACAAAGTGAAAAAAAAATAGAATCTAGTAAAATGCTCCCAAAAAAATTACAATTTTGCAAAGTTTACAAGCCAAGTACTTTTTATAAAAAAAAATTTCCCCACATACACATCAAGCTGACTAATTGAAATTAAATGATCACCGCATGAATACATTAAATTTTTAAATATCAGAAAACAGAAAACCTTCAGGTTGTTGTGTTTTGTATTTTTATCCACCTATTTTACTATAAAACCAAACTCATGATTAGTTAAAAAAAAAAAAAAAAAAACCCTCTTCGTTGGCGTTCACTTCACTTTGGCCAGCCAAACACAAAGCACACATTCTTCGCTGACCGTAAGAGCACTTTAGGGAAGTGTGCAATCAAGCATGCACAGCTGCTACTGTGATGAACAAGAACGGCCTGACGTGGAATGACACATTCATGTAAAAACACAGTTACAACGTAAAAAATATTTTCTTAATGTTGATATGTAGAGATCTTCAAGAAATATACAAATAACAAAACTCAGTCACACTTTCAATCGCAGTGTTTATGTTACAGTGTAAATTCTTAAGCAAACTACACGCACATAATTATTTTCTGAGTTGTATTAATGTGATTACTTACTGAAATGAATTATATTTACATGTAATATGTGAAGGACACTGTAATGTAAACGGTCTAATATAGAGATTTGTGGAGTTCAATCTGTGCTGAGTGACACATCAAAGCCCAGTCTGTTCGTGAATGATTATTAATAATAACAAATGAATTAAAATAAAAGTTAAATGCATTCGTCCCAAAAGTTAGACAAAAGGGCACGGACAGCCCTCATCAAAGTCAGTATGGTCCTACGTTTCATTTGGGAAGATGACAATGCTTTTGCATTGACATTTAGTCTTGGGTGGCTTAACATTGTCCTTTATGAGAGGTGGAGTATTTGGGGTTTCAGGCAGAGGTGTAGATGTATTTGGTCTTGGCCATGCCGGAAAGCTCATCTTCGTAGCGAGGAAGACAGCAGAAGAGGATCCCGCAGCCCAGCATCAGGATGGTCGCCCCCCAGCCGAAACCGTACGCCCATGTGTAGTTGTAATAACCTTCGTAAATCAGCTCGTTGAACTTGACAGGGTAGATGATCAGAGCGATGATCTGGATGATTACTGTAACGAGAGAAAGCAGAGTCACTTTATAGCACAACAGATGTGCACTGCACAGTTTGCAACAATTTTTGTTAAAAAAAATAAAACAATTAAATAAAAATTCAGTTACAGTCACCCTAAAAGTATTTGACCACTCAAGTTACACTTAAAACTTTTTTGTTTAATAATGAACCAGGTGGCATGTATTTAAAAGACAGACAGAGCAAGCACACTTTTAGGTTTCAGTTGATAAAACAATAGACTCCCTGTTCAGAAACAAAACATTAGAGGAACATAGCCAAAGGTAATGTGATGAACTACATCTGTCTTTACTCCACCAGCACACCTGAAGGGAACTGACTTCATTTACATTTGGCAGATGCTTTAATCCAAAGCAACTTTGGGTTGCATTCACTAGGAATCAAACTCATTAATACTGCTTAGAAAGTGAAATGGTTTATTGATTTATATCTCATGCTATGCGCAGTGAAGAATTAGCGCTGAAAAGGCGTGGACACAGTTATTTTTGTGCCTGACCTTATTGAATATGCATTTGTAGGAGTTTCGCTTTCAGATGCAAAATTTATGGGAGGAGAGTATTAACACGAATCAAGCAACGAGATGTACTAACGTTTGCGCTCGTTACTGGTATTCTCGCCATTATTTAACGCCCAAAAAAGCATGTCGGTAATTTGCGCTGCTCTTGGTAGATTGTGCTGGTCATTATGGAAATGATCTGGCTGCGTCTGTGTTCTTTAATGTGCGCATTATCAGTAAACCACACACAGAATTTCCCCTCCCATCGGTGCTTTTATGGAATTGCGCTCTAAAGCTAATTTGCCCTGTTTAGTAAATCTGGCCCTAAATGTCCAAGTACTTTTGTTTTTAATCACACACTTCATCTATCAACTCAGTTGTTTCATTTCAAACCAATCAATCCTATTTTTATTCTGCTTGAAAAGTGTGCTTAGGGATCTGAAAACAATATAGCCATGTGGCTAATATATATTTTCTTATTTTATGCAATGACATTCACACATTTAATGTGGATTAAATGCATTTTTGGGACAACTGACTACAAAAAAATTGCTCTGAAAAACTTTGCATCAAGATTATTACAGTATTCCTGTGGTGTCCAAGAAGTTTTCTTTGTAGGTTTTTATGAACAGCACCTAATATAAACTTGGCACCAATTTGTTTTGATCCATAAAAATGTTTAATCAGTAGCTTAAAGCTGGGCTCAATAAAGCCATCGCACTCTGTGAGAGAGCCAGGCGTATCTGCGAGTGTTGCAGAGACATGTGAGCGAAGGCCAAGCCCTGTTTGGGCGTGAAGGGAGCTTTCACACAGGGCTGCGTCTGACGCTTCCAGCAACAACGCTGTCATAATCTCAAACAGAATGAACTATTGCTGAAACTGGCATAGTTCACAGAGGGAGCAGGCTGAGTTATCAGCTTACATTTCATAATGAAACTGAAATCAGAGAGGGAGGATTTAATGGTGAAAAAATAATAAAAGACATATTAACAAGAAGAAGTTATGCTTCAGTCTGGCGATGAATAAGCGATGGAGCCGTTCTTAACTTTGACCTGAATACAAGTGAAGAGGACGAGGGAGGGGTGAAAGCGACACTCAACCCCACAGCAACAGCACAACAAAAGTCATGTAGATGAGGGCAGAAAGACTAAAATTACAGCCTGAGCCTTTACAAAGTAACGGCATATATCTGTAAACACTGCATCATCACTTCTTAATAAGAAGTTTTTCTTGTCTTAGCTTGTTTGGGACATTGTTCTTAAATTCTGCATTAATAACCAAACCACAGTACAGCCAAACCTCTACTGGTTTTTACATGTTTTATCTCATCACACCGCTCAACATCCATGTATTATTTAGAAGCCATTCAATTCATTATAGACAAAGTGAAAGGAAATGCTCTTGCTGAGAAATTTCCTCAGAAGGAGTTTAATTCAGAGCCCACATGAACTGGACGATTGACAAAAAACACTCATAATTTGAGTTTTGGCCAATTTGAATGTGACAACAGCCCTGATTCCTTGATATCCAACAGACTAATAGGTTAAGAAAGTGTCTTACCAGCCAAAATAAGGAGGCCTCCGGTTAAAGGCAGCAGATGGATGTTGAGGGTGCAGCAGAGAGCCACAAATGAGATGATGAAGGCGATGATGACGATGATGAGGCCTATGATCATCAGAGCGGCGACTGCCTGGGCCCATGCTGGAAGAAGAACCAAGAAGAAGACCTTCAATCACATGCTGCGTGCTTGTTTCATCACAGTCACACTAACATATTCAAATACAGCTGAAATCTAAGTCATAAGTTTGGTTTTAACATTTGTAGTGTCTTTTTAAAAACAAACTATATAAAGACACAAGGTGTAGTTAATGCAATGCTTGTGCATCTCGTCACTTTCTTTTTATTAATCATTGTGAACTTTAAAGGAGCAGAACAAATACAACAGGTGAGTTTCCACGATAAGTTGTAACATGGATGGTTACAGATTAACAGATGGACAGCAATGTTTAACTAGTTTCAGTCAGTCATGACTCGGTGTGCTTTGAGGACTTGTAGAGACAATGCTTGGCTTCACTCAGTAGAGGAATGTGTTTTTGCTCCAAGAAGTCTGTGAATACAGTCACACCCAGGGAGCTTGAGGTGGAGAGCGTTGGGGAGGAAGGGTGTGGTTGAGTTTGAGGGCGAAAAAAAAAATATGATTTATGCAACTAGTATTATTGGGTCTAACTCTACTTCAAGTCAATTCCTCACTCAGACATGAATGATCTTTGGTATTTAGGAATTGCTGTAAAAAAAAAAAACTGCTTGATCGGCACCGTGGTCACAATCCTCACATTACTGTATTTTTCATGCCAGTTATTCTTCAAGAGAATTAAAGAAATATTAAATGCTAACCAAATAAACCTGATCAGTGGAAAAGTGCATCGCCATATGTAGACTAGTATCCATTTAAGAATAATTTAGAGGCACTACTGTTCATAAAGAGCATGTCACAGCATGTTATTTCTACAAAAATAAATGTTTAGTAACTCTACTGAAAGGCCTCAGTTTAAACATGTTCTATTGGCAAACTAATGAAAGTAACAGCTGAGATAAGGGGAAAACTACAGAGAACAAAAATGACAGGTTTTGCCTAGAGCTAAAAAGTGATTACAAAGCTGTCAACGGTCTCGTCCAATTTATTTAACATGCGATGTAAACTTTGAAAACTGTTAAACTGACATAAATTATTTCCATTTCCCCCAGAATATAATTATAGAAAATAAAAGATATAGATGTTGTAGAAAATAAAAACAACATAGATGTTATTAAAACATTTTATGGACTGATGCCACAGTAATAAATTTTAAACAAACTGAATTACTTATAAGAATGAGCCAACAAGTCAATGAGTTGTTTGTTAGAAAGGTATTTACAATGTTTAACTCAGTACCAATTTTCATATATTAGAGTGTAGTTTGTTCTGCTGTATATAGTTTATTTATCACAATTTAGTTGATCTCTATGTATTTTAGTGTAATTGAATAAGCGTGACAAAACATAAACTATCAAAACCCTAAGAATTCATAAGCTTTCAGAATGAGAAACAATTGGCACAAAAGAAGCTTATAGACACAGATGTTATTTCACTTTTATATAGCATTATATTTGCTCAAGTTAAGCAGCCTGACCCCATGACCTGCATTATTATGTAGCCTATTATTTTAAAAAAGAATAATAATATTTAAAAAAAAAAACAAAAAAAAAACTGAATGAACACAGAAAAGGCTGCATAAACAAAGTGACATTTTTCCACCTGTTTCATTTGGTTTTCGGGGACCGCTTTCATTTGAGCTGTATTTTAATGTCTAAAATACTGGATCAAGCATAGATTAAGAGTTGAAGTTAGTACTTACGCAGCTCCATGAGGGATTTACAGTCCCACTGGTCATTGCGGCCTCGGCACTGTTTCCACATGCTGGCGTAGTGCGTCTTTGCGTTCTCGTCCTCCACCCATCCAGACTGCGCTGCGATGGCGATAATGTCGAAAATAACCGCAAACAGCAGGAGCAGAGGCAGGATCCACCTGCACCGCGGATACGCGATTCCACAACGAAACATTTCGCGCAATAAGGCTGTTTTAGTGTCTCCTAAGCGAGTGTGAAGAAGCTCTCTGAACGCTTTCAGACCAGTCTTTATCTGAAACTTTCCCAGAGCTCCACCCCGCAGTGAAACCCGATCTGGAGAGGCTCGACCTGTTTGAATGGATGGCTTCAGGGCTGGGCCCCCGAAGTGACACACGAACTTAATCATGTTGACTTTCTTCAACACAGCAGAATTTCACTTTGAATTGAGATCAGTTTTTACAATACCTTAAAAGTTACACGGTTGTTGTTAAATGACATTTGTGTACTGTGAAGTTTATGTGAACGAGCTGTAGAATCCTAATGATTAGCTGTGTCTTTATATAAACAGATTATTCTGAATCCTCTGTTTACAATAAAACAAAATCAACAAATTAACTGAGCTAAAATCATCACTAACTTCTATTTGCATGTCCCTGTATGCCCTTTGGCCGATTACTTATGGGATCTCACAATGCAACTTATTTTTATTTTCAGCAGTAATATGTTGTGCTAGAAGAAAAATGACCCAACCTGCATTCATTCTACAGTGAACTTCTGAATACAATATTTTATAGTAATAAAGAGTTTTTTTTTTTTTTTTTGTCTGTGTCTTTGTTTGTTTTTTGACACAGCATGCACATACCTTATGTAGGGGGAGGGGGGGGGGGGGGGGGGCATTAAACAATAATGGCATTATAATGCATTATAAATGTACCAAATCCTTGTTATTGTACTAAATAAAATGTGTAAGATTGTACATTTTACATCCTAGTCTACATTTTAATATTAGAAACAGTTAGTATTAGATGCCAGATATTAGCCTATTTATTAAGACTCTGGATAATTGGTTTTTAGAAAAGAGATCACTCTTCTCCCAAAATTCTGAAGCAAAGCATTAGACAAATACAAAATAATATGTAGGCTAATTCACTTAGGTTTCTCACAAAATCTTTTATTTAAATGAGTGTAAAATATTATAAATGAGCCTATTAAAATAAAAATATGTGAAAATTATTTGAAATACATGAACTTGTTTCGTTTTTGAACGAATCTCTTGACTGAATGAATTAGACATTAGATACATTTTAACAGTCACCGTTCGCTACCTTCTGGCATAATGTAACATTTATAATCGGGGCGGCGCCAGAGAATTTTAAAGGCAGGTGCTCAGGGGATAGATCAATGACAGGAGGAGCTGGGCAACAGTAAATATGACCAAAACAGGTTATTATTATTATTATTATTATTATATTAATAATAAAATCGCTGTAGGTGCATTTCAAGTATTTATGAGGAGTGTAGGAGTAGGCCTATTATCGCGCTTAATTTATGACATGGGGGCGCCCGCGCAATCTTTTATTTATTTATTTTTTTTTTTGTCCTGCTAAAGAACTTAAAATACTTATTCATTTTTGGATGTGCTTTCTGTCGTCTCATGCAGTCTCTGTGGATGGAGCGCGTCGCAACAATGCTCACGTCGCTCACAGACATAAATTAAACTGAAACAAATCTATAGAAAGCTTGAAATGTCTACTACGAACTAATTCAAATAAAAAACAAATCTTCTCTAATTATGTAGTCCGTATGAAAATGTGCACGTCCATTAGCCTACCGTGGAGATGGAGAGTCAGCGCCGGCGTTTGCAGCCGACACTAACTGAGAAAGCACTAGTTTAGTAAAAAATAATTAAAAATAATTAAAATGTCTTCTTTTTCCCCGATGCATTCATAATCATTACTTTTGCCGGTGCTTTGCAGCAAGCTTTATGCGCACGCTTGAGCGCGGAATGTAGGCTATAATACGCCTAAATGCTTATTAAAAGATGGTTTAGTATTATATTAATCTGTTTAATATAAACGTTCGACTAGTTTACTAGAAAAATCCATAGTCGAGGGCTGGCCTAGCCTACTTGGCACAAGGAACCGATCCATTTTTTAAATAAAATGCTGTGACATTACGAAATGCGACTGCAAATCACGTCACATAGTATTCCATTCCACGAGTTATGCATGTGTAAGTAGACAAATGTTTTTGTTTTATTTAATCTTTCTTAAACTATGGTCTTTTTAGGGGTGCTGGAGCACCTGCTAGCCCCTCCCTAGCGCCGCCCATACGATCATTTAAGCCTAACATCAGTTCCAAAGGTCAGATTCTCATTTGAACGCGGCTGCCGCAACACAGAGTCTATATCCGGACTACAAACGTTTATCCCAATACTTTCATTATTATTTAATGTTTGCAACACAGAAATGTAGCCTACTGTGTAGACTTTGTAAAGCTGTTTCAAACATAAAGTTTATGATGAGCGCTGCTCTCTCTGGATCAGCGGCTGCGAGAAAGCAAGTTTAAATATTCCGATGTGATTGTGATTTCAATGGTTTAATAGACATGGTCTCATCGACATAGCAATAAGATTGAGTGTGTTTGAATCGAGATCGCGATCTTTTAATGAGTAATCCATATGAGCCTGTAGCCTATGTATTTTTGTATGTCAAAAAATACATGAATTATTTTCCCCCATGAATTCAACATTATATTTTTGGGAAAAAAAATAAACAATTCCCAGCGTCTGAACAGTACTGTATACATAACATTTGTTTGTGTAAATGGTGTGGCCGGTTTTGCCATAGGCTATCTCATGGCATGCTGGAAATAAGAAAGTGAGTTTTTATGTCCTCCAAAATTATTATTATTTTTTTAATTTTAAAATTTAATTTTAACATAAAACTATTGTGGAGTTTAAAATTAAGAGTATTTTATTCATTTGAAACAAATGCTATTTTTTTTTTAAATACAATTTTCAACATTTTAATCCTTTAGATTTAGATTTACTGTTGCTACAATACATGTTGATGCATCAACAAAGAACACTAAAGAAAATTACGAAATTTTGTAAATTATGAGGAAAGTTAATTTAAGCAACCCCTGTCATGGAAATGTCTAAACGAGTTAGTTTCTGCAGTTACTGCATACTGTATCAACAATATTCATTTAAACTCTATATTACAAATGGTCATGTTTCAAGTTCTGTATAGACTGTTTGTAACCTGGTGTTGATCTCAAGACTACAGGTGCACTGTAAAAAATAAGTGTAATTTTAACTGTAAAATTTTGTAAAAACGCTACTGAAAAAAACTGTTAATATGTTAACAGCGAGTTCCTGTACTATATACAGGGAAAAACTGTAAAAGATCTAACCAGACATTTCATGTAATTTTACAGTAAAATGCTGTTAATTATACAGTTCTTAGAAGTAAAAATAACAAATCAATGTATAATTTAGAGTCAAAAACTGTAAACTGATATTCCCAGAATTCCCTGCGTGACACTCCACATTTGAAAGTATTTTGTTTAAATAATCATGTTTTTTAATAGTTTTTGTTATCAGTTATGTACATTTGGGCTTTATGTCACATCTTCTGTTGTTTAATGAAAGTTTATTGCATTATTTAAGTATCATGTGTGTTACCATGATGGTGTTTTGTGTTTGCATGAATGACTCTGTGCAACTTCTATATATTTATATATACTTCTACTTGTGGCGAAGCTACCTGTGATGAGCTTTGATTCTTCATGTGGCTTTCTCTTTTACCATCTCCATTATTATGGTGGTTGTCAGTATGTTAAAGGTACAAAACAGATTTTAATAACAGTGTGTGTTGTTGAATTTAGTGGTTTACATTCAAATTTCCCTGTTTGTAAATTACAGTTTTATACTGTAAATGTTACAGTTTTGTTCTGTAAATGTGTTTGCAGTTTTTCTGTATTGTTTACAAAATTATTCTGGCAACCACAGCTGCCAGAATTATTTTGTAAAAACTACGAAATTTTTTTACAGTGTGTTTCTAAGTGTGTGTGATATATATATCGCCATAAAAAAATATAGTCTGTGTAAAAACAAATATTGTGTACAGAATTAACTAACATACTCTTGCAAATCCTAACTTTATAGCTCATAAATCTCATGCATCTACTATTGTCTAATAATCTGGTAATTTTTGCAGTCTTTGCATGAATCAAAGGGCGTAATCATTTTCAAAGCTCTGAAACTGCCTAATCAGAATAATTCAAGGGAAATCATACGTCCACCCTTTTAATACGCCCATGAAGAATCTATAGCGCTCTCTGATTCCCGTGCTCACGACTTCACGTGAATCAGAGCTGAGCAGTTTATGGGTGCATTGGTGGGTGTGGTTTTTCTGTGAACCATTCGGTGGCAGCTGATGAGACACAGCTCTACAGGCATCAATTAGATTACAGACTGAATGTTCCCATGACTCAGGAAACATTACCATTTCAGCAGAGAGGGTGGAGAAAGCGCCGCCTTCACACTCCCTGGATGGACAGGTTCTGAAACCGCAGGTGCCTGCAAGTGTCTGGCACACCCAAAGCTCAACCTCATGCCGTTCAATTACCGAAATATGGTTGTATTCATCAGTAGCTATGTTTCAGCATAATACAAGCAATCTACAGGAACTGCTGATATCACAAATGACAAAAAACTATATAGTGAGAGCACTTTAGCGTTCTGTGCATTTGTCTTTTCAGTTAAATTAGCACTTTCTCACCTGCGTTAATTGCTTCTGCTTCTATTCATTGTTTCGAATATAAGTGAGTGTGAAATGTCGTTTCTCTGTGACAGTCACTTGACATTATACCACATCAGTATGTTTGATTGGTTCAATCATTTTTCTCTATTTATTAATCTCGTTTGATATTTTCATTTATCAGATAAACAGATAGATAGACTAGTAATAAATAAATGGGGATGGGGAAGTGGTTACAATGGAGTACAATGGAGGGCTATTATTGACCTATTAAGATTTTGTTTACATCTATAAATATATATATATATATATATATATATATATATATATATATATATATATATATATATATATATATTAGGGGTGTCAACGTTAACGCGTTAACGCATGCGATTAATCTAAAATTTTTAACGCGTTAATATTTTTTTAACGCAAATGAATCATGTGATAATGTTTGACCCCAACTTCTTCCCGTCATCGCAGCGCAGAAGGTTATCTATCATTGTGTGATGAGGTTACAGTGAACCAGTGTTGCCAGGGTAACGGAACAAGTAGGTTATTTTGAAAATACAGTCGCGGGAAAAATTACAGAGCCGCGGGTTGCGTTTTTTTGGGCTACTTTTATAATGTACCGCTGCCGCCCAAAGTGTATATAGACAAATAAAAAATAAAATAGATCCTTTTACTAATGTGTATTATACTTGGAATGTATACCTGGCAACTTAAGAACGGAGAGGCGGCTGTAAACATCACAAACAACGTGAGTTTCAGCAGAGCACATGTTAAGGCTTTTACACAGCAGAAATAAACATGACAACAGCCACTATAGATTATATAAGATAATAACAAAACGATTAAAATAGGATATGGTTTGTATGTGATTTTCTTGAGATGAATGTGTACATCTGAAATGCTAATTTTTGCAGCGATATAAAAGGCTATAAAGAGCATATTTTAACAACAGTAAACGACCAAATTCCACATGTGATCGCAAAAGGAAGTTATTACAAACACTCGATGCTGGTTTGAAGTGAGTTCTGAGTAAAAGTACACTATTAATCTCATAAATTGTCTTATGTAGCATGATGCTAATGTTAGCGCTAGCGCACCTGCAGAACAGGTCCAATTCTTCATAATGCATTTTGTCATAGTACTTCACGTAAGGTCGCAAGAAAATGTTTTGTTGTATTTATTTAGAAATACTTTTGATAATAGTTGAGTAAATGTAAACTGGGATTGAAGCGATGTGGCTTGGTAAACGTTTTATTGCCAGTATAAAGACTGATAATGGCTGAATAAAAACAAATGAATAATGATAAAATATTAATAAGGATTATGTTTCATACCTGGCGGAAGTGTGAAATGTTCTGTTTCCTTAAACTAGTTTGTCATGCATTGCATTTCAACACATTTACAGGTAAATCCTAGTATTTTAAATGTGCGATTAATCATGATTAATCACAGTCCAGGACTGTGATTAACGCGATTAAATTTTTTAATCGATTGACAGCACTAATATATATATATATATATATATATATATATAAGGTGTTCAGTAGTGATGTCCCTTAAAGGTACACACAGATTTTCAGACTTTTGAAAACAATTTACCTCAAAATGATGGGGCCTATCTGCTCACACCTTGTAGCTATGAGAGAGGACGACACAGGAATACAGTGGGGCAAAAAAGTATTTAGTCAGCCACCAATTGTGCAAGTTCTCCCACTTAAAAAGATGAGAGAGGCCTGTAATTTTCATCATAGGTATACCTCAACTATGAGAGACAAAATGAGAAAAAAAATCCAGAAAATCACATTGTAGGATTTTTAAAGAATTTATTTGCAAATTATGGTGGAAAATAAGTATTTGGTTAATAACAAAATTTCATCTCAATACTTTGTTATATACCCTTTGTTGGCAATGACAGAGGTCAAACGTTTTCTGTAAGTCTTCACAAGGTTTTCACACACTGTTGCTGGTATTTTGGCCCATTCCTCCATGCAGATCTCCTCTAGAGCAGTAATGTTTTGGGGCTGTCGCTGGGCAACACGGACTTTCAACTCCCTCCAAAGATTTTCAATGGGGTTGAGATCTGGAGACTGGCTAGGCCACTCCAGGACCTTGAAATGCTTCTTACGAAGCCACTCCTTCGTTGCCCGGGCGGTGTGTTTGGGATCATTGTCATGCTGAAAGACCCAGCCACGTTTCATCTTCAATGCCCTTGCTGATGGAAGGAGGTTTTCACTCAAAATCTCACGATACATGGCCCCATTCATTCTTTCGTTTACACGGATCAGTCGTCCTGGTCCCTTTGCAGAAAAACAGCCCCAAAGCATGATGTTTCCACCCCCATGCTTCACAGTAGGTATGGTGTTCTTTGGATGCAACTCAGCATTCTTTCTCCTCCAAACACGACAAGTTGAGTTTTTACCAGAAAGTTCTATTTTGGTTTCATCATTCTCCCAATCCTCTTCTGGATCATCCAAATGCTCTCTAGCAAACTTCAGTCGGGCCCGGACATGTACTGGCTTAAGCAGGGGGACACGTCTGGCACTGCAGGATTTGAGTCCCTGGCGGCGCAGTGTGTTACTGATGGTAGCCTTTGTTACTTTGGTCCCAGCTCTCTGCAGGTCATTCACTAGGTCCCCCCGTGTGGTTCTGGGATTTTTGCTCACAGTTCTTGTGATCATTTTGACCCCACGGGGTGAGATCTTGCGTGGAGCCCCAGATCGAGTGAGATTATCAGTGGTCTTGTATGTCTTCCATTTTCTCATAATTGCTCCCACAGTTGATTTCTTCACACCAAGCTGCTTACCTATTGCAGATTCAGACTTCCCAGCCTGGTGCAGGTCTACAATTTTGTTTCTGGTGTCCTTTGACAGCTCTTTGGTCTTGGCCTGTTGGACTGTTTGAGGTTGTGGACAGGTGTCTTTTATACTGATATAGAGTTCAAACAGATGCCATTAATACAGGTAACGAGTGAAGGACAGAGGAGCCTCTTAAAGAAGAAGTTACAGGTCTGTGAGAGCCAGAAATCTTGCTTGTTTGTAGGTGACCAAATACTTATTTTACCGAGGAATTTACCAATTAATTCTTTAAAAATCCTACAATGTGATTTTCTGGATTTTTTTTTTTCTCATTTTGTCTCTCATAGTTGAGGTATACCTATGATGAAAATTACAGGCCTCTCTCATCTTTTTAAGTGGGAGAAGTTGCACAATTGGTGGCTGACTAAATACTTTTTTGCCCCACTGTATTTCCTGATCATAAATATAGGGGTGTAGTTAAAATCATTCTCATCCAATGAACTAAAATATTTGGTAGTGACATGAAAATGCTGGATATTTTTTTTTCCGCACTTTTTTTACATAAAGTTTTATGAATTACAAAGAAAATATAAAATAAATACATATTTTTTTAACTTCACTGTTTTAAAAAATCAAAAAGATAATTTTTTTAAACAAGGATGGTATAAAATCCAAAAAAATAAAAAATCAATACTGTTTTCAGTCCCATTTGAAAATACCCAATAAATGATGATTTTATATATATTAAGCTTACTGATATTTTAAATATTATTGTGGGTTTCAATAGATAATAGAAGGATCTCAGTAAACAAGATTCAAATTCTTAGAAGCTTTTTAAATTTGTTTTTGGTTGTGGGACAGCAGTTTGCACCAGTTCTGTAGAATGGCCCAGATTGCAGTTGTGTTACTTCATAGAAAGTCTTCAGATTAATACTAAACCTGCTCACATAGGACTTTCCTGTCCCTTGAGCGCAATAAAAGCCACTGGGAACTTGTTTCGCGTATACAGGTCTACACACAATTTACTAAATTAATGATGTCAAACACCTCTTCAGCAGTTTATTTATTTAGTTATTTTTTATTTTTTTTTAATTACACAAAAGCACAAGACAAACATAGGGCAATGTTGTACATCTCAAAGCATTCAAAACAGAACAACAACAAAACAAAATGAATACAAACATATAAATTAAACAATAGAGTAAAAAAAAAAGCGGGAAAAAATATCTTCAGCGGTTTATGCTCATGCTTGTAATTTCAAGGCAGCTGTGAATGACGGCAGTACTACCACATGACTAGTGACTACTGGACGACAGATCTCATTCTGACGCAACGCGGGAAGATGGCGGAAGGGAGAATGGCTTGGGGAGATACTTCGAATTGCAATAATATGGAAGCCCGTTTCCACCACTGAATAAAACTTTTTATCTCACAATTCTGACTTTTTTTCTCGCAATTGCAAGTTTACATTTCACAATTCTGACTTTTTTTTTCTCAGAATTGTGTGATATAAACTCGCAATTGTGAGTTATAAAGTCAGATTTGCATGATATAAAGTCACAATTCTGAAAACATAGTCTTATTTTTCCCTCAAAATTGGACTTTATAACTTGCAATTGCGAGCTGATATCTCACAATTCTGAGAAAAAAAGTCAGAATTGCGACTTTATATCACACAATTGTGTTATAAAGTCAGAATTCCGAGATATAAAGTCTCAATTCTGACTTTATAACTCGCAATTGTGAGTTTATATCACGCAATTCTGACTTTTATTCTCGCAACTGCGACTTTATATCACGCAATTCTGACTTTATAACTTGCAATTGTAAGTTTATATCACGCAATTCTGACTTTATAACTCGCAATTGCGACTTTATATCAAGCAATTCTGACTTTATAACTCGCAAATGCGACTTTATATCATGCAATTCTGACTTTATAACTCGCAATTGCAAGTTTATATCATGCAATTCTGACTTCTATTCTCGCAATTGCGACTTTATATCACGCAATTCTGACTTTATAACTTGCAATTGTGTTTATATCTCACAATTCTGACTTTATAACTCGCAATTGTGAGTTTATATCACGCAATTCTGACTTTTATTCTCGCAACTGCGACTTTATATCACGCAATTCTGACTTTATAACTTGCAATTGTAAGTTTATATCACGCAATTCTGACTTTATAACTCGCAATTGCGACTTTATATCACGCAATTCTGACTTTATAACTCGCAAATGCGACTTTATATCATGCAATTCTGACTTTATAACTCGCAATTGCAAGTTTATATCATGCAATTCTGACTTCTATTCTCGCAATTGCGACTTTATATCACGCAATTCTGACTTTATAACTTGCAATTGTGTTTATATCTCACAATTCTGACTTTATAACTCGAAATTGCGAGATTATATCACACAATTATGACTTTTATTCTTGCCATTCTGAGTTTATATCACGCAATTCTCACTTTATAACTGGCAATTGTGAGTTTATATCACGCAATTCTGACTTTATAACTCGCAATTGCAAGTTTATATCACGCAATTCTGACTTTATAACTCGCAATTGCGACTTTATATCACGCAATTCTGACTTTATAACTCGCAATTGCGACTTTATATCACGCAATTCTGACTTTATAACTCGAAATTGCGAGATTATATCACACAATTCTGACTTATTCTTCCAATTCTGAGTTTATATCACACAATTCTGACTTATTTTTGCAATTGTGAGTTTATATCACACAATTCTGACTTTTATTCTTGCAATTGTGAGTTTATATCACGCAATTCTGACTTTTATTCTTGCAATTGTGAGTTTATATCTCGCAATTCTGACTTTATAACTCGCAATTGCGTGTTTATATCACGCAATTCTGACTTTTATTCTTGCAATTGTGAGTTTATATCTCGCAATTCTGACTTTTATTCTTGCAATTGTGAGTTTATATCTCGCAATTCTGACTTTTATTCTTGCAATTGTGAGTTTATATAACACAATTCTGACTTTATAACTCGTAATTGCAAGTTTATATCATGCAATTCTGACTTTTATTCTTGCAATTGTGAGTTTATATCACGCAATTCTGACTTTTATTCTTGCAATTGTGAGTTTATATCACGCAATTCTGACTTATTCTAGCAACTGCGACTTAATATCTCACAATTCTGACTTTATAACTTGCAATTGCAAGTTTATATCTTGCAATTCAGACTTTATAACTCGCAGTTGCGAGTTTATATCTCACAATTCTGACTTTATAACTCGCAATTGTGAGTTTATATCACGCAATTCTGACTATAACTCGCAAATGCAAGTTTATATCACGCAATTCTGACTTTTATTTTTGCAATTGCGACTTTATATCTCACAATTCTGACTTTATAATTCGCAAATGCAAGTTTATATGTTGCAATTCTGACTTTATAATTTGCAAATGCAAGTTTATATCTCGCAATTCTGACTTTATAACGCGCAATTGTGAGTTTATATCATGCAATTCTGACTTTTATTCTCGCAATTGCGACTTTATATCTCGCAATTCTGACTTTATAACTCGCAATTGCAAGTTTATATCACGCAATTCTGACTTTTATTCTCGCAATTGTGACTTTATATCACGCAATTCTGACTTTGTAACTTGCAATTGTAAGTTTATATCTTGCAATTCTGACTTTATAACTCGCAATTGTGATTTTATATCATGCAATTCTGACTTTTATTCTCGCAATTGTGACTTTATATCTCGCAATTCTGACTTTATAACTTGCAATTGTGATTTTATATCATGCAATTCTGACTTTTATTCACGCAATTGCGACTTTATATCTCGCAATTCTGACTTTATAACTCACAATTGCAAGTTTATATCACGCAATTCTGACTTTGACTCGCAATTGCAAGTTTATATCACGCAATTCTGACTTTTATTCTTGCAATTGTGAGTTTATATCACGCAATTCTGACTTTTATTCTTGCAGTTATGAGTCTATATCTCGCAATTCTGACTTTATAACTTGCGATTGTGAGTTTATATCTTGCAATTCTGACTTTATAACTCGCAATTGCCAGTTTATATCACGCAATTCTGACTTTTATTCTTGCAATTGTGAGTTTATATCACGCAATTCTGACTTTTATTCTTGCAATTGTGAGTTTATATCACGCAATTCTGACTATAACTCGCAAATGCAAGTTTATATCACGCAATTCTGACTTTTATTCATGCAATTGTGAGTTTATATCACGCAATTCTGACTTTTATTCTTGCAATTGTGTTTATATCACGCAATTCTGACTTTTATTCTTGCAATTATGAGTTTATATCACGCAATTCTGACTTTATAACTTGCGATTGTGAGTTTATATCTTGCAATTCTGACTTTATAACTCGCAATTGCCAGTTTATATCACGCAATTCTGACTTTTATTCTTGCAATTGTGAGTTATCACGCAATTCTGACTTTTATTCTTGCAATTGTGAGTTTATATCACGCAATTCTGACTATAACTCGCAAATGCAAGTTTATATCACGCAATTCTGAGTTTTATTCTTGCAATTGTGAGTTTATATCACGCAATTCTGACTTTTATTCTTGCAGTTATGAGTTTATATCATGCAATTCTGACTTTATAACTTGCGATTGTGAGTTTATATCTTGCAATTCTGACTTTATAACTCGCAATTGCCAGTTTATATCACGCAATTCTGACTTTTATTCTTGCAATTGTGAGTTTATATCACGCAATTCTGACTTTTATTCTTGCAATTGTGAGTTTATATCACGCAATTCTGACTTTTATTCTTGCAATTGTGAGTTTATATCACGCAATTCTGACTTTTATTCTTGCAATTATGAGTTTATATCACGCAATTCTGACTTTATAACTTGCGATTGTGAGTTTATATCTTGCAATTCTGACTTTATAACTCGCAATTGCCAGTTTATATCACGCAATTCTGACTTTTGTTCTTGCAATTGTGAGTTTATATCACGCAATTCTGACTTTTATTCTTGCAAATGTGAGTTTATATCACGCAATTCTGACTTATTCTAGCAACTGCGACTTAATATCTCACAATTCTGACTTTATAACTTGCAATTGCAAGTTTATATCTTGCAATTCAGACTTTATAACTCGCAGTTGCGAGTTTATATCTCACAATTCTGACTTTATAACTCACAATTGCGAGTTTATATCACGCAATTCTGACTATAACTCGCAAATGCAAGTTTATATCACGCAATTCTGACTTTATAACTCGCAATTGCGAGTTTATATCACGCAATTCTGACTTTATAACTCGCAATTGCAAGTTTATATCACGCAATTCTGACTTTTATTCTCGCAATTGTTACTTTATATCATGCAATTCTGACTTTATAACTTGCAATTGTAAGTTTATATTACGCAATTCTGACTTTTATTCTCACAGTTGCGAGTTTATATCACGCAATTCTGACTTTATAACTAGCAATTGCAAGTTTATATCACGCAATTCTGACTTTATAACTCGCAATTGTGATTTTATATCATACAATTCTGACTTTAACTCGCAATTGCAAGTTTATATCACGCAATTCTGACTATAACTCGCAAATGCAAGTTTATATCACGCAATTCTGACTTTTATTCTTGCAATTGTGAGTTTATATCACGCAATTCTGACTTTTATTCTTGCAATTGTGAGTTTATATCACGCAATTCTGACTTTTATTCTTGCAACTGTGAGTTTATATCACGCAATTCTGACTTATTCTAGCAACTGCGACTCAATATCTCACAATTCTGACTTTATAGCTTGCAATTGCAAGTTTATATCTTGCAATTCAGACTTTATAACTCGCAATTGCAAGTTTATATCTCACAATTCTGACTATAACTCGGAAATGCAAGTTTATATCACGCAATTCTGAATTTTATTCTTGCAATTGTGAGCTTATTTCACGCAATTCTGACTTTTATTTTTGCAATTGTGAGTTTATATCACGCAATTCTGACTATAACTCGCAAATGCAAGTTTATATCACGCAATTCTGACTTTTATTCTTGCAATTGTGAGTTTATATCACGCAATTCTGACTTTTATGCTTGCAATTGTTAGTTTATATCACGAAATTCTGACTTATTCTAGCAACTGTGACTTAATATCTCACAATTCTGACTTTATAACTTGCAACTGCAAGTTTATATCTTGCAATTCAGACTTTATAACTCGCAGTTGCGAGTTTATATCTCACAATTCTGACTTTATAACTCGCAATTGTGAGTTTATATCACTCAATTCTGACTATAACCTGCAAATGCAAGTTTATATCACGCAATTCTGACTTTTATTCTTGCAATTGTGAGTTTATATCACGCAATTCTGACTTTTATTCTTGCAATTGTGAGTTTATATCACGCAATTCTGACTTTTATTCTTGCAATTGTGAGTTTATATCACGCAATTCTGACTTTTATTCTTGCAATTGTGTTTTTATATTACGCAATTCTGACTTATTCTAGCAACTGCGACTTAATATCTCACAATTCTGACTTTATAACTTGCAATTGCAAGTTTATATCTTGCAATTCTGACTTTATAACTCGCAGTTGCGAGTTTATATCATGCAATTCTGACTTTATAAATCGCAATTGCAAGTTTATATCACGCAATTCTGACTTTATGACTCGCAATTGCAAGTTTATATCACGCAATTCTGACTTTATAACTCGCAATTGCAAGTTTATATCTCACAATTCTGACTTTATAACTTGCAATTGCAAGTTTATATCTTGCAATTCAGACTTTATAACTCGCAGTTGCGAATTTATATCTCACAATTCTGACTTTATAACTCGCAATTGCGAGTTTATATCATGCAATTCTGACTTTATAACTCGCAATTGCAAGTTTGTCACGCAATTCTGACTTTTATTCTCGCAATTGTTACTTTATATCACGCAATTCTGACTTTATAACTTGCAATTGTAAGTTTATATCACGCAATTCTGACTTTTATTCTCACAGTTGCGAGTTTATATCACGCAATTCTGACTTTATAACTCGCAATTGTGATTTTATATCATGCAATTCTGACTTTTATTCTCGCAATTGCGACTTTATATCTCGCAAGTCTGACTTTATAACTCGCAATTGCAAGTTTATATCACACAATTCTGACTTTTATTCTTGAAATTGTGTGTCTATATCTCGCAATTCTGACTTTATAACTCGCAATTGCGAGTTTATATCACGCAATTCTGACTTTTATTCTTGCAATTGTGAGTTTATATCACGCAATTCTGACTTTTATTCTTGCAATTGTGAGTTTATATCACGCAATTCTGACTTTTATTCTTGCAATTATGAGTTTATATCACGCAATTCTGACTTTATAACTTGCGATTGTGAGTTTATATCTTGCAATTCTGACTTTATAACTCGCAATTGCCAGTTTATATCACGCAATTCTGACTTTTGTTCTTGCAATTGTGAGTTTATATCACGCAATTCTGACTTTTATTCTTGCAAATGTGAGTTTATATCACGCAATTCTGACTTATTCTAGCAACTGCGACTTAATATCTCACAATTCTGACTTTATAACTTGCAATTGCAAGTTTATATCTTGCAATTCAGACTTTATAATTCGCAGTTGCGAGTTTATATCTCACAATTCTGACTTTATAACTCACAATTGCGAGTTTATATCACGCAATTCTGACTATAACTCGCAAATGCAAGTTTATATCACGCAATTCTGACTTTATAACTCGCAATTGCGAGTTTATATCACGCAATTCTGACTTTATAACTCGCAATTGCAAGTTTATATCACGCAATTCTGACTTTTATTCTCGCAATTGTTACTTTATATCATGCAATTCTGACTTTATAACTTGCAATTGTAAGTTTATATCACGCAATTCTGACTTTTATTCTCACAGTTGCGAGTTTATATCACGCAATTCTGACTTTATAACTAGCAATTGCAAGTTTATATCACGCAATTCTGACTTTATAACTCGCAATTGTGATTTTATATCATACAATTCTGACTTTAACTCGCAATTGCAAGTTTATATCACGCAATTCTGACTTTATAACTCGCAATTGCGAGTTTATTTCACGCAATTCTGACTATAACTCGCAAATGCAAGTTTATATCACGCAATTCTGACTTTTATTCTTGCAATTGTGAGTTTATATCACGCAATTCTGACTTTTTTTCTTGCAATTGTGAGTTTATATCACGCAATTCTGACTTATTCTAGCAACTGCGACTCAATATCTCACAATTCTGACTTTATAGCTTGCAATTGCAAGTTTATATCTTGCAATTCAGACTTTATAACTCGCAATTGCAAGTTTATATCTCACAATTCTGACTATAACTCGGAAATGCAAGTTTATATCACGCAATTCTGAATTTTATTCTTGCAATTGTGAGTTTATTTCACGCAATTCTGACTTTTATTTTTGCAATTGTGAGTTTATATCACGCAATTCTGACTATAACTCGCAAATGCAAGTTTATATCACGCAATTCTGACTTTTATTCTTGCAATTGTGAGTTTATATCACGCAATTCTGACTTTTATTCTTGCAATTGTTAGTTTATATCACGAAATTCTGACTTATTCTAGCAACTGTGACTTAATATCTCACAATTCTGACTTTATAACTTGCAACTGCAAGTTTATATCTTGCAATTCAGACTTTATAACTCGCAGTTGCGAGTTTATATCTCACAATTCTGACTTTATAACTCGCAATTGTGAGTTTATATCACTCAATTCTGACTATAACCTGCAAATGCAAGTTTATATCACGCAATTCTGACTTTTATTCTTGCAATTGTGAGTTTATATCACGCAATTCTGACTTTTATTCTTGCAATTGTGAGTTTATATCACGCAATTCTGACTTTTATTCTTGCAATTGTGAGTTTATATCACGCAATTCTGACTTATTCTAGCAACTGCGACTTAATATCTCACAATTCTGACTTTATAACTTGCAATTGCAAGTTTATATCTTGCAATTCAGACTTTATAACTCGCAGTTGCGAGTTTATATCTCACAATTCTGACTTTATAACTCGCAATTGCGAGTTTATATCATGCAATTCTGACTTTATAAATCGCAATTGCAAGTTTATATCACGCAATTCTGACTTTATGACTCGCAATTGCAAGTTTATATCACGCAATTCTGACTTTATAACTCGCAATTGCAAGTTTATATCTCACAATTCTGACTTTATAACTTGCAATTGCAAGTTTATATCTTGCAATTCAGACTTTATAACTCGCAGTTGCGAATTTATATCTCACAATTCTGACTTTATAACTCGCAATTGCGAGTTTATATCATGCAATTCTGACTTCATAACTCGCAATTGCAAGTTTATGTCACGCAATTCTGACTTTTATTCTCGCAATTGTTACTTTATATCACGCAATTCTGACTTTATAACTTGCAATTGTAAGTTTATATCACGCAATTCTGACTTTTATTCTCACAGTTGCGAGTTTATCACGCAATTCTGACTTTATAACTAGCAATTGCAAGTTTATATCACGCAATTCTGACTTTATAACTCGCAATTGTGATTTTATATCATACAATTCTGACTTTATAACTCGCAATTGTAAGTTTATATCATGCAATTCTGACTTTTATTCTCGCAATTGCGACTTTATATCTCGCAAGTCTGACTTTATAACTCGCAATTGCAAGTTTATATCACACAATTCTGACTTTTATTCTTGAAATTGTGTCTATCTCGCAATTCTGACTTTATAACTCGCAATTGCGAGTTTATATCACGCAATTCTGACTTTTATTCTTGCAATTGTGAGTTTATATCACGCAATTCTGACTTTTATTCTTGCAGTTATGAGTTTCACGCAATTCTGACTTTATAACTTGCGATTGTGAGTTTATATCTTGCAATTCTGACTTTATAACTCGCAATTGCCAGTTTATATCACGCAATTCTGACTTTTATTCTTGCAATTGTGAGTTTATATCACGCAATTCTGACTTTTATTCTTGCAATTGTGAGTTTATATCACGCAATTCTGACTTTTATTCTTGCAATTATGAGTTTATATCACGCAATTCTGACTTTATAACTTGCGATTGTGAGTTTATATCTTGCAATTCTGACTTTATAACTCGCAATTGCCAGTTTATATCACGCAATTCTGACTTTTGTTCTTGCAATTGTGAGTTTATATCACGCAATTCTGACTTTTATTCTTGCAAATGTGAGTTTATATCACGCAATTCTGACTTATTCTAGCAACTGCGACTTAATATCTCACAATTCTGACTTTATAACTTGCAATTGCAAGTTTATATCTCACAATTCTGACTTTATAACTCACAATTGCGAGTTTATATCACGCAATTCTGACTTTTATTCTTGCAGTTATGAGTTTATCACGCAATTCTGACTTTATAACTTGCGATTGTGAGTTTATATCTTGCAATTCTGACTTTATAACTCGCAATTGCCAGTTTATATCACGCAATTCTGACTTTTATTCTTGCAATTGTGAGTTTATATCACGCAATTCTGACTTTTATTCTTGCAATTGTGAGTTTATATCACGCAATTCTGACTTTTATTCTTGCAATTATGAGTTTATATCACGCAATTCTGACTTTATAACTTGCGATTGTGAGTTTATATCTTGCAATTCTGACTTTATAACTCGCAATTGCCAGTTTATATCACGCAATTCTGACTTTTGTTCTTGCAATTGTGAGTTTATATCACGCAATTCTGACTTTTATTCTTGCAAATGTGAGTTTATATCACGCAATTCTGACTTATTCTAGCAACTGCGACTTAATATCTCACAATTCTGACATTATAACTTTGCAATTGCAAGTTTATATCTTGCAATTCAGACTTTATAACTCGCAGTTGCGAGTTTATATCTCACAATTCTGACTTTATAACTCACAATTGCGAGTTTATATCACGCAATTCTGACTATAACTCGCAAATGCAAGTTTATATCACGCAATTCTGACTTTATAACTCGCAATTGCGAGTTTATATCACGCAATTCTGACTTTATAACTCGCAATTGCAAGTTTATATCACGCAATTCTGACTTTATAACTCGCAATTGCGAGTTTATATCACGCAATTCTGACTTTATAACTCGCAATTGCAAGTTTATATCACGCAATTCTGACTTTTATTCTCGCAATTGTTACTTTATATTATGCAATTCTGACTTTATAACTTGCAATTGTAAGTTTATATCACGCAATTCTGACTTTTATTCTCACAGTTGCGAGTTTATATCACGCAATTCTGACTTTATAACTAGCAATTGCAAGTTTATATCACGCAATTCTGACTTTATAACTCGCAATTGCGAGTTTATTTCACGCAATTCTGACTATAACTCGCAAATGCAAGTTATAAAGTCAGAATTGCGTGATATAAACTTGCAATTGCTAGTTATAAAGTCAGAATTGCGTGATATAAACTCGCAACTGTGAGAATAAAAGTCAGAATTGCGTGATATAAACTTACAATTGCAAGTTATAAAGTCAGAATTGCATAATATAAAGTAACAATTTATATCATATAGTTTATATCACGCAATTCTGACTTTTATTCTTGCAATTGTGAGTTTATATCACGCAATTCTGACTTTTATTCTTGCAATTGTGAGTTTATATCACGCAATTCTGACCTATTCTAGCAACTGCGACTCAATATCTCACAATTCTGACTTTATAGCTTGCAATTGCAAGTTTATATCTTGCAATTCAGACTTTATAACTCGCAATTGCAAGTTTATATCTCACAATTCTGACTATAACTCGGAAATGCAAGTTTATATCACGCAATTCTGAATTTTATTCTTGCAATTGTGAGTTTATTTCACGCAATTCTGACTTTTATTTTTGCAATTGTGAGTTTATATCACGCAATTCTGACTATAACTCGCAAATGCAAGTTTATATCACGCAATTCTGACTTTTATTCTTGCAATTGTGAGTTTATATCACGCAATTCTGACTTTTATTCTTGCAATTGTTAGTTTATATCACGAAATTCTGACTTATTCTAGCAACTGTGACTTAATATCTCACAATTCTGACTTTATAACTTGCAATTGCAAGTTTATATCTTGCAATTCAGACTTTATAACTCGCAGTTGCGAGTTTATATCTCACAATTCTGACTTTATAACTCGCAATTGTGAGTTTATATCACTCAATTCTGACTATAACCTGCAAATGCAAGTTTATATCACGCAATTCTGACTTTTATTCTTGCAATTGTGAGTTTATATCACGCAATTCTGACTTTTATTCTTGCAATTGTGAGTTTATATCACGCAATTCTGACTTATTCTAGCAACTGCGACTTAATATCTCACAATTCTGACTTTATAACTTGCAATTGCAAGTTTATATCTTGCAATTCAGACTTTATAACTCGCAGTTGCAAGTTTATATCACGCAATTCTGACTTTATGACTCGCAATTGCAAGTTTATATCACGCAATTCTGACTTTATATCTCGCAATTGCAAGTTTATATCTCACAATTCTGACTTTATAACTTGCAATTGCAAGTTTATATCTTGCAATTCAGACTTTATAACTCGCAGTTGCGAATTTATATCTCACAATTCTGACTTTATAACTCGCAATTGCGAGTTTATATCATGCAATTCTGACTTTATAACTCGCAATTGCAAGTTTATGTCACGCAATTCTGACTTTTATTCTCGCAATTGTTACTTTATATCACGCAATTCTGACTTTATAACTTGCAATTGTAAGTTTATATCACGCAATTCTGACTTTTATTCTCACAGTTGCGAGTTTATATCACGCAATTCTGACTTTATAACTAGCAATTGCAAGTTTATATCACGCAATTCTGACTTTATAACTCGCAATTGTGATTTTATATCATACAATTCTGACTTTATAACTCGCAATTGTAAGTTTATATCATGCAATTCTGACTTTTATTCTCGCAATTGCGACTTTATATCTCGCAAGTCTGACTTTATAACTCGCAATTGCAAGTTTATATCACACAATTCTGACTTTTATTCTTGCAATTGTGAGTCTATATCTCGCAATTCTGACTTTATAACTCGCAATTGCGAGTTTATATCACGCAATTCTGACTTTTATTCTTGCAATTGTGAGTTTATATCACGCAATTCTGACTTTTATTCTTGCAATTGTGAGTTTATATCACGCAATTCTGACTTTTATTCTTGCCATTCTGAGTTTATATCACACAATTCTGACTTTTATTCTCGCAATTGCGACTTTATATCACGCAATATGTTACGCAATTCTGAAAAAAAAAGTCAGAATTACGAGATAAAACGTTGCAATAACCTTTTTTATTTTTTATTCAGTGGCGGAAATGGGCTTCCATACTATAACGATCAAGATACGGAATATCAGGAAGTAAGATACAATAAAAGGGAGGGAAAAAAAAGCAGCTTGTGTGATGGATCTGATTGTGAGCAAACAATTAATAAAGTAAGACATACGAGAACTGAAGTTGATAAAGAGGTGGAAGAAAGAGAAATCAAAGTCATAATTACTTTTACTAAGCAGTCAGAACAAGAAGTTCATCCTGTTAAGTTACCAAAAGCAATCGAGAAAGAGATAGGAATAGTGAAAGCTGTATCTTGTTTTAGCAATGGAAGAATAATGATTAAATGCAAGGATGAAAAACAGAAGTAAAAAATTCTCAAAATGAAAACACTAGCGGGAGGAAGAATAGCATGCACAGAAATAGGCAATAAAGTTCGAGGAGTTATTTCAAGAGTACCTCTTAATGTAAGTATGGATGATATTAATGGAAGTTTGAGTGGAGGCACAGTCATCAATGCTAGAAGATTGCAGATGTGGAAAGATAATAAAAGATATGAAAGCATGAGTGTAATGATTCAGTTTGAAGGGGGTACTCTGCCGATAAGAGTGAAGGTAGGATTTGTAAGCTTCTCGGTACGAGAGTTCATACCTCCACCTTTGAGATGCTTCAAATGCCAATGCATGGGACATACTGCAAATTTTTGTAAAGGGAAAATACATTGTGCAAAATGCGGGGGAGAACATGAATATGGCAAGTGTGAGGAGGGTACAAAGATTAAATGCTGTGATTGTGGGTGAGGACATAGTGCAGCATTGGCAGGATGTCCTGTACAACAAGAAGCTTGTGAAGTACAAAAAGTAAAAACAGTGCAAAATTTAACACATGCAGAAGCTATCCATAAGGTAAAAGGTATAGTTGAAGCAAAGAGAACTAATGTGCAAGGAATTAGGGTGGAATCCTATACCCAGAAATGAATAAATCTTGCGAGGAATGAACCAGATCTACATATTATGATGAATAAAATTGACTTTGTGGCATTCATTTGTGCAGTGGTAAATGGTACTTCACAAGTGGAAAGGAAATCGGACAAGCTAAAGATTATCGTAGGATGTGCTAACAAATTTCTAAAGTTAACATGGAGTTACGGCGGAGGAGGTCCATGGGATTTTGAAAGCAAAGGAAGGAACTGCTTCTTTGGATATGACTCAGAGTAATAATAATATATAGTTGTATAATGTCTTTCCTACTACTACATTGGAATGCCAGGAGCTTAATAGCAAATGGGCAAGAATTAAAAAAAAACATAACAGAAATGGAAAAGGTACCAGACATCTTGTGTATTCAGGAGACATGGTTAAATCGCTCCTTGGATTTTAAG
This sequence comes from Spinibarbus caldwelli, assembly GCA_039654775.1. Classification (NCBI taxonomy): domain Eukaryota; kingdom Metazoa; phylum Chordata; class Actinopteri; order Cypriniformes; family Cyprinidae; genus Spinibarbus; species Spinibarbus caldwelli. Next base: position 30,443,847 of record CM077243.1, read on the forward strand.
AACAATGGATATGTGTTAGAGAGGAAAGACAGAGAAACTGGAAGAGGTGGAGGGTGTGCAACATTTATTAAAGAAGGTATAGCATATAAGAGAATATACAAAAGTAATAATGTAGAATGTGTAAGTATGGAAGTAATGGGAATCGATGAAGAAATTAGAATTACAAATTTTTATAACCCGTGCAAAGAAATAAGCAATAGTATTTTAGAAGAAGTGATGGGTGATACACAGGGTAATATATGTAATATGTGGGGATTTTAATGCACAGACAATACACAAAATACAGACAATAATGGGATAATTATAGAAGAATTTATAGAAGAACACTCGCTTGTATGCTTGAGTGATGGGAAACCAACAAGAATGGCTATAATAAAAGGTGGCATGTCATGCTTTAGCTGGTAAGTGTTCTTGGAGTGTACATGAAGATAATTTGGGTAGTGATCACTGGCCAGTAGTATGTGAGATTCAGAATGTAGTTCGAAAGCAAAACTTTAATCAGTGTGCAAGATGGGGATTTAAACAGGCAAAATAGAAAGAATTTTATGTGTTGTGTGAAGAAAATTTCAAAAATATGAAGCTGGAAGGGAATATTGCGGAGAAATACAGTAAGATAGTAGGTGAAATCATTTCTGCAGCAAATCAATCTACCATTAATAAGAGGTAATGGAAAGAAAAAGAAAACTGTACCATGGTGGTCTGAAGAGTGCACAGTGGCAATTAGAGAGAGAAATAAGGCATTTCGGATTTTAAAAAGGTTAATAACTCAGTTGTAGAATATCAGAAGAAAAGGGCAGCTGCAAGAAGGGTAATTAAAAGTGCAAAGAGAAAGGCTTGGCAGGAATTCTGTAACACAATTGGAAGAGAGACTGGAATGCATGTGGTATGAAGAATGATTAGGAAAATGAATGATATTAATAATTAGAAACAGGTCCCTGTAATTGAAGAGGAAGGGAAAATAGCCATAACAAATAAAGAAAAGACAGAAGTCTTAGCTAAAACTTTTGCTAAAGTTCATAGTATTGAAATCTTGAATGATAGTTCTTGCCTTCTTTTTAAGAACTTAAGTAAACAAGGAGTTGATAGTAATATGGATGAGGATTTTAATTCTTATGAGTTAAAAATAGCCATTAACAATTCAAAGAATACAACACCAGGAAGAGACATGATCAGTTACAGTATGTTAAAAAAAAATTTACCAGAGGTAGCCATTAAAGTATTTTTGGATTAATATAATCATATATGAAATGAAGGCACCTTACACAAAGATTGGAAAAGCGCAATAGTGATACTGTTACGGGGCTGATGAGACGTGAGACGTGTGGATCCATATGCAAGCTTTTATTTAAAGACACGGTCATAAATAAAGGCAGGGTCGAAACAGTGGCAAACAGGTATAGCAGGGACAAGACAAAGAGTAATCCTATGGCAAGCGTGGGTCTTCGATCGGCGAACAATATCCAACAGGGCAAGGCAGAGAGAGTAAATCCAGGTACACAGCAATAATCCAAACGAGGTGCAAACAGAGTCCGAACGGCAAGGCAAGGGTTAATCCAGGAAACACGGGCAGAAATCGAAACACGAGAAAACGGGCAAGGCAAGACTAAGACAACTAAGAGGGCTTCGTAGGGTAGCTATCACTAGGATATTTGCGTACAATACTCGGCCATCTGACTGAGGAAGTCCATGGCTGAAGTAGTGTGTGTGATTGTGTGATGGGTATCAGGTGTGAGCATGTGATTAGGGAAATGGCTGCTGGGAAATGAAGTCCGGGGTAATGTGTGACAGTCTGTGTGGTGTGAGAGTCAATGTGATGACTGAGCGACCTCTGGTGGTGAAAAAATGGAAGTCCATGGACCAGATTCATGACAGAGCCCCCCCCCCAAGGAGCGGCTTCCAGACGCTCCACACTCAGTACAATCCAGGAGGGTGGTGGAGCGGAGGCGGAACAGGGTGTGGGATGGAGGGCCAGGTCCATGTGGAAGTGAGACTGGGGACTGAGGCAGAGCCGGCAGGACAGAGCACCAAGGCGGAGCAGACGGAACTGGAGCCCTCCAGGGCGGAGCAGACGGAGCAGGAGCCCACCAGAGCGGAGCAGATGAAGCAGGAGCCCACCAGGGCGGAGCAGATGGAGCAGGAGTCCACCAGTGTGGAGCAGATGGAGCAGGAGCCCACCAGGGCGGATCAGATGGGACAGGAACCCACCAGGGCGGATCAGAGGATCTCCACGGCAGAGCAGAAGAACAGCACGACGGATCAGGAGAGCACCACGACGGATCAGGAACCCACAGTAGGGGCTGGGACCTAGGGAAAACTGAGACACAAGAGACAGGCAGAGCATATATGGCCTCCATGGCTGGCTCAGAGCAAGGCAGCAGTTCATAGACAGCCTCCATAGCCGTGACAGGGCAGGGCGAGAGTTCACAGACGGCCTTCCTAACCGTTTCAGGGCAGAACGAGAGTTCACAGACGGCCTTCATAGCCGTGACAGGGCAGGGCGAGAGTTTACAGATGGATACCACTGACACCTCCAAAGGTTCTGCAGCAGATGCCGCCACCTCCGGAGGTTCTACAGTGGTACTATAGGGAACGAGAGAGAGTTCTGTAATGGTCTCTTTGGCCGCAACACAACAGGCTGAGAGTACATTGCTGGGCGCCACCATCATACAAGGGGCTGAGGCGAGCCCCGCTGCTTCTGTAGGTTCTGCAGCGTGTGCCGTCACCTCGGGCAGTTCTGCGGTGGTGTATGCAGCCCAAACGCAACAAAGCGATTCCCATCCTGGAAAGCACTTCGGACAGAGGAGTTAGATCATGGACAGAAGGGTTGAAGTGAGTGGGTTTGGGGATACCAGCTGCGCGTGCAGACACCAGCGGTACATCCCTCACACTGGATACCAGAATAGAATACCGAAAAACTGACCTTGAATATCTGGGAGTGGCAGACAGAACGTGACATGACTCTGGATGATCAGCTGAGAAGTGACGAGACTCTGGACGATCAGCAGTGACGTGCTGGGACTCTGGACGATCAGCAGTGACGTGCTGGGACTCTGGACGATCAGCAGTGACGTGACTTGGCTCAGGAATGACAGTTGTGACATGACGGAACGTCGTGGTGGCCGCCATTTTGTGAATGGGCTCTGCTACGGCCGCCATCTCAGTCATAGACGCGGTGTCATGTTCCGCCTCCGCAACACCCACAGTAAATGAAGAGCCAACACACAGCAGCGCATAGTCCATAAACTGTACTAATGATGACCGCGGACCCTCCCGGAGAAGCTTGGATCTCCGCGGTTGATTAACGCCGTCACAAAATAAGTCAATTAAAAAGCAGTCCGGCAACTCAGAGTCATTTGCTAAAATTAAATATTCCTCAATACACTCCTCAAGTGATCGGGTACCTTGATTGAAGTGTAACAGTAGAAATTCGGTGTCCATACCTGGCCAGTCCTGTTCATGAAAGCTGCTGGATCCTTGCGTGGCCGAGTATTCTGTTACGGGGCTGATGAGACGTGAGACGTGTGGATCCATATGCAAGCTTTTATTTAAAGACATGGTCATAAATAAAGGCAGGGTCGAAACAGTGGCAAACAGGTATGGCAGGGATAAGACAAAGAGTAATCCTATGGCAAGCGTGGGTCTTCGATCGGCGAACAATATCCAACAGGGCAAGGCAGAGAGAGTAAATCCAGGTACACAGCAAACAGAGTCCGAACGGCAAGGCAAGGGTTAATCCAGGAAACACGGGCAGAAATCGAAACACGAGAAAACGGGCAAGGCAAGACTAAGACAACTAAGAGGGCTTCGTAGGGTAGCTATCACTAGCATATTTGCGTACAATACTCAGCCATCTGACTGAGGAAGTCCATGGCTTAAGTAGTGTGTGTGATTGTGTGATGGGTATCAGGTGTGAGCGTGTGATTAGGGAAATGGCTGCTGGGAAATGAAGTCCGGGGTAATGTGTGACAGTCTGTGTGGTGTGAGAGTCAATGTGATGACTGAGCGACCTCTGGTGGTGAACAACTGAAAGTCCATGGACCAGATTCATGACAGATACCAGTAGTGAAACCAGCTAAAGATGCTATTAGAACAACTAATAACTATTAGAACAAAATCTAATAGTTATAGGCCAATTGCTCTTACATCTACATTATGCAAGATAATGGAGAAAATGATAGTAAGAAGGTTGAATTATTTTTTGGAGAAAAAAGAAATATTATCATCAGCTCAGAGTGGTTTTAGGAAGAAGAGATCTACAATGGATGCTCTGATATTATTTGAAATGATGTCAAAAAAGCTCTAATAATGAAATAATTTCTTGTTGCTGTTTTCTTTGACATTGAAAAAGCATATGACACTTTATGGCGGGAGGGACTGTTAATTAAGCTAAATAAGACTGGAATGGGGGGAGAATGTATAATTGGATATTAGACTTTTTGTTTGAGCGTTCATTCCAGATTACAATAGGTGAAGAATGGGACACCACAAGGAAGTGTAATCAGTCCAATTATATTTAATTTAATGATTAATTATATATTTGAAAGAGTTAAGCCAAGCATTGGGAAGGCATTATATGCAGATGATGGTGCAGTATGGAAAAGAGGTAGGAATTTAGGAAATTTAGTTAAAGGAATTCAAGAATCAGTAAATGAAGTTGAAAGGTGGTCAGTAGATCGGGTACTGAAGTTTTTGGTATCAAAGACTCAATATATGGTTTTTACAAAGAAAAAGAAAATGGAACAAATGACTTTGGAATTATATGATCAACTGTTAGAAAGAGTGACAGAGTTCAAATATCTTGGTTTAATCTTTGATGAGAAATTAACTTGGAAGACACATATTAAGAAAATTGAAAACAAATGCAAAGGAGTAATAAATTGCATGACTTCAATAGCTAAATATGAATGGGGAGCAAGGAAAAGTGCACTGTTACATGTATACCAAGACTTAGTACGTTCTAGCATAGATTATGGGTGTGCAGTGTATGGTGCTGGAGCTAAATCAGAATTAAAGAAACTGGACAACATACAGTCCAGAGCACCTAGAATCTGCTGTGGAGCAATAAGATCAACCCCTCTAGATGCCATCAGGGTTGAAATGGGGGCGATGCCATTAGACTTAAGAAGAGAAAAGCTTGCGATGAGGTATTGGGTTAATTTACAGGGTAGTAATAAGAATAATTGTACACGTATGATTTTAAATGATTGCTGGGAGTATAAAAAAAATGGAGGAAATAGTTTTGGATGGAAATATGAACAGTGGGTCAAGGATTGTGGTCTGGAGAATGAAGTAATCTGTCCTAACATGCCATTAAATGGTGTCTCGGTATGGAATATTCCTGAATCTATTGTTGAAATGAGATTATTGGAGGCCCGGGAAAAAGCAGAAGAAAGATATAGTAATAGTTATGAAATCAATGTTTTTATGAGAGAACATTTTTATTCTTTTATACAGATGGATCTAAAGATCCAATCGAACAAAAAGTGGGCATAGGAGTGAACATTACAAGATTTAAGACGAAAATAAGTTTAAGGTTAAGAGACAAATTGTCTCTCTACAGAATTAACTGCTATAATAGTAGGATTGCATTGGGTAGAACAGATTAAGCCAAATAGGACTGTAATTTCTCAGATTCTTCATCAGCTCTTAAAAGTATAAAGTCAACAAAAACTGATAGAGAAGACCTGCTAGTAGAAATGTATACATTACTGTACAGACTGAAAGTAGAGGGTATGATTGTATACTTTTGTTGGGTACCGACACATATCGGGATAGTAGGGAATGAAACAGCGGATAAGTCAGCAAAAGATACATTAAAGAAAAACTTGGTGGATGTTAAGGTGCCTCTGGGAAGAAATGAGATAAAATCAGTAATTAACAGGAAAATAATAAGAATAGACAGGTAGATAGTATTATAAAATTGTAAAATCAGTCGGGAAAAAATAACAGTTTTATGGAAGGCACAGAAAGGAAGAAGTAATGATTTCTAGATTAAGGATGGGACACACAGGACTAAATTCAACACTTGCATTAATGAGGAAGCATGAAAATGGTATGTGTGATGAATGTGATGTTTCTGAAACAGTGGAGCACGTGCTGTTTGAATGTAGTAAATATGATGATCAGTCTTTTTAGCAATATAAGGAACAGGCCAGTGAGCGTCGTGGACCTTCTGGGAAAGGGTTTGGGTGATAATCAGATGTTTGAGGTGGTTTTGACATTTTTAGAGGTTACAGGACTAGACCGCAGGATTGAGGGTTTGAGGATGAGGGTCATGATGTTGAGGAGACCAGTGCAGAAGCTGAACACACACCGCCAGCTGAAGCATGGGCTCTGATCCTCTGGGGCGGGTGGGGCATTACTATATTTTTATTTATTTATTTTTATATATATAGCAATACTACGGAGCCCCAAGGGACATTTGCAAACAATAAAAAAATGAAGATTTTCGTGTGCGCATGAGAAACGTTTTGCGTGCTCAAATAATAGCTGTATGGTAATAAAAATATAGATAAAATATAATTATGAATGTGCAAATGTTTTTGGAAGTTATGTACAAAATATAGATAAAATAGAAAGAATTCTGAATGTGCTATTTTACAGATGAAAAGTTTTGAGAAGATATGTACAGATTTACAGTCCTGAGATGTTATTGTTCATGTGGAATATAGCCTGAGGAAAAGCTGTTCTTATGCCGTTCAGTGGTGATTTATCTGTGTCGGAATGCAAGAACAGAAACAATGTTTTCATATTGAAGGCCAAAATTGAAGGCCGGAAACTGTAACACGTGAGCTCGCAAAAAGTTTCTCGTGCGCACACGAAAATCTTCATTTTTTTATTTTTTGCAACTGTCCCTTTAGGGGCTCCGTACAATACAGATTCATCACCCATGTGCGCAAGAGATACAGTAGGTGGCGGTAATACTCCTAAGGAGTGAACGACCATTGAACCAAAAGGAGAAGAAGACCATGTGACTACAAACGTCGTGACGTGAGCGCACAGGAAGCAAAGGACCTGTCAACTTCCGGTGGCCATATTGCGGTGAGACAGCGAGTTTTGGTGCGGGAGCTTCATGATGATTTCTGCTCAGGCTTATGGAGATAAAGGAAAGATGAAGGAGTATCACTACTCAGGTCCAGTGGAGCATAAATTCTCTCCTTATGCCTTCAACGGAGGGTAAGACTCGAACCTTTCTGCCCCGTCTTCACCTCCTTCAGCAGATCACGACACCGCGCGCCACGGCACGAACTCTATATAAACTCTATTCAGTGATTCCTGCTTCTCTAATAACTGCCTAGAGTTAAACTCAGTCTCAGTGGTGAAATCAGCACAGTGTGACTGATGTGCGCTGATTTCACTTTCACTATCAGACGTGCAGCATTTGACGCAAAATCAGACTGATTTATACTTAAAGTCAAAACAGCTGATATCTGTAGTCTATCAGTGCATTATAGTGTATTATTGCTGCAGATTTATTTCATTGTTGAAATAAAAACTCGTCATTTCACTGCGCTTAGAGAAGGCAGATCATGTTTTCATAATTTAGTTGGATAACAAAGAACAGAATAGGTAGATGAACATTAAATGACTTAATTTTAAACAATTTGATTGTTTTCTTTTATCAGTTAAACTTTATTGTATGATACTGATTGTGCAGTTTCATTTTTTCCTAAGCCACACCTTTATTTACCCCCCCCCCCCCCCCTTTTAAAATTATTATTATTATTATTATTATTTATCTATTGTATTATTAAGTTAAGTTGATCTTGTCTTTTGTTCTGCTTTATAATTTTGTCCAAAAACTCATAAAGTTAAAAAAAAAAAAAATCAAATGTGGAAATGGTCCTGCCCTCACTATAATCTGTAAAACTGTAAAGAGCCGAATTGTTGTGTTGCATGAAATAATGAATGTTTTTTTGTTTCATATCATCTTCTCAGGACAGTGCTGGCGGTGGCGGGTGAAGACTTTGCTCTCGTGGCTTCAGACACGCGTTTAAGTGAGGGATACAGCATCCACAGCCGAGACTCCCCCAAATGCTACAAACTGTGAGTTTCTGTGTGTGTGTGTGTGTGTGTGTGTGTGAGATCACATCAGTCTTTCTGTGCCTCAAACAGTCACAAAAATGAAATCTGCATTTTTTGTTAGCTTTTTGATGTTATTTTACGTACATGTAACCTGTCAGCGGAATCATTTTTTAATGTAATATTGTTGCAAAATTAAAATTAAGTCATTTATTAAAAATAATCAAGACATGATAAATGCTATGTGGATACATTTGTGAATGTAGTGTTTTTAAATGATGAGACAAATATTTGAATCTGTGTTATGAATCTGTTCTTTGAAATGGTTGGAACTGATTCAGATGTGTGAAGTTTAAATCAGAGATATGTTTTAAACCATCTCTGTTTCAGTGCTCTTTTACTCACAAACTAGTGATGATGCTGTCTTTAGGACACGGGTGCGTTAGGTGCACTTTGACATTGCTTCAGTCATGGTGTCTATTGTAATGGACATTAGAAAAATGTGTTGGGACGAATCTTGTTTTTTACTAATTTTTGCATTGGTGAAGAGCAAATATCAAGTGGATAATTTTTATTTTATATATTTATATATCTTGTTTATTTTTTTGCTCAGTTAAAAAAAAACAAAAGGTCTGAAAGGTTTAATGGCCAAATAACAAGCAAATGGTTAATGGCTTTCGGTGGTTTCTGTGCTGCTTTGATTTGAGCTGCAACTGTACGGAGAAGTTCACGATGAACCTGATCTTTTATTCTCATACAGGACGGACACTACAGTGATTGGCTGCAGTGGTTTCCATGGCGACTGCTTGACGCTAACCAAAATCATTGAGGCGAGACTGAAGGTGGGTTTGACGACAAAACCTGGAAAGGAAACTGGAAGTTGTTGTCATATTTTCTTGTCAGGTCATGTTCAGTCAGTGCTACGCAGACATGTAACGGAACATGTTTTATGAGCAGTATATTTCCTCAATGACCTTTCCCTTATAGATGTACAAGCATTCGAATAACAAGAACATGACAAGTGGAGCTATCGCTGCCATGCTGTCAACCATCCTGTACGGGAGGCGTTTCTTCCCTTACTATGTCTACAACATCATCGGTGGTCTCGATGAGGAGGGTGAGTTTGTCAGAGGGAATGGAGATTGACGTTAAAATGAATACAAATGATTTAAATTCTCTAGTTCAGAAATGTATACACATTTTACAGAATAGTCCATTTGTTTTTTCGTTCAAGGTCGAGGTGCTGTTTATAGCTTTGATCCAGTTGGTTCTTACCAGAGAGACACTTATAAAGCAGGCGGCTCTGCGAGTGCAATGCTGCAGCCTCTTCTTGACAACCAGGTGAGACTGTTCAGATTAGGAGAGTTCAGTTGGGATTAGGTCATATTAATAAAATAGAATATCTTTCTTTTGATTTTAAGAAAATAAAGACTGTTTTCAGGACTGTTTAGCATTTTGTTCCCTCCCTAATTTCTTATTACCGTAGAAACAAGACTTTGCAAAGTATTTATATATCATATGGTATTTGTTAAATGTGATTAATTGTCATGAAAACGTCACCATTGAAAAAGTCTTAAAGGCTTCATTTTCATTGAGCAAAATACAAATCTTTTAATATTAAAGTGAAATGCATCCTGGACATGTTTTCACAAGATTCGTCTTTTCATTCAGCATTTAAAATGAAAGTAAAGCCTAAAGTATACTTCAGTTTTTACGCATGCGTGAGGGTCCGCGTAAAGCATTGATGGGCTTGTTTGAGGGTTTTATGAAAGAGACAACTTTAGTTTAAAAGAGTACTTCTGGAGAAAAATAGCGGAGACGCTGGACAAAGATGAAGCTTTCTAGAGCACATTTGTTGACGGTCACGCAAGATACCAAATAGGAGTATAGTTTGAAAAGCTACGCGTTCGACTATATGCATACGTACACATACAAAAACAAAGTATACTTTGGGTTTAATGTTCAAACTCAGACCCATTTGCTGTTATCACTCAATATAACCAGATCAAATGTGCATGGCTGGTGTTATTGAGCTAAATCGAACTGAGCCAGCTGAGAAAGGTTGAATTTATGTTGTCAAACCTATTCTTTTTGAAGTCTAAGTTAGTTTGTGTTGTGCTCAGATTGGATTCAAGAACATGGAGAATGTGGAGCAGGTTCCTCTGACCCTGGAGAAAGCTGTGCAGCTGGTGAAGGATGTTTTCATCTCGGCTGCTGAGAGAGACGTCTACACAGGAGATGCCCTCAAGATCTGCATCATCACCAAGGAAGGCATTCGAGAAGAGACCGTGCCACTCAGGAAAGATTGAGCTGACTTCTCAGCCATGCCAAACTTAGCCTGTTTTTGTTTTCTCCAGTTGCATCCTTTTTATATTCCTTCTCAAGAATAAATATGTTGACCGTATCAGTGTTGTCTTTCATTCAGAGTGTTTTGTCAGTTTGAGAACTGCAGGTTGTCCTTATGTCACTTCATCAATTTGATTTCATAGATACTATTTAAACTAAACTGAGCTAGACAATGACATCTCTGAATTCAATAATGAAATGCCTTTAACTGAAAATTGAGTGTTTAATCTTATTATACATTACTGACACTCTATCCTCCAGTTTGATACTGTTAAGTGCTTTGACACAATCTGTATTGTTAAAAGCGCTATATAAATAAAGGTGACTTGACTTGACTTATGGGACACTTGTTGAGCAAAACGGATTTTCTTAAAAACACATTTGCATATTGCTAGAACAAATGGTAAACGTCTAGATGCAAAGAAATGAAAACCAGGCATGATCGGCTAGTTTGCATCTGTAGATGTTCCCTGAGTGCTTGTTTTCTATATTAAAAAAAATTAAAGATTATTTTCATCTTTGATTATAACACTTGCAGTCATATTCAGCAAAAAGCTCACTCTTTTACAGTTCTATTCTTAAATGCATCTAGTGCTTTTTTCATTTTATATGCTTTTTTTTTCTTTGTTTAAAAACAACAAATATATATGTTTACAAATATGTATAAGATCAACCTCAATGAGTTTTGCTCTAAAAATGAGAATGTGTCCCTCTATAGCAAAGATTTTAAACTCTTCAATGGTCAGGATGGTGAAATATGATGTTCCCCTTACCAAAAAAGCTGTTGTATTACAAAGATGTGTTGTTTCCAAAATGACATGGGGAAAGCACTGAGTTTGTAATAAGACAGCATATTTTTAATATGCATAAACCTGAAAAGGAACATATTTAAATCAATTCAGATTTGCTGGTATATAGTTTTTCACAGTAAATATGATTTCAAAGCATTTTGAGAACAGTGCTCTACAAACCCCAGTGAGGTAAAATGAGTGAATTTCCATTTCATGCTGACTCCATTATAAAGTGGCTTCATTATTTTTGTTAATTCATGCAACCAAAACTTTAAAGCCTCAAGTCTAAAAAGATGTGAAAGTAAAGGTTTGATTCATATTAATTTCTTACAATGTCTTTATGAATTTTGATGTGGGAGTTTTGGTTGCGTGAATACTCACTTTAACAAGCTCATATAATATTAACATTCATGCTGCTGAACACAAATATATTTCACTGAGCATCTAACATTTGACTCTCACAGCTAATGTACAAGGTGATTTGACAAGGTCTATCAAATACTTGTCAGCTGAACGCATACAGTTCTGATTCACATTATGCCGTTTACATAAACTGCTCAGACTAGTCTTAAAATGTAGTAATCTAATTCTTCATGACTGGTTGTAACTTTTTAAAATCAGTTACAAAAAAAGTAGATTGGTCTAATTTTAATCTGAAAGTAATACTGACCGCTTGGCTAACCGCTAGTTGGTCAAACTAGCTCTTAAGACAGTGTTAACATAGTGGCTGTGTTCATGCAACTGGCCTCAGAGCTGCTGGTCTTTGATATTTTGTCATTTCTTTCTAATGTTAGCAAATTCATGGAAATTTTTTATGGTGACATTTGTAAATTGTCTTTGTAGCTCTTATACATGTTTTACGTGATTATTTACTTTTTTGAAAAGTTAATTTTGGAGATTTTATTTTACAACATTTCTTTATCGTAGAGAAGTATGAAAAAAAGAGGAAAGTCCAGTTTTATGCAGTTCTTATTTTATTCAATTCCACAGAGAATATAAAACATCCATCTTTTTGTTCAGGTACATTATTTAAAGACTAGAAAACAATTAACTAGGACTATTGCAATGCTCTCTTGGCAGGTCTTCCAGCCAGATCTTTCAAACCACTACAAGTAATCCAAAAGGCGGCTGCAAGATTAGTATTTAACGAGCCAAAAAAGCGCATGTCACACCTCTGTTCACAAATTTGCACTGGCTACCAATAGCTGCTCGCATAAATTCAAGCCAAGGCATTGGTGATTGCCTACAAAGCAACCACTGGCTCTACACCCCTTTACCTAAATTCACTACTTCAGACTTATACTTCAGACTAGCACTTTCTATTCTATTTCTATTTTATCTACTTGTTTTGTTTTTATTTTTTTAAACAAAAAAAAAAAGAAAAAAGAAAGCTTTACCCTCTAAGACTTGCACTTTCGATTCTGTTTTTATTCTAACTATTTGTTTTCTTCTTATTTACAAATGACCCTCTAACACAAGCATTCTCTATTCTTTTTCTATTCTTTCAACTTTTTTTCTTTTTATTTATTATTCAAAAAATACATCTTTGCTACATGTGCTGCGTTGGACTAACCAAGACTTGTCATACACTTATATATTATTACTCTTTTGTTGGTTTGATTGCTTCTGTTGTCCTCATTTGTAAGTCACTTTGCATAAAAGCATCTGCTAAATGAGTAAATGTAAATGTCAATGTATAACAATCTTAACATAGTGGCTGTGTTCATGCAACTGGCCTCAGAGCTGCTTGTCTTTGATATTTCATTTTTTTTTTGTTTTTTTTTTTTGTAATGTTAGCAAATTCATGAACATTTTTTTATGGTGACATTCGTAAATTGTCTTTGTAGCTCCTGTACTTCTTTCAGGTGAGTATTTACTTTTTTAAAGAATTAATTTTGGAGATTTTATTCTACAAAATTTCTATCATGTATAGAAGTATAAAAAATAATATAAAATAAAATTCCATGGAGAATACAAAGAGTCCATCTTTTTGTTCATGTATATTATACAGAGGCTAGAAAAGAATTAACTATAGGACACGATTCTTAACATAAAACAAAACATTATTTAAGATTGTCCAGCAGAGGGCTGTACTCTGTCCTCAGTGCTTTCAGGATTGTTGAGTTTCGTCTGTGCTGCGTTGGCGTCTTGTTGTGTCTCGGATGTCTCTGGCTGTGTTGTCCTCACAGTTTGACAGTCAATGGGCAGTATCCTCTCAGCTGCTTCAGATAGAGTATAGAGACAACTAATGATGCCTCACAAGTCACACTCTCATTTTAGAAAATGACACATGAACATCTGTTAAACTGGATTTATTCATTTACTGATGTATTTGATTACTTTTAGCAAGTTTACAGATATATACGGAATTGTCCGGAAACTTTTTTATTTTTATTTTTTTTAATTATTCACAAGCGCTCCATTAAACTTGAAAAGATAACAGTTTGTAAAGTTGTCACGTTTGTGTTTTGTAGGCAATGCTGGTGTGTTTCATGAACAATGCTGGTTGCATAAACTGCTCAGACTAGTCTTAAAAATTTGGTAATCTATTTTTTTTCTTCATGACTGCTCGTAACTTTTAAAGGTCAGTTACAAAAAAAGTAGTTTTGGTCTAATTTGAATCTGAAATGTAAGACTAACCCTTTCTCTAACTGCTAGTTGTTCAAACTAGTTATTAAGTCTAGTTCTAGCTTCTGGAGTGCCTCAAGGTTCAGTTCTTGGACCACTTCTCTTCTCTGTCTACATGGCATCAGTAGCTTCTGTCATTCAGAAACATGGCTTTTCCTATCACTGCTATACTGATGACAGTCAACTGGCCTTTGATATTTTGACATTTCTTTCTAATGTTAGCAAATTCATGAACATTTTTTATGGTGACATTTGTAAATTGTCTTTGTCACTCTTACACTTGTTTCAGGTGAGTATCTGCTTTTTTGAAGAATTAATTTTGGAGATTTTATTCTTCAACATTTCTATCATGTAGAAAAGTTAAAAAACAAAATAAAATAAAATAAAATAAAACACAAAGGCAAATCTCCTTTTATGCAGTTCTTATTTTATTTAATTCCATGGAGAATATAAAAAAATCCATCTTTTTGTTCATGTATATTATTTAAGGACTAGAGAACAGTTAACTAGGACACAATTTTTAAAATAAAACAAAGCAGCATTGTTTAAGATTGTCCAGCAGAGGGTTGTACTCTGTCCTCAGTGCTTTCAGGATTGTTAAGTTTCGTCTGTGCTGCGTTGGCGTCCTGTTGTGTCTCGGCTGTCTCTGGCTGTGTTGTTCTCACAGTTTGACAGTCAATGGGCAGCATCCTCTCAGCTGCTTCAGATAGTTGATTTACTGGGGCGTGTATGTAGAGCTTTCCATCAGCCATGGAGCAGGTCACCGCCTTAGGATTGACTCCTTGAGGCAGATCAAACACCCATCTGAACTCTTGGATTCTGTGAGAGTACGAGCCCTTCCCATCCTCCTGCTTCTTCTCGCTCTTTCCGCTGACATGCAGCTTCCTGCCCACCTGTCTGACTGACAGTTCTTCTGGGGAAAATTCTTTAGTGTTCAGCGTCAAAGCACAGCCACTTCCCTCTTTCTCCATTGTGCAGGCGACTGGGTAGATCTTCTGTGAGGGTGGCATCTGCTGGATCTCCTCAGAGATCTTGTGCTGAAGTTTCTCCAGTTGCTCAATGCTGCTCTTCAGCTCCTGAAGTACCTCTCCATGTCTGTAAAGAGATCTGATCTCCGGCCAGAGACTGCGCACTGGCCAGAGACTGCGCACTGGCCAGTCAGGTCCCATAAATGAGACGAGGGAAGGCTGAAATCCATGCAGGCTCAACATTTTCAGTGGCTTTTGTGGTCTACTTTTGCTCCTGAGTCGCGTTGTCTCTCTGGAGTCTTTTAGATCTGACTCCAGTTCTGTGAGTCGCTTAGCTTTATACAGTTCATCAGCACCAGCAAGTTCATGAACTTTCCAGATAGTTCCAGATTTGTCCATTGGGGGGGAGTATAGAGAGAACTAATGATGCCTCACCAGTCACACTCTCATTTTAGAAGATGACAAATGAAGATCTATTTAACTAGATTTATTTATTTACTGAGGTATTTGATCACTTTTACCAAGCTTACAGATAAAAACGGAATTGTCCGGAATCTTTTGTTTCTTAAGTATTCACAAGCGCTCCATTAAACTTGAAAAGATAACAGTTTGTAGAGTTGTCACGAATGTGTTTTGTAGGCAATGCTGGTGTGTTTCATGGACAATGCTGGTTCCATAAACTGCTCAGACTAGTCTTAAAAATTTGGTAATCTAATTTTTTTCTTCATGACTGCTCGTAACTTTTAAAGGTCAGTTACAAAAAAAGTAGTTTGGACTAATTTGAATCTGAAAAGTAAGACTAATCCTTTCTCTAACTGCTAGTTGGTAAAACTATTTCTTAAGTCTAGTTCTAGCTACTGGGTGCCTCAGGGCTCAGTTCTTGGACCACTTCTCTTCTCTGTCTACATGGCATCACTAGTTTCTGTCATTCAGAAACGTGGCTATTTCTATCAATGTTATGCTGAAGACACTCAACTGGCCTTTGATATTTTGACATTTATTTCTAATGTTAGCAAATTCATGAGCAGTTTTTATGGTGACATTTGTAAATTGTCTTTGTCACTCTTATACTTGTTTCAGGTGAGTATCTACTTTTTTGAAGAATTAATTTTGGAGATTTTATTCTACAACATTTCTATCATGTAGAGGAGTATAAAAAATAAAATAAAACAAAAGGAAAATCTCCTTTCATGCAGTACTTATTTAATTCCTTGGAGAATATAAAATGTCCATCTTTTTGTTCATGTATATTATACAGAGACTAGAAAACCATTAACTAGGACACGATTTTGAAAATAAAACAAAACATCATTTAAGATTGTCCAGCAGAGGGCTGTACTCTGTCCTCAGTGCTTTCTGGATTATTGAGTGTCTTCTGTGCCGCGCTGGCGTCGTGTTGTGTCTCGGCTGTCTCTGGCTGTGTTGTCCTCACAGTTTGACAATCAATGGGCAGCATCCTGTCAGCTGCTTCAGATGGCTGATTTACTGGGGCCTGTATATAGAGCTTTCCATCAGCCATGGAGCAGGTCACCGCCTCAGGATTGACTCCTTGAGGCAGATCAAACACCCGTCTGAACTCTTGGATTTTGTAAGAGTACGAGCCCTTCCCATCCTCCTGATTCTTCTCGCTCTTTCCGCTGACATGCAGCCTCCTGCCCACTTGTCTGACTGACAGTTCTTCTGGGGAAAAGTCTTTAGTGTCCAGCGTCAAAGCAAAGCCGCTTCCCTCTTTCTCCATTGTGCAGGCGACTGGGTAGATCTTCTGTGAGGGTGGCATCTGCTGGATCTCCTCAGAGATCTTGTGCTGAAGTTTCTCCAGTTGCTCAATGCTGCTCTTCAGCTCCTGCAGTACCTCTTCATGTCTGTAAAGAGATGTGATCTCCGGCCAGAGACTGCGCACTGGCCAGTCAGGTCCCATGAATGAGCTGAGGGAAGGCTGAAATCCATGCAGGCTCAACATTTTCAGTGGCTTTTGTGGTCTACTTTTGCTCCTGAGTCGCGTTGTCTCTCTGGAGGCTTTTAGATCTGACTCCAGTTCTGTGAGTCGCTTAGCTTTATACTGCGTGTTCATCAGCACTGGCAAGTTCATGAACTTTCCAGATAGTTCCAGATTTGTCCATTAGGAGGCAGTATAGACACAACTAATGATGCCTCACCAGTCACACTCTCATTTTAGAAGATGACAAATGAACATCTATTTAACTAGATTTATTTATTTACTGAGGTATTTGATTACTTTTACCAAGTTTACAGATAAAAACGGAATTGTCCGGAATCTTTTGTTTCTTAATTATTCACAAGCGCTCCAATAAACTTGAAAAGATAACAGTTTGTAAAGTTGTGACGTTTGTGTTTTGTAGGCAATGCTGGTGTGTTTCACGGACAATGTTGGTTGCATAAACTGCTCAGAGTAGTCTTAAAAATTTGGTAATCTATTTCTTTTTTTCTTCATGACTCATCGTCACTTTTAAAGGTCAGTTACAGAAAAAGTAGTTTTGGTCTAATTTGAATCTGAAAAGTAAGACTAACCCTTTCTCTAACTGCTAGTTGTTCAAACTAGTTATTAAGTCTAGTTCTAGCTACTGCAGTGCCTCAAGGTTCAGTTCTTGGACCACTTCTCTTCTCTGTCTACATGGCATCACTAGCTTCTGTCATTCAGAAACATGGATTTTTCTATCACTGCTATGCTGATGACAGTCAACTGGCCTTTGATATTTTGACATTTCTTTCTAATGTTAGCAAATTCATGAACATTTTTTATGGTGACATTTGTAAATTGTTTTTGTCACTTTTATACTTGTTTCAGGTGAGTATCTGCTTTTTTGAAGAATTAATTTTGGAGATTTTATTCTTCAACATTTCTATCATGTAGAAAATTTAAAAAACAAAATAAAATAAAATAAAATAAAACTCAAAGGCAAATCTCCTTTTATGCAGTTCTTATTTTATTTAATTCCATGGAGAATATAAAAAAATCCATCTTTTTGTTGATGTATATTATTTAAGGACTAGAAAACAGTTACCTAGGACACAATTTTTAAAATAAAACAAATCAGCATTATTTAAGATTGTCCAGCAGAGGGTTGTACTCTGTCCTCAGTGCTTTCAGGATTGTTGAGTTTCGTCTGTGCTGCGTTGGCGTCCTGTTGTGTCTCAGCTGTCTCTGGCTGTGTTGTCCTCACAGTTTGACAGTCAATGGGCAGCATCCTCTCAGCTGCCTCAGATAGTTGATTTACTGGGGCGTGTATGTAGAGCTTTCCATCAGCCATGGAGCAGGTCACCGCCTTAGGATTGACTCATCGAGGCAGATCAAACACCCGTCTGAACTCTTGGATTCTGTGAGAGTATGAGCCCTTCCCATCCTCCTGCTTCTTCTCGCTCTTTCCGCTGACATGCAGCTTCCTGCCCACCTGTCTGACTGACAGTTCTTCTGGGGAAAAGTCTTTAGTGTCCAGCGTCAAAGCAAAGCCGGTTCCCTCTTTCTCCATTGTGCAGGTGACTGGGTAGATCTTCTGTGAGGGTGGCATCTGCTGGATCTCCTCAGAGATCTTGTGCTGAAGTTTCTCCAGTTGCTCAAGACTGGTCTTCAGCTCCTGCAGTACCTCTCCATATCGGTAAAGACATGTGATCTCCGGCCAGAGACTGCGCAGTGGCCAGTCAGGTCCCATGAATGAGCTGAGGGAAGGCTGAAATCCATGCAGGCTCAACATTTTCAGTGGCTTTTGTGGTCTACTTTTGCTCCTGAGTCGCGTTGTCTCTCTGGAGGCTTTTAGATGTGACTCCAGTTCTGTGAGTCGCTTAGCTTTATACTGCGTGTTCATCAGCACCAGCAAGTTCGTGAACTTTCCAGGTAGTTCCAGATTTTTCCATTGGGAGGCAGTATAGATAGAACTAATGATGCCTCACAAGTCACACTCTCATTTTAGAAGATGACAAATGAACATCTATTTAACTAGATTTTTTTATTTACTGAGGTATTTGATTATTTTTACCAAGTTTACAGATAAAAACGGAATTGTCCGGAATTTTTTGTTTTTTAATTATTCACAAGCGCTCCATTAAACTTGAAAAGATAACAGTTTGTAGAGTTGTCACGTTTGTGTTTTGTAGGCAATGCTGGTGTGTTTCATGGACAATGCTGGTTGCATAAACTGCTCAGACTAGTCTTAAAAATTTGGTAATCTAATTTTTTTTCTTCATGACTGCTCGTAACTTTTAAAGGTCAGTTACAAAAAAAAGTAGTTTGGTCTAATTTGAATCTGAAAAGTAAGACTAACCCTTTCTCTAACTGCTAGTTGGTCAAACTAGTTCTTAAGTCTAGTTCTAGCTACTGGGTGCCTCAGGGCTCAGTTCTTGGACCACTGCTCTTCTCTGTCTACATGGCATCACTAGTTTCTGTCATTCAGAAACATGGCTTTTTCTATCACTGTTATGCTGATGACACTCAACTGGCCTTTGATATTTTGACATTTATTTCTAATGTTGGCAAATTCATGAACATTTTTTTTATGGTGACATTCGTAAATTGTCTTTGTCACTCTTATACTTGTTTCAGGTGTGTATCTACTTTTCTGAAGAATTAATTTTGGAGATTTTATTCTACAACATTTCTATCATGTAGAGGAGTATAAAAAATAAAATAAAACAAAAGGAAAATCTCCTTTTTTGCAATTCTTATTTTATTTAATTCCTTGGAGAATATAAAATGTCCATCTTTTTGTTCATGTATATTATCCAGAGACTAGAAAACCATTAACTAGGACATGATTTTGAAAATAAAACAAAACATCATTTAAGATTGTCCAGCAGAGGGCTGTACTCTGTCCTCAGTGCTTTCTGGATTGTTGAGTTTCTTTTGTGCCGCGCTGGTGTCCTGTTGTGTCTCGGCTGTCTCTGGCTGTGTTGTCCTCACAGTTTGACCGTCAATAGGCAGCATCCTCTCAGCTGCTTCAGATGGCTGATTTACTGGGGCCTGTATATAGAGCTTTCCATCAGCCATGGAGCAGGTCACCGCCTCAGGATTGACTCCTTGAGGCAGATCAAACACCCGTCTGAACTCTTGGATTTTGTAAGAGTACGAGCCCTTCCCATCCTCCTGCTTCTTCTCGCTCTTTCCGCTGACATGCAGCCTCCTGCCCACCTGTCTGACTGACAGTTCTTCTGGGGAAAAGTCATTAGTGTCCAGCGTCAAAGCAAAGCCGCTTCCCTCTTTCTCCATTGTGCAGGCGACTGGGTAGATCTTCTGTGAGGGTGGCATCTGCTGGATCTCCTCAGAGATCTTGTGCTGAAGTTTCTCCAGTTGCTCCAGGCTGCTCTTCAGCTCCTGCAGTACCTCTTCGTGTATGTAAAGAGATGTGATCTCCGGCCAGAGACTGCACACTGGCCAGTCAGGTCCCATGAATGAGCTGAGGGAAGGCTGAAATCCATGCAGGCTCAACATTTTCAGTGGCTTTTGTGGTCTACTTTTGCTCCTGAGTCGCGTTGTCTCTCTGGAAGGTTTTAGATGTGACTCCAGTTCTGTGAGTCGCTTAGCTTTATACTGCGTGTTCATCAGCACCAGCAAGTTCATGAACTTTCCAGGTAGTTTTGGATTCGTCCATTGGGGGGCAGTATAGAGAGAACTGATGATGCCTCACTAGTCACACTCTCGTTTTAGAAGATGACAAATGAACATCTATTAAACTAGATTTATTTATTTACTGAGGTATTTGATTACTTTTACCAAGTTTACAGATAAAAACGGAATTGTCCGGAATCTTTTGTTTCTTGATTATTCACAAGCGCTCCAATAAACTTGAAAAGATAACAGTTTGTAAAGTTGTGACGTTTGTGTTTTGTAGGCAATGCTGGTGTGTTTCACGGACAATGCTGGTTGCATAAACTGCTCAGAGTAGTCTTAAAAATTTGGTAATCTATTTCTTTTTTTCTTCATGACTCGTCGTCACTTTTAAAGGTCAGTTACAGAAAAAGTATTTTTGGTCTAATTTGAATCTGAAAAGTAAGACTAACCCTTTCTCTAACTGCTAGTTGTTCAAACTAGTTATTAAGTCTAGTTCTAGCTACTGCAGTGCCTCAAGGTTCAGTTCTTGGACCACTTCTCTTCTCTGTCTACATGGCATCACTAGCTTCTGTCATTCAGAAACATGGATTTTTCTATCACTGCTATGCTGATGACAGTCAACTGGCCTTTGATATTTTGACATTTCTTTCTAATGTTAGCAAATTCATGAACATTTTTTATGGTGACATTTGTAAATTGTTTTTGTCACTTTTATACTTGTTTCAGGTGAGTATCTGCTTTTTTGAAGAATTAATTTTGGAGATTTTATTCTTCAACATTTCTATCATGTAGAAAATTTAAAAAACAAAATAAAATAAAATAAAATAAAACTCAAAGGCAAATCTCCTTTTATGCAGTTCTTATTTTATTTAATTCCATGGAGAATATAAAAAAATCCATCTTTTTGTTGATGTATATTATTTAAGGACTAGAAAACAGTTACCTAGGACACAATTTTTAAAATAAAACAAATCAGCATTATTTAAGATTGTCCAGCAGAGGGTTGTACTCTGTCCTCAGTGCTTTCAGGATTGTTGAGTTTCGTCTGTGCTGCGTTGGCGTCCTGTTGTGTCTCGGCTGTCTCTGGCTGTGTTGTTCTCACAGTTTGACAGTCAATGGGCAGCATCCTCTCAGCTGCTTCAGAAAGTTGATTTACTGGGGCGTGTATGTAGAGCTTTCCATCAGCCATGGAGCAGGTCACCGCCTTAGGATTGACTCCTTGAGGCAGATCAAACACCCATCTGAACTCTTGGATTCTGTGAGAGTACGAGCCCTTCCCATCCTCCTGCTTCTTCTCGCTCTTTCCGCTGACATGCAGCTTCCTGCCCACCTGTCTGACTGACAGTTCTTCTGGGGAAAAGTCTTTAGTGTTCAGCGTCAAAGCACAGCCACTTCCCTCTTTCTCCATTGTGCAGGCGACTGGGTAGATCTTCTGTGAGGGTGGCATCTGCTGGATCTCCTCAGAGATCTTGTGCTGAAGTTTCTCCAGTTGCTCAATGCTGCTCTTCAGCTCCTGAAGTACCTCTCCATGTCTGTAAAGAGATCTGATCTCCGGCCAGAGACTGCGCACTGGCCAGAGACTGCGCACTGGCCAGTCAGGTCCCATAAATGAGACGAGGGAAGGCTGAAATCCATGCAGGCTCAACATTTTCAGTGGCTTTTGTGGTCTACTTTTGCTCCTGAGTCGCGTTGTCTCTCTGGAGGCTTTTAGATGTGACTCCAGTTCTGTGAGTCGCTTAGCTTTATACTGCGTGTTCATCAGCACCAGCAAGTTCGTGAACTTTCCAGGTAGTTCCAGATTTTTCCATTGGGAGGCAGTATAGATAGAACTAATGATGCCTCACAAGTCACACTCTCATTTTAGAAGATGACAAATGAACATCTATTTAACTAGATTTTTTCATTTACTGAGGTATTTGATTATTTTTACCAAGTTTACAGATAAAAACGGAATTGTCCGGAATTTTTTGTTTTTTAATTATTCACAAGCGCTCCATTAAACTTGAAAAGATAACAGTTTGTAGAGTTGTCACGTTTGTGCTTTGTAGGCAATGCTGGTGTGTTTCATGGACAATGCTGGTTGCATAAACTGCTCAGACTAGTCTTAAAAATTTGGTAATCTAATTTTTTTTCTTCATGACTGCTCGTAACTTTTAAAGGTCAGTTACAAAAAAAAGTAGTTTGGTCTAATTTGAATCTGAAAAGTAAGACTAACCCTTTCTCCAACTGCTAGTTGGTCAAACTAGTTCTTAAGTCTAGTTCTAGCTACTGGGTGCCTCAGGGCTCAGTTCTTGGACCACTGCTCTTCTCTGTCTACATGGCATCACTAGTTTCTGTCATTCAGAAACATGGCTTTTTCTATCACTGTTATGCTGATGACACTCAACTGGCCTTTGATATTTTGACATTTATTTCTAATGTTGGCAAATTCATGAACATTTTTTTATGGTGACATTTGTAAATTGTCTTTATCTCTCTTATACTTGTTTCAGGTGTGTTTCTACTTTTCTGAAGAGTTAATTTTGGAGATTTTATTCTACAACATTTCTATCATGTAGAGGAGTATAAAAAATAAAATAAAACAAAAGGAAAATCTCCTTTTATGCAATTCTTATTTTATTTAATTCCTTGGAGAATATAAAATGTCCATCTTTTTGTTCATGTATATTATCCAGAGACTAGAAAACCATTAACTAGGACATGATTTTGAAAATAAAACAAAACATCATTTAAGCTTGTCCAGCAGAGGGCTGTATTCTGTCCTCAGCGCTTTCTGGATTGTTGAGTTTCTTTTGTGCCGCGCTGGTGTCCTGTTGTGTCTCGGCTGTCTCTGGCTGTGTTGTCCTCACAGTTTGACCGTCAATAGGCAGCATCCTCTCAGCTGCTTCAGATGGCTGATTTACTGGGGCCTGTATATAGAGCTTTCCATCAGCCATGGAGCAGGTCACCGCCTCAGGATTGACTCCTTGAGGCAGATCAAACACCCGTCTGAACTCTTGGATTTTGTAAGAGTACGAGCCCTTCTCATCCTCCTGCTTCTTCTCGCTCTTTCCGCTGACATGCAGCCTCCTGCCCACCTGTCTGACTGACAGTTCTTCTGGGGAAAAGTCATTAGTGTCCAGCGTCAAAGCAAAGCCGCTTCCCTCTTTCTCCATTGTGCAGGCGACTGGGTAGATCTCCTGTGAGGGTGGTATCTGCTGGATCTCCTCAGAGATCTTGTGCTGAAGTTTCTCCAGTTGCTCCAGGCTGCTCTTCAGCTCCTGCAGTACCTCTTCGTGTATGTAAAGAGATGTGATCTCCGGCCAGAGACTGCGCACTGGCCAGTCAGGTCCCATGAATGAGCTGAGGGAAGGCTGAAATCCATGCAGGCTCAACATTTTCAGTGGCTTTTGTGGTCTACTTTTGCTCCTGAGTCGCGTTGTCTCTCTGGAAGCTTTTAGATGTGACTCCAGTTCTGTGAGTCGCTTAGCTTTATACTGCGTGTTCATCAGCACCAGCAAGTTCATGAACTTTCCAGGTAGTTTTGGATTCGTCCATTGGGGGGCAGTATAGAGAGAACTGATGATGCCTCACTAGTCACACTCTCGTTTTAGAAGATGACAAATGAACATCTATTAAACTAGATTTATTTATTTACTGAGGTATTTGATTACTTTTACCAAGTTTACAGATAAAAACGAAATTGTCCGGAATCTTTTGTTTCTTAATTATTCACAAGCGCTCCAATAAACTTGAAAAGATAACAGTTTGTATAGTTGTGACGTTTGTGTTTTGTAGGCAATGCTGGTGTGTTTCACAGACAATGCTGGTTGCATAAACTGCTCAGAGTAATCTTAACAATTTGGTAATCTATTTCTTTTTTTCTTCATGACTGGTCGTAACTTTTAAAGGTCAGTTACAGAAAAAGTAGTTTTGGTCTAATTTGAATCTGAAAAGTAAGACTAACCCTTTCTCTAACTGCTAGTTGTTCAAACTAGTTATTAAGTCTAGTTCTAGCTACTGCAGTGCCTCAAGGTTCAGTTCTTGGACCACTTCTCTTCTCTGTCTACATGGCATCACTAGCTTCTGTCATTCAGAAACATGGATTTTTCTATCACTGCTATGCTGATGACAGTCAACTGGCCTTTGATATTTTGACATTTCTTTCTAATGTTAGCAAATTCATGAACATTTTTTATGGTGACATTTGTAAATTGTCTTTGTCACTTTTATACTTGTTTCAGGTGAGTATCTGCTTTTTTGAAGAATTAATTTTGGAGATTTTATTCTTCAACATTTGTATCATGTAGAAAATTTAAAAAAACAAAATAAAATAAAATAAAATAAAACTCAAAGGCAAATCTCCTTTTATGCAGTTCTTATTTTATTTAATTCCATGGAGAATATAAAAAAATCCATCTTTTTGTTGATGTATATTATTTAAGGACTAGAAAACAGTTACCTAGGACACAATTTTTAAAATAAAACAAATCAGCATTATTTAAGATTGTCCAGCAGAGGGTTGTACTCTGTCCTCAGTGCTTTCAGGATTGTTGAGTTTCGTCTGTGCTGCGTTGGCGTCCTGTTGTGTCTCAGCTGTCTTTGGCTGTGTTGTCCTCACAGTTTGACAGTCAATGGGCAGCATCCTCTCAGCTGCCTCAGATAGTTGATTTACTGGGGCGTGTATGTAGAGCTTTCCATCAGCCATGGAGCAGGTCACCGCCTTAGGATTGACTCCTCGAGGCAGATCAAACACCCGTCTGAACTCTTGGATTCTGTGAGAGTATGAGCCCTTCCCATCCTTCTGCTTCTTCTCGCTCTTTCCGCTGACATGCAGCTTCCTGCCCACCTGTCTGATTGACAGTTCTTCTGGGGAAAAGTCTTTAGTGTCCAGCGTCAAAGCAAAGCCGGTTCCCTCTTTCTCCATTGTGCAGGCGACTGGGTAGATCTTCTGTGAGGGTGGCATCTGCTGGATCTCCTCAGAGATCTTGTGCTGAAGTTTCTCCAGTTGCTCAAGGCTGCTCTTCAGCTCTTGCAGTACCTCTCCATATCTGTAAAGAGATGTGATCTCCGGCCAGAGACTGCGCACTGGCCAGTCAGGTCCCATGAATGAGCTGAGGGAAGGCTGAAATCCATGCAGGCTCAACATTTTCAGTGGCTTTTGTGGTCTACTTTTGCTCCTGAGTCACGTTGTCTCTCTGGAGGCTTTTAGATCTGACTCCAGTTCTGTGAGTCGCTTAGCTTTATACTGCGTGTTCATCAGCACCAGCAAGTTCATGAACTTTCCAGGTAGTTCCAGATTTGTCCATTGGGGGGCAGTATAGAGAGAACTAATGATGCCTCACAAGTCACACTCTCATTTTAGAAGATGACAAATGAACATCTATTTAACTAGATTTTTTCATTTACTGAGGTATTTGATTATTTTTACCAAGTTTACAGATAAAAACGGAATTGTCCGGAATTTTTTGTTTTTTAATTATTCACAAGCGCTCCATTAAACTTGAAAAGATAACAGTTTGTAGAGTTGTCACGTTTGTGTTTTGTAGGCAATGCTGGTGTGTTTCATGGACAATGCTGGTTGCATAAACTGCTCAGACTAGTCTTAAAAATTTGGTAATCTAATTTTTTTTCTTCATGACTGCTCGTAACTTTTAAAGGTCAGTTACAAAAAAAGTAGTTTGGTCTAGTTTCCTTTAGCTTTCCTGTAGCTCAAATAGTAGAGCATGGCGCTAGCAACGCCAAGATCATGGGTTCGATTCCCAGGGAAAGCAAGAGCTGATAAAATGTAATAAACTGTAACTTGAATGCAATGTAAGTCGCTTTGGATAAAAGCGTCTGCTAAATGCATAAATGTAATGAAATGTAATTTGAATCTGAAAAGTAAGACTAACCCTTTCTCTAACTGCTAGTTGGTCAAACTAGTTCTTAAGTCTAGTTCTAGCTACTGGGTGCCTCAGGGCTCAGTTCTTGGACCACTGCTCTTCTCTGTCTACATGGCATCACTAGTTTCTGTCATTCAGAAACATGGCTTTTTCTATCACTGTTATGCTGATGACACTCAACTGGCCTTTGATATTTTGACATTTCTTTCTAATGTTAGCAAATTCATGAACATTTTTTTTTTTATGGTGACATTTGTAAATTGTCTTTGTCACTCTTATACTTGTTTCAGGTGTGTATCTACTTTTCTGAAGAATTAATTTTGGAGATTTTATTCTACAACATTTCTATCATGTAGAGGAGTATAAAAAATAAAATAAAACAAAAGGAAAATCTCCTTTTATGCAATTCTTATTTTATTTAATTCCTTGGAGAATATAAAATGTCCATCTTTTTGTTCATGTATATTATACAGAGACTAGAAAACCATTAACTAGGACATGATTTTGAAAATAAAACAAAACATCATTTAAGATTGTCCAGCAGAGGGCTGTACTCTGTCCTCAGTGCTTTCTGGATTGTTGAGTTTATTTTGTGCCGCGCTGGTGTCCTGTTGTGTCTCGGCCAGTGTTCGAACTATACCGTGGACTTTGGGGGAGCCCACTTGTTTTTGTTGGCGGGGGGGTAATGCATAACAGCTAACAGAAAGATACATAACAGATACAAGTGTGTGCACTATATAGGATAAATCACTATACAGGATTTACCCTATTATACTTTATCGACACAAACTGATAGGTGAAACAACAAACAGCCACCTACAAATAGTCTATAAACAAAGCATCAGGCTGTCTTTGAGTTCACACGAACAACGGTTAAAGTTACTCGTCAGGCTACAGAAGAATACCATAAGTCCTCCGTTCAATTAGACCTAAGACATCGAGAGTCACGCAGACCTATAACAACCCAGCCACAACACATAATTGCGAATAACATGCCTTACCTTAACACAGAATCGACCACAGATGCCTGAATGGATTTCAAGGACTCCGCGCGCAGATCAATGGCCTCCAACGTTTATACTTTTTCTACGAATCTTTTGAGTTAACGTACTAAAGATGAGTGGAATTTGCACCGCAGCGCCCCCACACCTTGATGCTCATGACAAGAATAGCATGTATACTTATCTTTATTGAAGCGAATTAGGTTTAAATCGCCGTCATGCATGAATGAATGTTTTTGCAATTTTACACGATGATCACATTACACAAAACTAAAATTGCACGTCAAAATAACACATTGTCAATATTTTTTGAGACCCCCCAAAATGTCAAAAATCATGTTTTCAGGGGAGCCCATGTCTTATTAAGGGGAGCCGAGTTCCCCCTAGCTCCCCCGTAGTTCGCACCCTGGTCTCGGCTGTCTCTGGCTGTGTTGTCCTCACAGTTTGACAGTCAATGGGCAGCATCCTCTCAGCTGCTTCAGATAGTTGATTTACTGGGGCGTGTATGTAGAGCTTTCCATCAGCCATGGAGCAGGTCACCGCCTTAGGATTGACTCCTCGAGGCAGATCAAACACCCATCTGAACTCTTGGATTCTGTGAGAGTATGAGCCCTTCCCATCCTCCTGCTTCTTCTCGCTCTTTCCGCTGACATGCAGCCTCCTGCCCACCTGTCTGACTGACAGTTCTTCTGTGGAAAAGTCATTAGTGTCCAGCGTCAAAGCAAAGCCGCTTCCCTCTTTCTCCATTGTGCAGGCGACTGGGTAGATCTCCTGTGAGGGTGGCATCTGCTGGATCTCCTCAGAGATCTTGTGCTGAAGTTTCTCCAGTTGCTCCAGGCTGCTCTTCAGCTCCTGCAGTACCTCTTCGTGTATGTAAAGAGATGTGATCTCCGGCCAGAGACTGCGCACTGACCAGTCAGGTCCCATGAATGAGCTGAGGGAAGGCTGAAATCCATGCAGGCTCAACATTTTCAGTGGCTTTTGTGGTCTACTTTTGCTCCTGAGTCACGTTGTCTCTCTGGAGGCTTTTAGATGTAACTCCAGTTCTGTGAGTCGCTTAGCTTTATACTGCGTGTTCATCAGCACCAGCAAGTAAATGAACTTTCCAGGTAGTTTTGGATTCGTCCATTGGGGGGCAGTATAGAGAGAACTGATGATGCCTCACTAGTCACACTCTCGTTTTAGAAGATGACAAATGAACATCTATTAAACTAGATTTATTTATTTACTGAGGTATTTGATTACTTTTACCAAGTTTACAGATAAAAACGGAATTGTCCGGAATCTTTTGTTTCTTAATTATTCACAAGCGCTACATTAAACTTGAAAAGATAACAGTTTGTAAAGTTGTGACGTTTGTGTTTTGTAGGCAATGCTGGTGTGTTTCACGGACAATGCTGGTTGCATGAACTGCTCAGACTAGTCTTAAAAATTTGGTAATCTATTTTTTTTTTCTTCATGACTGGTCGTAAACTTTTAAATTTCAGTTAAAAAAAAAAGTAGTTTGGTCTAATTTGAATCTGAAAAGTAAGACTAACCCTTTCTCTAACTGCTAGTTGGTCAAACTAGTTCTTGAGTCTAGTTCTAGCTACTGGGGTGCCTCAGGGCTCAGTTCTTGGACGACTTCTCTTCTCTCTCTACATGGCATCACGAGTTTCTGTCATTCAGAAACATGGCTTTTTCTATCACTGCTATGCAGATTACACTCAACTGGCCTTTGATATTTTGACATTTATTTCTAATGTTTGCAAATTCATGAACATTTTTTATGGTGACATTTGTAAATTGTCTTTGTCACTCTTATACTTGTTTCAGGTGAGTATCTACTTTTTTGAAGAATTAATTTTGGAGATTTTATTCTACAACATTTCTATCATGTAGAGGAGTATAAAAAATAAAATAAAACAAAAGGAAAATCTCCTTTTATGCAGTACTTATTTAATTCCTTGGAGAATATAAAATGTCCATCTTTTTGTTCATGTATATTATAAAGAGACTAGAAAACCATTAACTAGGACACGATTTTGAAAATAAAACAAAACATCATTTAAGATTGTCCAGCAGAGGGCTGTACTCTGTCCTCAGTGCTTTCTGGATTATTGAGTGTCTTCTGTGCCACGCTGGCGTCGTGTTGTGTCTCGGCTGTCTCTGGCTGTGTTGTCCTCACAGTTTGACAATCAATGGGCAGCATCCTGTCAGCTGCTTCAGATGGCTGATTTACTGGGGCCTGTATATAGAGCTTTCCATCAGCCATGGAGCAGGTCACCGCCTCAGGATTGACTCCTTGAGGCAGATCAAACACCCGTCTGAACTCTTGGATTTTGTAAGAGTACGAGCCCTTCCCATCCTCCTGCTTCTTCTCGCTCTTTCCGCTGACATGCAGCTTCCTGCCCACCTGTCTGACTGACAGTTCTTCTGGGGAAAAGTCTTTAGTGTCCAGCGTCAAAGCAAAGCCGCTTCCCTCTTTCTCCGTTGTGCAGGCGACTGGGTAGATCTCCTGTGAGGGTGGCATCTGCTGGATCTCCTCAGAGATCTTGTGCTGAAGTTTCTCCAGTTGCTCAAGGCTGCTCTTCAGCTCCTGCAGTACCTCTTCGTGTATGTAAAGAGATGTGATCTCCGGCCAGAGACTGCGCACTGGCCAGTCAGGTCCCATGAATGAGCTGAGGGAAGGCTGAAATCCATGCAGGCTCAACATTTTCAGTGGCTTTTGTGGTCTACTTTTGCTCCTGAGTCGCGTTGTCTCTCTGGAGGCTTTTAGATCTGACTCCAGTTCTGTGAGTCGCTTAGCTTTATACTGCGTGTTCATCAGCACTAGCAAGTTCATGAACTTTCCAGATAGTTCCAGATTTGTCCATTGGGGGGCAGTATAGACACAACTAATGATGCCTCACCAGTCACACTCTCATTTTAGAAGATGACAAATGAACATCTATTTAACTAGATTTATTTATTTACTGAGGTATTTGATTACTTTTACCAAGTTTACAGATAAAAACGGAATTGTCCGGAATCTTTTGTTTCTTAACTATTCACAAGCACTCCATTAAACTTGAAAAGATAACAGTTTGTAGAGTTGTCACGTTTGTGTTTTGTAGGCAATGCTGGTGTTTTTCATGGACAAAGCAAGTTGCATAAACTGCTCAGACTAGTCTTAAAAATTTGGTAATCTAATTTTTTTTCTTCATGATTGCTCGTAACTTTTAAAGGTCAGTTACAAAAAAAGTAGTTTGGTCTAATTTGAATCTGAAAAGTAAGACTAACCCTTTCTCTAACTGCTAGTTCTTCAGACTAGTTCTTAAGTTTAGTTCTAGCTACTGGGTGCCTCAGGGCTCAGTTCTTGGACCACTGCTCTTCTCTGTCTACATGGCATCACTAGTTTCTGTTATTCAGAAACATGGCTTTTCCTATCACTGTTATGCTGATGACACTCAACTGGCCTTTGATATTTTGACATTTATTTCTAATGTTAGCAAATTCATGAACATTTTTTATGGTGACATTTGTAAATTGTCTTTGTCACTCTTATACTTGTTTGACTTAAGTATCTGCTTTTTTGAAGAATTAATTTTGGAGATTTTATTCTTCAACATTTCTATCATGTAGAAAATTTAAAAAACAAAATAAAATAAAATAAAATAAAACTCAAAGGCAAATCTCCTTTTATGCAGTTCTTATTTTATTTAATTCCATGGAGAATATAAAAAAATCCATCTTTTTGTTGATGTATATTATTTAAGGACCAGAAAACAGTTACCTAGGACACAATTTTTAAAATAAAACAAAGCAGCATTATTTAAGATTGTCCAGCAGAGGGTTGTACTCTGTCCTCAGTGCTTTCAGGATTGTTGAGTTTCGTCTGTGCTGCGTTGGCGTCCTGTTGTGTCTCAGCTGTCTCTGGCTGTGTTGTCCTCACAGTTTGACAGTCAATGGGCAGCATCCTCTCAGCTGCCTCAGATAGTTGATTTACTGGGGCCTGTATGTAGAGCTTTCCATCAGCCATGGAGCAGGTCACCGCCTTAGGATTGACTCCTTGAGGCAGATCAAACACCCGTCTGAACTCTTGGATTCTGTGAGAGTATGAGCCCTTCCCATCCTCCTGCTTCTTCTCGCTCTTTCCGCTGACATGCAGCTTCCTGCCCACCTGTCTGACTGATAGTTCTTCTGGGGAAAAGTCTTTAGTGTCCAGCATCAAAGCAAAGCCGGTTCCCTCTTTCTCCATTGTGCAGGCGACTGGGTAGATCTTCTGTGAGGGTGGCATCTGCTGGATCTCCTCAGAGATCTTGTGCTGAAGTTTCTCCAGTTGCTCAATGCTGCTCTTCAGCTCCTGAAGTACCTCTCCATGTCTGTAAAGAGATCTGATCTCCGGCCAGAGACTGCGCACTGGCCAGTCAGGTCCCATGAATGAGCTGAGGGAAGGCTGAAATCCATGCAGGCTCAACATTTTCAGTGGCTTTTGTGGTCTACTTTTGCTCCTGAGTCGCGTTGTCTCTCTGGAGGCTTTTAGATGTGACTCCAGTTCTGTGAGTCGCTTAGCTTTATACTGCGTGTTCATCAGCACCAGCAAGTTCGTGAACTTTCCAGGTAGTTCCAGATTTGTCCATTGGGAGGCAGTATAGATAGAACTAATGATGCCTCACAAGTCACACTCTCATTTTAGAAGATGACAAATGAACATCTATTTAACTAGATTTTTTTATTTACTGAGGTATTTGATTATTTTTACCAAGTTTACAGATAAAAACGGAATTGTCCGGAATTTTTTGTTTTTTAATTATTCACAAGTGCTCCATTAAACTTGAAAAGATAACAGTTTGTAGAGTTGTCACGTTTGTGTTTTGTAGGCAATGCTGGTGTGTTTCATGGACAATGCTGGTTGCATAAACTGCTCAGACTAGTCTTAAAAATTTGGTAATCTAATTTTTTTTCTTCATGACTGCTCGTAACTTTTAAAGGTCAGTTACAAAAAAAGTAGTTTGGTCTAATTTGAATCTGAAAAGTAAGACTAACCCTTTCTCTAACTGCTAGTTGGTCAAACTAGTTCTTAAGTCTAGTTCTAGCTACTGGGTGCCTCAGGGCTCAGTTCTTGGACCACTGCTCTTCTCTGTCTACATGGCATCACTCTTTTCTGTTATTCAGAAACATGGCTTTTTCTATCACTGTAATGCTGATGACACTCAACTGGCCTTTGATATGTTGACATTTATTTCTAATGTTAGCAAATTCATGAACATTTTTTTTATGGTGACATTTGTAAATTGTCTTTGTCACTCTTATACTTGTTTCAGGTGTGTATCTACTTTTCTGAAGAATTAATTTTGGAGATATTATTCTACAACATTTCTGTCATGTAGAGGAGTATAAAAAATAAAATAAAACAAAAGGAAAATCTCCTTTTATGCAATTCTTATTTTATTTAATTCCTTGGAGAATATAAAATGTCCATCTTTTTGTTCATGTATATTATACAGAGACTAGAAAACCATTAACTAGGACATGATTTTGAAAATAAAACAAAACATCATTTAAGATTGTCCAGCAGAGGGCTGTACTCTGTCCTCAGTGCTTTCTGGATTGTTGAGTTTCTTTTGTGCCGCGCTGGCGTCCTGTTGTGTCTCGGCTGTCTCTGGCTGTGTTGTCCTCACAGTTTGACCGTCAATAGGCAGCATCCTCTCAGCTGCTTCAGATGGCAGATTTACTGGGGCCTGTATATAGAGCTTTCCATCAGCCATGGAGCAGGTCACCGCCTCAGGATTGACTCCTTGAGGCAGATCAAACACCCGTCTGAACTCTTGGATTTTGTAAGAGTACGAGCCCTTCCCATCCTCCTGCTTCTTCTCGCTCTTTCCGCTGACATGCAGCCTCCTGCCCACCTGTCTGACTGACAGTTCTTCTGGGGAAAAGTCATTAGTGTCCAGCGTCAAAGCAAAGCCGCTTCCCTCTTTCTCCATTGTGCAGGCGACTGGGTAGATCTTCTGTGAGGGTGGCATCTGCTGGATCTCCTCAGAGATCTTGTGCTGAAGTTTCTCCAGTTGCTCCAGGCTGCTCTTCAGCTCCTGCAGTACCTCTTCTTGTATGTAAAGAGATGTGATCTCCGGCCAGAGACTGCGCACTGACCAGTCAGGTCCCATGAATGAGCTGAGGGAAGGCTGAAATCCATGCAGGCTCAACATTTTCAGTGGCTTTTGTGGTCTACTTTTGCTCCTGAGTCGCGTTGTCTCTCTGGAGGCTTTTAGATGTGACTCCAGTTCTGTGAGTCGCTTAGCTTTATACTGCGTGTTCATCAGCACCAGCAAGTTCATGAACTTTCCAGGTAGTTTTGGATTCGTCCTTTGGGGGGCAGTATAGAGAGAACTGATGATGCCTCACTAGTCACACTCTCGTTTTAGAAGATGACAAAAGAACATCTATTAAACTAGATTTTTTTATTTACTGAGGTATTTGATTACTTTTACCAAGTTTACAGATAAAAATGGAATTGTCCGGAATCTTTTGTTTCTTAATTATTCACAAGCGCTCCAATAAACTTGAAAAGATAACAGTTTGTATAGTTGTGACGTTTGTGTTTTGTAGGCAATGCTGGTGTGTTTCACGGACAATGCTGGTTGCATAAACTGCTCAGAGTAATCTTAAAAATTTGGTAATCTATTTCTTTTTTTCTTCATGACTGGTCGTAACTTTTAAAGGTCAGTTACAGAAAAAGTAGTTTTGGTCTAATTTGAATCTGAAAAGTAAGACTAACCCTTTCTCTAACTGCTAGTTGTTCAAACTAGTTATTAAGTCTAGTTCTAGCTACTGCAGTGCCTCAAGGTTCAGTTCTTGGACCACTTCTCTTCTCTGTCTACATGGCATCACTAGCTTCTGTCATTCAGAAACATGGATTTTTCTATCACTGCTATGCTGATGACAGTCAACTGGCCTTTGATATTTTGACATTTCTTTCTAATGTTAGCAAATTCATGAACATTTTTTATGGTGACATTTGTAAATTGTCTTTGTCACTCTTATACTTGTTTCAGGTGTTTATCTGCTTTTTTGAAGAATTAATTTTGGAGATTTTATTCTTTAACATTTCTATCATGTAGAAAAGTAGAAAAATAAAATAAAATAAAACGCAAAGGCAAATCTCCTTTTATGCAGTCCTTATTTTATTTAATTCCATGGAGAACATAAAAAATCCATCTTTTTGTTCATGTATATTATTTAAGGACTAGAAAACAGTTAACTAGGACACAATTTTTAAAATAAAACGAAGCAGCATTATTTAAGATTGTCCAGCAGAGGGCTGTACTCTGTCCTCAGTGCTTTCAGGATTGTTGAGTTTCGTCTGTGCTGCGTTGGCATCCTGTTGTGTCTCGGCTGTCTTTGGCTGTGTTGTCCTCACAGTTTGACAGTCAATGGGCAGCATCCTCTCAGCTGCTTCAGATAGTTGATTTACTGGGGCCTGTATGTAGAGCTTTCCATCAGCCATGGAGCAGGTCACCGCCTCAGGATTGACTCCTTGAGGCAGATCAAACACCCGTCTGAAGTCTTGGATTCTGTGAGAGTACGAGCCCTTCCCATCCTCCTGCTTCTTCTCGCTCTTTCCGCTTACATGCAGCCTCCTGCCCACCTGTCTGACTGACAGTTCTTCTGGGGAAAAGTCTTTAGTGTCCAGCATCAAAGCAAAGCCGCTTCCCTCTTTCTCCATTGTGCAGGCGACTGGGTAGATCTTCTGTGAGGGTGGCATCTGCTGGATCTCCTCAGAGATCTTGTGCTGAAGTTTCTCCAGTTGCTCAAGGCTGCTCTTCAGCTCCTGCAGTACCTCTCCATATCTATAAAGAGATGTGATCTCCGGCCAGAGACTGCGCACTGGCCAGTCAGGTCCCATGAATGAGCTGAGGGAAGTCTGAAATCCATGCAGGCTCAACATTTTCAGTGGCTTTTGTGGTCTACTTTTGCTCCTGAGTCACGTTGTCTCTCTGGAGGCTTTTAGATGTGACTCCAGTTCTGTGAGTCGCTTAGCTTTATACTGCGTGTTCATCAGCACCAGCAAGTTCGTGAACTTTCCAGGTAGTTCCAGATTTGTCCATTGGGGGGCAGTATAGAGAGAACTAATGATGCCTCACCAGTCACACTCTCGTTTTAGAAGATGACAAATGAACATCAATTAATTAATAATTCTCGGTCAGAGCCATTGAGAAATTGAGTTGCGACACGCTTTGATCTCGCCACCGCGCGGTCACGTGGTCCACGGAGCTGTCAATAGTTCCAAACAACTCCGCGCTGTCAATATGTTTGAATGGGTTTAAGCAGGATAGACAGCGGTTTCACTATATTTGCAGCAATTTCTAGCGATTTTTAACACATCATTTTTATTGATTGTGTATTGATAACTATGCTGACTACGTTTAACAATCGCATTTTATTGTGGAGTGATGAAGAGCCAGCATTAAAATTTTTCTATGCTTATTATTTATATTAGAATTAGCGTAATATTTAAGATTAAAATAGAGAAAATGTTTTCAAATTCCAGTGCAAAGAGGTAAATTAGAGGCGTTTGGTGGCTAGAAAAATAAAATTCCTATCTAATGCCATGGTTTAACCACTAGATTCATTATTTATTTATTTTATGTTTTGCATTGTATGTATCAAACACTCAAATGTTTATAAGTTTTGCTTTAAACAAAAAAATAAAAAAATAAAAATAAAAAATATGTTGAATTTAAAAAAAATAATTACGCACATCCCAGTATTATTTTATGATATTTATGTAAGAAGATAATATAAGTGAATGTTAAAAAAGGCCAGCAAATACGACATTTAACCCAATAAAAAATTTAAATAACGTTTAAAAAAAACAAAACAAAAAAAAAAAAAAAACATAAGGCAACCAACTGCATTCAGGGAAACTTTTTCTTGTATTCCTTTAATGGGAAGTCTTCACTGAAACTCATTCAACTTCCTACAGGAAGAGAAAGATTGCAGAAAGTCTAAAAACTTAATATGACAACTAGCATCTGGTTATGATTGCTATTAAGATGTTTCTCATGTTATCTAACTGCAAATATAGTACTGCCTATTCAGGCCTGTAGCCAGCTATGAGGCCACCGAGGTCTGGACCTCGGTAAATTTCTAAATGTTCAAAAAAAAAATTGTTCTCTGAATGACTAATTTGCTGTTAAACTCTTCATATGAATGTCTGCATGACATGTATAATTCAGTTTAGACAGTTTGCAAGAAATTTAGCGTCCGTGGTATGAAAATGATCGCTGCGAGACGCTGCCGGAGTGAACGAGTCTTCTTGAGAGAGTTGCGAGTGAGAGCGCGGGCGCAGTGGGCGTGTTGCCAGATCATCGTTTTTGGACTTGTCTTTTCCACTTAATTTGACACTTTAGAAAGTTGATAAAGTAGGTTGCAGTTTAGGGTCAGCGATATCTTTATATGATCTTATTTACAAAATATTTGAAATAATTTCGGTTTATTTTTATTTATTTTTCGGTGTTTGTTTGTTTCAATAGCAATATCTGGCAACACTGCATCGCAGGCACTTAAACTGACAGTAATCAAAAAAGCCCATGGACAGGTTATTGCTGACAGGATAGCACATTCGGTCAGAAACGTTATCAACGCTGTCAAAATAGTAGTAATTGACACTAGTACACAGATCTGTAGAACAAGTAGTTTCCAGAATGAAATGAAATATGCAAACACTAGCCATGTATAAGTCTTTGCTATGTCATTCAGTAAATTAGTTAATTTAAATTAGATGTTAAACTTATCATCTTTGGTTATTAATAAAAACTGTTACAGTAATGTGTATTGTTGCATGAATAATGATAAAATTATCTACCCCTAACTATAGTAAAGTTTTAACAAATTTTGATGCAATAATGATCACCCCTCCAAAACAGAAAACATCTTTCACACTTCTTTTAAATCGTTTATAGTGTATATATTTAGTTGTATTTGTAGAGGTTATTATAGCACAATTCTACAATTCTTTATTTTTTCTTTTTTTTTTTTTTTGAAAAAAAAAAAAAACTAAAAAAACATGAATTCGGCTTAATTTTTTGTTTTTCGTTAAGGGGTAGAAAAATGCATAAACTGCTTGAATATTCAATTTCTACACGTGGGCGGGAATTAAACGTCCCTTTCTGCTGATTGGTCAGCCAAAGATCAAACCGTGTCGTCATCAGTCCTTCTGCAGTTCCGCGCGGCAGAATAATAGTCCTCTGCTGCTGCAGTTGTACAGATTCTTAAACAGTTTTATTGCAGCTACATTTAATCTTTTAACCAGACTAATGAATAGCTCAACACAACCCGGTCTGTGACAGAGCCTAGACAGGGCTTTCTTCTGTGTAGACCAGTGGTTCTCAAAGTGATAGGGGGTCCGCAAAATAATTTGCTATAGCCTACCATATTTTCGTAAAGTCACTTTTTTATCATGATACATAATGTGATTTATTCTAAAGTGACATAAATAATGCTTTTAACGTCAAAAAACCTAAATGTAGACTTCTAAAAATAGGCGCATCAAGTACTCGCACTGGTAAAACTGATGTGTCAGATTTACTTAAAAAGTGTGATGCAAAAATGGTGCATATATATTTTAAGTTAACCCAACTTGGAACAATTTTACTTAAAATAAACAAGATAATCTTTGTTATATGAACTTAAATATTTGAGTTCACTCAACATTCTTTACTTAAAACATGCAACATGATATAATCTACTAAGTAATTTCAAGTTGTGTTAACTTAACATTTAAACTCATTTATAATAAAAAAATATAATTAACTGAGTTGAACCAAATTAACATTTTAAGTTATTTTAGATCTTCAGCTATTGGTCTGCTTACTGCACTGCTACATTTCACTCAGTCACGGTTTATAAAATTTACATAATGTAGCACTGGGGAAAAAACATGCTATTAAAGCATGTGGTTCTCTTACAAACATGTAAGCAGATTGTTATCCTTTTAAAATAATATGTCCATTCAATATCAGAATCAGAATCAGAATCAGAATGAGCTTTATTGCCAGGTATGTTTACACATACAAGGAATTTGTTTTCATGACAGAAGATACCGCAGCGCAACAGAATGACAGTGACAGAACAAAAAATAGATAATAAAAAGAATAATTAAAAAGAACAAGTAAATAAGGAATAACAATATACAAACTGACAATTGTATGTACAGATATATAACAGTAGACAGTTTTGTATGTACAGGTATATTATGTGCAAATTGAAATGTAGACTAAGTATGTGTGTTAGATAAATAAGTGTATAAATAGCGTGTGTTATTATTGTCAGGTGTTCATGAGATGGATTGCCTGAGGGAAGAAACTGTTCCTGTGTCTGGTCGTTCTGGTGCTCAGAGCTCTGTAGCATCGACCAGACAGCAACAGTTCAAAGAGGGAGTGTGCTGGATGTGAGGGGTCCAGAGTGATTTTGCCAGCCCTTTTGCTCACTCTGGATAAGTACAGTTCTTGGAGAGTAGGGAGGGTTGTACCAATGATTCGCTCAGCAGTCCGGACTACCCTCTGTAGTCTTCTGAGGTCAGATTTGGTAGCTGAGCCGAACCAGACAGTTATTGAAGTGCAGAGGATGGATTCAATGATGGCAGAGTAGAACTGTTTCAGCAGCTCCTGTGGCAGGTTGAACTTCCTCAGCTGGCGAAGGAAGTACAGCCTCTGCTGGGCCTTTTTCACAATGGAGTCTATGTGAATGTCCCACTTAAGGTCCTGGGAGATGGTGGTGCCCAGGAACCTGAATGACTCCACTGCAGTCACAGTGCTGTTCATGATAGTGAGTTGGGGGAGTGCAGGGGGGTTTCTCCTGAAGTCCACGATCATCTCCACTGTTTTGAGCGTGTTCAGCTCCAGGTTGTTAAGACTGCACCAGACAGCCAGCTCCTTAACCTCCTGTCTGTAAGCAGACACGTCACCATCCTGAATGAGGCCGATGAGTGTGGTGTCGGACTTCAGGAGCTTGACAGAGGGGTCTTTAGATGTGCAGTCGTTGGTGTACAGGGAGAAGAGCAATGGGGAGAGGACGCAACCCTGGGGGGCGCCAGTGGTGATGGTGCGGGTGCTGGATGAGAATTTGCCTAGCCTCACTAGCTGCTGCCTGTCTGTCAGGAAGCTGTTGATCCACTGACAGATGGAGGTGGGTACAGAGAGCTGAGTTAGTTTGGACAGGAGGCGGTTTGGAATGATAGTGTTAAAGGCTGAGCTGAAGTCCACAAACAGGATCTTCACGTAAGCCCCTGGTCTATCTAGATGTTGCAGAACATAATGCAGTCCCATGTTGACTGCATCGTCCACAGACCTGTTTGCTCTGTAGGCAAACTGAAGAGGATCCAGCGAGGGTCCAGTGATGTCCTTCGGGTGGGCCAGCACCAGTTTTTCAAATGACTTCATGACCACAGACGTTAGAGCCACAGGTCTGTAGTCATTTAGTCCTGTAATTTTGGATTTCTTTGGGACGGCGATGATGGTGGAGCGTTTGAAGCATGAAGGGACTTCACACAGCTCCAGTTATCTGTTGAAGATCTGTGTGAAGATGGGGGCCAGCTGGTCAGCACAGGATTTCAGACAGGCTGGTGTCACACAATCTGGGCCTGGTGCAATATAATTATTACCCAAGTGAACACAGAGACCTCAATACTTGACAATGACAGTAACAATCAGTGGATAGTGTCTGAGTATGAATGGGTCATTTTGAGTAAAAAATGAACTCCAGATGTCACAAAACAGTAAGTTACTAAACCAAACAACAAAAGCAACCATAAAATAGTGTAAATACAACTCGAAAACAGTGAAAAATTTTACCTTTATAATTATTCATGCCCCAATGCATGATGGGAAAAACAGGATCATAAATTTGATATTTACTAGAATCCTTGTAAACATAACAAACAATTCTAAGTAAAATATACTTATAAGTTCAAACTTTAACATTTATTTTTATGTAGTATTTACTTGACCACTTAAATCATTTTTCTCAGTGTGCTGTGTATTGGTTCATGTTTGTGGCGTACGATGTTCAAGGAGACTGAGACGCCCTAAAGCAACGCATTCTGTTGTTTTCTTTATTTTTCAAAGGCTTGACATTTTGTCATCATTTTCAATGTAAACAATGTACACAAATAAAAATATAAATTTTACCATACGACTAAATGACAGTATATTAAATTATTTCCTCTCTTTAGGAACAAATCCAAGTGAACATCTGTTAATAGGCCACTCAATATTAAATAAACTGCTTTAGACCAGACTGCTGCATATTTCCTGTGCACTTCAATACTGGTCTGCGCTTGACAGTAGTCGCGTTTGTATGCTTTATTTAACTACACTCAAAAAAAATGGTTTTGTGGCACTGTTCGTTTTACTCAGATATTTTTTGCTAAAACAACACAAATATATTTCATTTTCCGCCAAAACACTATTGTATTGTGCTTAATTAACTTAAACTGTT
Organism: Spinibarbus caldwelli; assembly: GCA_039654775.1. Lineage (NCBI taxonomy): Eukaryota > Metazoa > Chordata > Actinopteri > Cypriniformes > Cyprinidae > Spinibarbus > Spinibarbus caldwelli. Next base: position 30,484,488 of record CM077243.1, read on the forward strand.
TAATTTTCAACTTTACTTAGCGATCAATCGTTAAACTAACGCAAAGGGTTTAATTTCGCCATTCAAAAAACCAGATGTGACGATTTTCAATGCATTTGATGAAGATGGCGCGAAGGAGGTGCAATGGCGTCAGAGCGAGAAGTACCAGCCAGATAAAAAAATCTAAAGTTCCCTTTCGAGGGAACTTCGAACTGCGTCCTCTAGGGGTCACTATGGGGAACGCCATCAGCATGACCGGTGTCTGAAGCATATATCTAAACACGACAATAACATTGGCCAGCGACAGCCTATGATGTCATTACCTGGCGCCGCCACAGTATAAAGGGGCGCTGGGAAAATACGTCATTCCTCTTCTTCGTCTTCACTGACCGTTTGTTTATGCTAGCAGAAAGCTAAGCACGACTAGGAGTGCGTGTTCTCTCGCCAGAGGCCTTGCTCTGATACGCACAGTTTCACACGGCTCGCGGGTTGTGTGTGTATGTGGTGAAGAGCAAGCGCGTTCAGTCCTGAGGGAGTTGAATGCGCTCGTTGCATCCATTGCTTGTTTCTTGTGAGGGATAAGCACGCTCTGATACCCGCAGTTTCACGCGGCTCGCGTTTTGTGTGTGTGGTGAAGAGCAAGCGCGTTCGGTTCTCGAGGGAGTTGAATGTACTCTTTGCATTTGTTGCTTATTTCTCGTGAGAAATAGGCATGAATTCAACATACTCCACTCACGAGAAGACTGCTTGTGCTCATCGTGATGCATTCGCGGGACTACTGAGAGGGGAGGTGAGTGCTTCACTTTTACCCGAGTTGTATACCCGTGTCTGCATGAGTGTGTTCGCCTCTTGCGGGAATAGCGACGCATTCGTGGCGGCGGCTCTGTTCTCGCTTAATTTCCGAGGTAATCTAGCGTGTGGGCGGAGCGCGTTTAGCTCCCGTGGGAGTTGAATACATGCTGCGAGTTGAATTATCTGCCCATTGCCCGCGATTCGCGGTTCATGGGCAGAACGTGGAAAGGACCTGACGGGAAATCTTCCCTATCAGTAATTTCCTAAGGTATTTTATAACATGTTCTAACCACATTATACTGCACTCCAGGAGCCCTTCTTTCTGCAGGGGTTGTATGACTCTCCGTGCTCAAGTGTTGGCTTGCGAGCCTCCTCGATGCTTGCTGAAGCCACCACCCTCCTGCACTTGCGTTACAGTCTCATGTTGGACCTGCACGGGAGCTGTGGTTGGTGAGTACGATCCATTTAATTTCTCTGCAGCGCTATGTGGGCCTGTTTTTTGTACGCTTTGACTCTAGTCAGAACCTCTCGATTTGTCGACTGATTGTGGTGATGGTCTCACTCGTTGGTACTGGATCCAGCCTGGATGATAGCCTACTTCTTCAGCTTCATGCTTGCTGGATCATGCAGCCAAGTCGCTAGGCTTCTGCAGGAGCCTCTTTGGCCTTCAGGTCCCCAGTATAGCGCTGCAACCCCAGGACTCGCAGTCCTCCATTCAGGCTGAGCCTTTTTCGGAGTGTATTGCTTCGTGATGTGCTCCCTGACATCCTGGCTGAGTGTTTGCTTCGAGAAGCTGCCCCAGCCAGAACGTACTACATGTCTCACCTCGAGAGGCTTCCTGAGATTTGAGTCATCCACTTAACCATTACTCACGGCGAATCAGTGAATCGCCCCTCTGTGGAGTGGGCTTGAGTACATTGCTTTCCCGGAGGTACAAGTGAGAGGTGTTTCTGCGGAAACCCTTCCTGAGTGCTTTAGCTCTGAGGAGCGATAGCTCTCTAGATATGTTTGGTTATTAGGTCCCTGTTGGTCAGGCCTGGCAATGCTCCCCTCACCTTAGAGGGTTACCTTTGAGCTTGCCGCTTCCGGTTGAGCGTCTGAGGACTCCTATCACCGGGTCCTGCACTCCCTGGAGCTCTGTTGAGCAGCAGCCTCAGGTTGTTAGGCCCCTCTCTGCCTTCCTGTTAGGTTGCTCTCCTTGTTGGTTGAGCTCAGCAGTGCTCCCCTCACCCTAGAGGGTCACCTATGAGCATGCCGTTCCCTTCTGAGCGTCTGAGTTTCCTCTCATTCTGAGAGTTGAGTTCTCCGCTCTCCATGTCATTGAGCAGCCTCAGGTTGTTAGGCCTCTTTTGCCTCCCTGTTAGGTTGCTCTCCTTGTTGGTAGAGCTAGCATTGCTCCCCTCTCCATAGAGGGTCACCTATGAGCATGCCGCTCCCTTCTGAGCGTCTGAGTTCCCTCTCATTCTGAGAATTGAGTTCTCCGCTCCCCAGAGCTCTGTGATAGTTTGCTCTCCTTTTCGGTCGAGCTAGCATTGCTCACCTCTCCATAGAGGGTCACCTATGAGCATGCCGCTCCCTTCTGAGCGTCTGAGTTCCCTCTCATGCTGAGAGTTAGGTTCTCCGCTCTCCAGAGCTATGTTTGTTGGTCGAGCTAGCATTGCTCCCCTCACTATAGAGGGTCACCTATGAGCATGCCGCTCCCTTCTGAGCGTCTGAGTTCCCTCTCATGCTGAGAGTTAGGTTCTCCGCTCTCCAGAGCTATGTTTATTGGTCGAGCTAGCATTGCTCCCCTCACTATAGAGGGTCACCTATGAGCATGCCGCTCCCTTCTGAGCGTCTGAGTTCCCTCTCGTGCTGAGCGTTAAGTTCTCCGCTCTCCAGTGCTCTGTGACCATATGCTCTCCTTGTTGGTCGAACTGGCGTTGCTCCCCTCACTATTGAGGGTCACCTATGAGCATGCCGCTCCCTTCTGAACGTCTGAGTTCCCTCTCATGCTGAGAGTTAGGTTCTCCGCTCTCCAGAGCTATTTTTATTGGTCGAGCTAGCATTGCTCCCCTCACCATAGAGGGTCACCTATGAGCATGCCGCTTCCTTCTGAGCGTCTGAGTTCCCTCTCATGCTGAGAGTTAGGTTCTCCGCTCTCCAAAGCTATGTTTGTTGGTCAAGCTAGCATTGCTCCCCTCACCATAGAGGGTCACCTATGAGCATGCTGCTCCCTTCTGAGCGTCTGAGTTCCCTCTCATGCTGAGAGTTGGGTTCTCCACTCCCCCAGAGCTCTGTCATTAGCAGCCTCAGGTTGTTAGGCCTCTCTATGCCTCCCTGTGGGGTTGCTCTCCTTGTTGGTAGAGCTAGCATTGCTCCCCTCATCATAGAGGGTTACCTATGAGCATGCCGTTCCCTTCTGAGCGTCTGAGTTCCCTCTCATGCTGAGAGTTGGGTTCTTCGCTCCCCCAGAGCTCTGTGACCCTATGTTCTCCAGAACCCTAGAACGGTGTTTACAATCCATGTTATGGTTAGTACGCACGCTAGTCTCTGTGTACTTTCTGAAAGCCATGTTGTGGTAAGATCGCACACCAAGTGTTTTGCGGTCTTTCTAAAATCCTGTACGGTATGGGTTACGCGCTGCGGCTTCGTGCCCTTTCTTTGAGTCGGTCAGGCCCCCATTTCACCTTGGGCCCCACTTTATCTATGTATCCCTAGTGATACTGACTTGAACAGGGTGTTGCTACCAAGGATCTGTTGAGACAGTTCCTTCAGCGAGCTCATGCAGAGCAAGCAGTAGCCCCTGGGTGACAGGCCAAGACCTAGCTACAATTCTAGGCGCTTGGTCGTATCCCCTTAAAGGAATCTCTGCTTCTGATTCCAAGTATTTGAGCTCTACCCTGGGTCCAGGAGGCCCGGCCCCTAACAGGTAAGTTCTGGGGTATGCAGCTCAGATTTTTGGCCGAAGGGGATAATGTCACTGACAGCCGTCCACCCGTCCCAGAGAAAACTCCCTTAGCCGGGTAGAGTTGGTACTTAGTGCTCGCCTGGCTTTGCACTCCCCTCAGCATGGCGGAGTGGGTATTCCGTTCCCCATAGCGACCCCTAGAGGACGCAGTTCGAAGTTCCCTCGAAAGGGAACGCCTCAGGTTACATATGTAACCATGGTTCCCTGAGTAGGGAACGAGACACTGCCTCCTCTAGACTTGGTGCCAAGCTTCGGACGCAAGCTTCAGACGAAGAAGTGAATGACGTATTTTCCCGGCGCCCCTTTATACTGTGGTGGCGCCAGGAAATGACGTCATAGGCTGTCGCCGGCCAATGTTATTGTCGTGTTTAGATATATGCTTCAGATACCGGTCACGCTGATGGCGTTCCCCATAGCGACCCCTAGAGGACACAGTGTCTCGTTCCCTATTCAGGGAACCATGGTTACATATGTAACCTGAGACGTTTTCTTTGTGTTAAGTTAGTCTTTAATTTCTCTTAGTGTTTCTGAAAGTCTGTTTTGGGATGCTTTTGTTTTGCAGTCGAGTATTGTGTGACCGGTTTATTGCGCCGTTAATAGATTATTTCGAGCGGTTGAGAGATGTGAAAGCGCATGACTCTCTGTAGTGTATGGACTGTAGTGTAGTTCTACATGTATGTGTGCTTGTGGAATAGAGGATGGGGCAAATTATTTTAAATTCAAAGTGGTTTTCCGTCATATTAATGGTTTGAGCAGTTAAAGCCTCCTGTGCTCTTTCTACGCTAATGTTATTCAAGTCCCAATAAAATTAGCTAAAGCACGGACAGTACAAATAATGCCACATTTTACCTGCCATTTCATAACATTTTACCTGCCATTTCATTTCATTTTTTTTTTTTTTTTTTTTTTTTTTACAGCATGCATTTGATCACGGTTTTCTTCATCGCTGCCAAACTTTGGCAAAATGAAGTAATGTCACAACTTTACTGATGGAGAAAACAGTTTTGCCTAAGGTAAGTGAAGTGCTGCATCCCTTTTCATCATTAATAAACACAAGTAATAAGGGTTTCCATGGGTCCTTAAAATGTCTTAAATGGTACAAGAAAGTCGTCTTATGATTTCAAGAGGTGTTAAGTTTGGGAAATTGATTAGTGGGGAAAGGCAAGAATTGCCATAAAGCTTAATGTGACGATTAAACTTAAAAATGCTATGATTTCATTGAATAAATGTGAGCACTGCATGTTTCAAAGTCTGGTTTTGTGTACTGCCGTTACCGGGGAAACCGCTGTATTCTGCCTTCCAGAAGTGCCGCCTACTGGCAGAATAAATTATTTAGTATTTTCAGCTGTGTGCTGTTTTAGACCAATGTGAAAATCAACCTATGTTTTACGTGGCTGCAAACACACAGTTGTAAATGTGAACTGGTGGATGGTCAAGAAGCTGATGTGCCTTCTAGAAATCTAAACAATTAAGACATTAAGATATATTTAAATGTTATTTATATGTTAATAATAAAACATTATATACTATATAATGTTATTAATATAATATATAGTAATTGGTACTTTTGACTCCTCCCTTTTCTTAAAAATGGTTTGTGACGTTTATCATTTTATAAACTTTTTGTATTTGTGAAAAACTGTCCGAACTGTAAATAATGCTTTTTACAGTCATTTTATGACATTTAATGTTACCATAGACATTGACCTACCCCACTCATATGGTATTAGTTTTATTTGTGCAGGTCTTAAAAAGGTCACTATAAGTCTTAAATTTGATTTTAAAAATCCTGCAGATACCCTGTAAAATTCTGTCGATTTTGGTTACAATCCATGGCTTAGCACAGAGGTCACCAGTCTCGGTCCTGGAGGGTCGGTGTCCTGCAGAGTTTAGCTCCAACCCTAATTAAACACACCTGAACTAATCAAGGTCTTACTAGGTATACTTGAAACTTCCAGGCAGGTGTGTTGAGGCAAGTTGGAGCTAAACTCTGCAGGACACTGGCCCTCCAGGACCGAGTCTGGTGGTGACCCCTGATTTGAAGTTTTTGTTATGAACATGGTGGTGTGGTCATACAATGACTTTAAATCAGACCCTACTCTGAGATGTTCATATTATACATATAACATATGCTCCAATTATGTAGTCACGTCCACCCTTTTGGAATGGTAAACATGACACTATTTATCACTCACACAAATAAATTATTGAATTTTTTGATCATTGAATAGGTCTTTGCTGTTAAACTATATGGGTGTTCTTGTAACAAATTGCACTTCATGTGTTTACAGATTTGTGCAGAATTTGAGACTTCGAGACAGAATTACCATAGGCCCATTAGCATCAACAATCTTTGCCAAAATGGATCCACACTGCAAACCGAAGAAGAGTTCTTGGACAAAGAATTAACCCCTCTTGGTGCCCACTACACAGGTAAGAACAATTGCACTCAACAGAACCTTGTATTAAAACATTATTTTGTCACTGGGCACTTTTTTTATGTTTTAGGGTTATGGTCATGGAAATGAACAAAAAAGACAGATATAATAAGGTTATGTTTATTAATGCATTAAATACAAAATATGTGGTATTACTATAAACTGACAGATTACGACTGCATTAACCTCCCAAAAACAATTTATTTGGATGCAAGGCAGGCATGTCCAAACCTACTCTTGGAGAGCCAGTGTTCTGTGGAGTTTAGCTCCAACACACCTGCCTGGAACTTCTAGTAAGATTTTCTTTTTTTTTTTTTTGTTTGAAAATTCCTAAAAACCTTTATTAGCTGGTTCAGGGGTGTTCTGTCATTAATCACTCACCCTCATGTCGTTCCAAACCCGTAAGACCATCATTCATCCTCAGAACACAAGTTAAGATATTTTTATGAAAATCCAAGAGGTTTCTGACCCTCCATAGGCAGCAATGCAACTGAAATGTTGCCAGACCCAGAAATGTAGTAAGGACATCGATAAAATAGTCCATGTGACATCAGTGGTTCAACCGCAATTTTACGAAGCTATGAGAATAATTTTTGTGTGCAAAGAAAACAAAAATAATGACTTTATTCAACAATTCTTCTCCTCCAAATCACGTATTCCGCCATTATGGAGAGTATCACGACGCATGCACATTGCTTTCCTCTGCACGTAAACAAGGCTCAGCGCATGTGTGTTCTACGTCAGCAGCACCACGCGCATGCATTGTTTACGTGCAGAGGTACTCTCGATAATGGCGGAAGACACGAATAGAAGGAGAAGAGTTGTTGAATAAAGTCGCTATTTTTGTTATCTTTGCACACAAAGTATTCTCGCAGCTTTGTAAAATTACAGTTTAACCACTGATGTCACATGGACTGTTTTACTGATGTCCTTACTAAGTTTCTGGACCTGGGAACATTTCAGTAGCGTTGCTCACTATGCAGGGTCAGAAAGCTCTTGTATTTCATCAAAAATATCTTAATTTGTGTTCTGAAGATGAACGAAGATCTTGCGGGTTTGGAACGACATGAGGATGAGTAATTAATGGCAGAATTTTCATTTTTTGGTGAACTATCCCTTTAATTGGGAATATTGCTAAACTCTGCAGGACAGTGGCTTTTGTGCTGATCTGGCCCAGTACTGTTATGGTTTCATTTTCCACTGTAGTGTTTGATAGAATTCCATTTTGATATTTGCCTGTATTTCCCAAAAGGAAATGATCAGACAGAATAATAATAGATTAATGACTTTTTTTTTTAAACTTGTGATTTTAGAAAAAAATAAAGGCTCAATTTCATTGTTGTTGTTTGCATCTTTAGACTAATGAAGTTGAAGCACCCAAATGAAGACCCTAGCAGTATGGAGTATATGGTGAGTTTTTATTTATTTATTTTTTATTTTCAAGGATAATAAATGCTGTGGTAAAGTTAAAACACAAGAATTTGAGTACTCCATCCTTTTAAATATCCTCTATAGGATACAGACGTTGTCAGCAATCAGGAGGTGATCCAGAAGACTCTATGAAGACTCTAGGGAATCTATGTCAAAAGATTTGAAGGTGCAGTCATTAAAGACAGCCCAGCAGATGTTGGAGTGTTGGAAGATACAGTTCTTCAGGACCTTAGCAGTATACACTATGCAAAACCATGTTGCTGGGACTGATATATGGACTGAATTTGAGCAACCCTCCTTAATTTCTGGAGCCAGTTCCTGTTCCTGGAATAAGGTTTGATTGCTTACCTTTAAATGGCAATTAGAAAATGACAGTAGTTTGATATTTCTGCTATTTTGTGTATTTTTGTAATGTGGTTTCAGCTGTATTTAACTGTATGTTACTGTAGTTATTGCTTAACACATACACTTTGATCATTTGTGGACATCTTGTCTTTTATGACTCATTACAAGACAATCACACAAAAAATGCTTTGTTGAAGGGAGTAACTTTAAATAGAAATCATTTAGTTAAAGTAACTAGAACTAATTGGATGGAACCACTGTCCATAATTTAAATGAGTTGTTTGAAACAAACCTCCTTATGTTGATAGAGTGAAACACATTTGGCCAGTTTGTAATAAACCAAAACATGTTCACTAAACTTAACAGGTTTAAGTTGAAGTAAAGTGAATAAATTGATTTGGTTGGACATTCCTATTTCACATAGATTCTTCCTCATTGAATTGTGTTGTCACAACACAAAGAGTTTGCATAGACTCAAAAAAATCCATTAATGTTAACAAAATACAATTTGGTTGTGTGGAACCACTGTCCATAATTGAATTAAGTTAGTTTAAAGAATCTTTTTTTTTTTTTTTAGTGTAGGGCAGGGGTGTTAAACTCTGCATAGTTTAGTTCCAACCCTGCTCCACAGTACCGTTTCTAGGCATAGACGAGCTAGGCGGTCACCTAGAGCGCCACCAGCTGAAGGGGTGCCAATGAGCGCATGTGCTGCCACTACATTTTAGCAGGGTTGTGATAAAGAGTGGCACGGTCACCCTGAAATATGACCCACTGGATCCCCAACATCATTGGGCCAGAGTACTGTCAATCTGACGATGCCTGTATGCCACTGGATCAGAGCACTGTCAGTTGCTGCCTGATTGTTGCATGCTTGCATTTGGAGCGCTCATCAATGCCATTAGATCAATGGGATTAGATCTACCTCTTATTCCATCCTGATGATCCGATGATAACTGCTCGCATCTCAGCATGTATAACAGACATTTCTTGCTAGATGAAGGACCATAACCTTCAACTCAACCTAGCTAAGACAGAACTGCTTGTAGTTTCAGCAAACCCATCACTTCATCACAATTTCACCTTCCATTTAGGCTCATCAACCGTTACTCCTTCAAAAACAGCCAGAAACCTTGGAGTTGTGATTGATGATAAGCTGAATTTCTCAGACCACATTGCTAAAACTGCCCGGTCCTGCAGATTTGCTTTATATAATATTAGGAAGATCAGGCCCTTTCTTTCGGAATATGCAACACAACTCCTTGTTCAAGCTCTTGTTCTGTCCAGACTTGACTATTGCAATGCTCTCTTGGCAGGTCTTCCAGCCAATTCCATCAAACCTCTACAATTAATCCAAAATGCCGCTGCAAGATTAATCTTTAATGAGCTGAAAAGAACGCACGTCACACCTCTGTTCATCAATTTGCACTGGCTACCAATAGCGGCTCACATAAAATTCAAGGCATTAATGTTTGCATACAAAACCACCTTTGGCTCTGCACCCCTTTACCTAAATTCAGTACTTCAGACCTATGTGCCCTCTAGAAGCTTACGTTCTGCAAGTGAACGCCGCATTATTGTGCCATCCCAAAGAGGCACAAAATCACTTTCTCTGACTTTTTCATTAACTGTTCCCATCTGGTGGAATGACCTGCCCAACTCAATCCGAGCAGCTGAATCCTTAGCCATCTTCAAGAAATGACTAAAAACCCATCTCTTCCATCTTTATTTGACCCTCTAACTCTAGCATTCTCTTTTCTAATTTTATTTTATCGATCTCCCTTCTTTTTATTAAAAAAAAAAAAAAAAAAAAAAAACACTTACACACACTTGACCCTCTATCAATTGCATATTTATTCTCTAACTGCTAGCTTTTCTTAAAAAACTAAAACACTAGCTTTCTTTTCTATATTCTATCTACTTGTTTAAAAAAAAAAAAAAAAAAAAAAAAAAACCTTGCTACCTGTACTGCGTTAGGCTAACCGAGACTTCATATCGCTTGCATGTTGTTGCTCCTTTGTTGGTTTTGATTGCTTCTTTTTTCCTCATTTGTAAGTCGCTTTGGATAAAAGCGTCTGCTTAATGAGTAATTGTAAATGTAATGTAATGGGCTCTGTAAGTGCTTTGGCAAGGTAAGGTTTTTTTTTTTTTTTTTTTTTTTTTTTTTTGCCATGTAGTAAAGCTAAGTTTAAAGGCCAATTTAAAATATTGGTACTGTAAATAAAGTGCACAAAATCAGTATTTATTTAGGCAGTATCTGCGGCAGTTGATAAATCATGTTGTTGCGAGGTTTGTCAATGTGTGCGTTTTTGCGCCAATGCATTTGTTAAAGGATCAGCGTGTCATGTAATATTCCCATATAAACTTTAACAGCCAATTAAAAAATATTGGTATAGTAAAATTCGCTAATTCACGAGATCAATACATCCTTTATTAAACCGCTTTGTTGAATTTAATGCATCCTTACGGAGGTGTCGAGATGCTGAATCAATTCATTCACTTCTAACAGCACTTAATGGGAGCAGCGTCATTCACATAGAGGGCAGAGCACGTTATTTAAAGGGGAAGTTCACACGTTAATGAGTAGCAAAGGATTAAGTAGCTGCATTGATTACTTTATGCCACTGATCAGGCTTTTATATGTAGTTTGGGGTAACAAAGGGTTTTATAGGTTTGACTGGAATAATAATGCAATAACTGACACTTTAAATCAATGTTTCAAGCAACAACAACAAAATAATTGAAAAAAAAAACAAACAAAAAAAAACAGATAAAGACAAAAAGTAGCCATCTAAACGTATTCAAATCCAAATGTAATAAAATTAATTTATGTGTGATTTATGTGTAAATTATGTGCAATGTCTTAGCTACTAGTGATTGTTAAATAGGGCTATACAGGCATCTAGTGGCAACACAATGATATTACAGATAATAAATTGCGCAAAATGTTTATCTTAAGTCAATTTACAAATAATGCATTCAGATTTGTGGAACTCACAATGCGCTGAATCTCCACAAATTAGTGTCGTTACTAATGACAACCAATTTGAATGTGACAAGAAACTTGTGTCTGAAAAAAAAAAAAAATTATATATATATATATATATATAATATAGGGATTTCGCCTAGGGCGTCAAGTTGGCTAGAAACGGCCCTGCTGCTCCAACACACAAACCATGTAGTTTTCAACTGAGCCTGTAGGACTTGATTAGCTGGATCAGGTGTGTTTAATTAGGGTTGGAGCTAAACTCTGCAGGGCTGTGGCCCTCCAGAACTTGAGTTTGACACCCATGAACTAGAGTAACCCATCAGATGTTGTTCTAAAGGCTTATTAGGTCTACCTTCTATTTTCGAAACACACACACACATAAAAAAAATGTCTTGCTCGCACTTACCCATTTAATGGTAGAGAATGGTGACTTTCACTTTTTATTCTTTAAGCGGATGCAAATCTGTCGTAAAATAATAATTTGCATCTCGTGGCGTATATTCCAAACGTTCTGAAGGAATACTGTAAGGTTTGGTGAAAAACCGAAATGGCAAGTATTTACATTTATGTAAATCTTGTTTTGCGAGTAAAAATAAAACACAAGACAACATTATACAACTCAGAAGAGTATGCATTTTAATATCTTTGTTGTTCTTCTGTTGTCAGTCAGAATGATCTTGTGTGAACGTTATAGGCCTATTATATACCCAAGTCAAAGCATTATTCTTTCCTTTTTGTATTAGTGTTTAACATTTATTTTGAAACGAATTAATTAATTAAATACTTAATTAAACAAACAAACTTACTGACCAGGGGTGCGTTTCCCAAAAGCATCGTTAGTTAACTATGGTTGTAAGTTCCATTGAACTCTATTGGTCTTTTGGGAAACGCACCCCAGGGTAGACTATGACAGCTGTCATATACCCTGGCATGCCCAGCTGATGCCAAGCATAGAGGAAAGCCCTGTCCAGGCTCTGCCACAGAACGAGTTGTGTCGAGCCATTCATTTGTCTGGTTGTTTGATATTTGATTATGTAGTCGCAATAAAAGTGTTTAAAGGGTCATGAAACCCCAGACTACTTTTTCTGAGATTTTAGCAGAGGTGTTTGTGTTGTACATCATAGAAGACAATGTTAGCATCCAATCATTTAACTGTTGGAGAAAACAGGTTAATTTTAAGCTTTTATTTATTTATTTATTTATTTTGCTATTTTCATCTTCCGGGTTTAAAATCTACATCGTGTTGACGTCACACACGATCGGTGTTTATTTAATTATTGATGAGTCGGCGTGTTCTTAAGCCGCGGTCACACCAGTCTATGGGTCACACTAGACTTTGAGCATGCGAAATCGTTTCGCACGTCACGCTGTGCAGCGTCTTTTTTTTTTTTTTTTTAAAAACCTATATTCAACACGTAACAAATTATAATGCCTCAAAAATGTAAAAACATACAATCAACTCCACTTTCCTGCAGTGCTGCAGTTTTAAATTTATGTTCTTTTAATTCAGCTACGAGGTCATGCTGTCACGTGATGCGAATTCGCAGGCCAGAGTTCACCAAACTTGAACTTTAGAACGCAGCGAAACTTCGCACGGGTTTGCGTTTCCGGTCTGATGCGTTCATGTGTATGAATGGAAGTCAATGGAGCGAAAAGTGCAACGTGACCGTCCCTTTATCCAATGAGAAGACGCTTATTCGCTTAATTATTCACAACAGCATGTGCTGATTTGCTATGACAGACGCTTCAGATTAGATCGCGCACATTAACTCAGAGAAACGTTCATGGATCGAAGGAGAGTTTGTTTTTGGTTTGTAATAAGAGTTCGGTACAAACGCGATTCATTCACAGCTCCGTAACACAACCAGTCATAAAGCTTATTTAAACGAAGCAGAATAAGCCTAAAAAGTTATCAGAGGTGCAACAGCGCGTTCATATATATGTTTTCGATGCAGAGTGCAATTGGATGTGCATTTATTTGTGTTTTTAACTCGATGGGAGCGAAATTAATCTGTCTGAACCCGAAGCTTTGTGTGTTGTCTGTCTCCGCTCTTCCCCCTCCAGCGCACCACGCACACATTTTTAGCATTTTTAAAACTATGGTGAGAAGTAACCAGTGCTGAAACAGGGGGTTTCATGACCCTTTTTAAGAGTCTGTTCAACTGCAGCAGCAGAGGACTATTATTCTGCCGCGCGGAACTGCTGAAGGACTGATGACGACACGGTTTGATCTTCGGCTGACCAATCAGCAGAAAGGGGCGTTTAATCCCCGCCCACTTGTAGAAATCGAATATTCAAGCTGTTTATTCATTTTTCTACCCCTGAACGAAAAACGAAAAATTAAGCCGAATTCATGTTTTTCGTTTTTTTTTTTTTCAAAAAATATAAAAACGAAAAAGGAGCCGTTTCTCATTTTTCTACTTTCAATATTAAATAAAAAATCAAATGACCAAAAGATCCACGGACCCTTCACTTCCTTGTTTTCACGTCATCATGTCGTCAGTTCCTTGTTATGAACTTGAGCACAGATCATCAGACTGCTGCTTATCAGTCCAGCTGCAGCACAGCTCATTTCCAGCTATTTCATTATAAATACCTGCGGTTCACTCGCGATATTTGGTAATGGTATTGCTGAATGTGTATTTTCGGTTTGTTGTTATGTGTAATAACGTGTGTTTGTAGTATGTATATATGTTATTATTCACTGTGCATGTCTGAATGCTCAGTTTTGTAGCACAGAATGGCAGTGGACTGGTGGGGCTTCGCCTATGCTGCAGCTCTTGCTCTGGGCGGCTTCATGGGCTATAAAAGAAAAGGTATTTGTTCACTGTGACGTTGTTTTTATGCACCTTTTAAAGGGAACGTGTGCAGCTGATAGAAAATTATATTTATAAAACCTAATAATTTTATATAGTTTTTTTTCGAGTTTTAATAGAGTTTTGCACCTTTCACATTTGCATTGTATAACTAACAAAAAAAGTACTATGATATTACTATATTTTTGAACACGCTACCATGGTAATATAATTGCAAAAACGTAATACTCTTTTAAAAACTTGGGCGAGTGTACTGTGTCTGCAATCTATATTCATCCCATAACATCACTGTACTTTATTGTAAGGGATTGGTGGAGGTATTTAATATAATGGCTGACTTCTACAGGAAGTGTGGTGTCATTAATTGCCGGACTCTTCTTTGGAAGTGTGTCTGCGTATGGAGCATATAGAATAACAAATGATCCACACGATTACTGGACCTCTCTAAGTAAGTATAAAAATAAAATCACTAATGTCCTCCCTTTAGAAATACTCAGCATATGTCAGCTTCCAACTTACTTTTTCATGACTTATCACTGTAGTCGCTGCCGGTCTTCTGACTGTTGTGATGGGAATGAGATTCAGGAAATCTGGGAAATTAATGCCTGCAGGCATCATGGCAGGACTAAGGTAAAACTGTTGTTCAGAGTCAGACAATCACATTTGTAAAATATATAAATTCTTGTGTTAAGATATGTTCAGACTACAGCTGGCTAACAGAGCTAAAATGATGTCTATTATGATATTTAATGTTTATGTATTTGCTCTGGAGCTGTTTAAAAGGAGAGATTTCTTTATCAAAATCAGACGAACCTCATTTCACCAAACAGCCAAGCAGAGTCATGTTTGATGCAAGAAGTAAAATGCTGTAAATATTTCAGTCATGTTTTCACACACTGCTTTTTAATACATGAACACAAGGAGGGTTATATTACATAGTTTTTATTGATATGCTTCCATTGAACAATTCATAGAATTAAGCAGCTATTTTATTACTAGAGCAAATACGTTTAGTCACACTGACTGTCTTCTGTTTTCAGCCTCCTGATGGTTTTGCGACTTTTGATCTTCTAAGAATTCGTGGACCTTTCTCACAACATCTACTGGATAGTTGCAATGTTCATTTCACACTATTACCACTTTTTATCACCAAATTGTATCTTGTACATTCCAAATAAATCTGTCCATTTTAGAGTCTCAGCTTTAATCTTGTAACAAAAAGGAAGTTTGTAAATTAATTAGTGATTAACATCACCTAATGGTTTTGAATTCATTGTTAATGAATTCAAATTAATGTAAAACCATGGGCCTTCTACTTGAAAAGGTGGCTCAACACCTCCTTCACGGTTTTCACATACACCTCATCAGGTGGAGGTTTTCTTGCACTGCCCGGCTGGAGGAACTTTCTGATTGTTGGTAAGGCCTTCATTTTCTCTTGAAACGCCTGCAAAACAAATAAAAGGTTATGCAAAATTCATAATCACAATGTTTGAAAAAGAGCATTACAGATACAGGTAATACAACAGCAAAGCAAAGCGTACCACTGTTTTAGCTCACAGGAATTATCACTTTGAATAATGGGCTGAACTGGTCAGACAACTCACCGATTCACTAAACTGGACCACACTGCTCTCTATTACTGTAGCCTGTCTTATTTTGATCAAATACACAAATTTGTATGGTCAGGGAAACTTGACATGACTCATTTCTGGCTGTTTTTTCACATGCCAATGTTTAAGAATGTTATTGTAATAAACTAACCCTAAAACATTGTATGTTGAAAAAATTGGTATCGCTAAGCAAGCTTTTAGGTCCAATTTTTGGGTTGAGTGTCTGTGTGGGAAACTGTGAAGCACCTGGATTTTGGGAAAGGTTGAAAGTATTGCAGGGAGTAACTCCTGCAGCATCAGAGTGACTTCAAGAAGGTGAACATCAGCACGGCTCAACTGGTTTCCCACAAGGAACTGAGAGTTTGCAAGACCCTAAAAACCAGAAACACAAACCATAATTGCATAGTTTCATGTGTCCAGTGTGGTTAATCATGCTTCAAAATGAGAGGATAAATAGTGTTTCTTTTGAAGCATCACTGTCAGAGCTGTCAGTACCTTTTCAAACACAGGAAGAAAGCGATCTTTGGCCTTTTGCTCTAAATTACTGAGGTGTTTCTGTTTGTTTTCGAGTGGTGTGAAAGGATACATTATAATCAAATCCATTAGATCGCTGATACCCTCTGAATACATGTCGATCCTTCAGGACAAAAACACATGCATTCAGTTATAATTGCTTAAGTGTGGTGGAAAAGCAAGGCCACCCTTACGAAAAAGAAGTTTATTCAAGTGTGCTATTAGTATACTTCTTTTAAACTAAAAATAGGAAAGTATACTTTGTCGACTTTTTATGTACTTCTCAGAAATGGGCTTTATGTACTTCTCCGAAATATACTTAAAATGACATTTAAGTATACCATTTTTTTTATTTATGAAACTTACATTCAAGTGTTTAAAAAAAGAATGCAAGAAGCTAGAATAAAATGTTTTGGTTTACAAGCAGATACCCTGCTCTTTCTTTTGATGTTTTATATGTTCAGATATTCATATAATAAAATATATTCAAATTAATCCCTAAATAGGGGCATAGCCGTATACTTAAAGTATGATGTAAAGTTCACTTAAAGAAAACATACGAGTATACTTGCAGTATAAATCTACTAAACTAGTAGTTTACTGAGACTATACTTCAAAGTATACAAAAATGCTACTACAAGTATTTAATTAGTAAACTATCAATAAGTTCAGTTTTAGTATAGTTGCAGTACAAGCTAAACACATTGATGTAAACTAGTTGTGTACTCAGTTTACTACTGTTATACTTAAAGTGTACTTAAAAGTATACTTTTATATACTAGAAAGTGGGTCAATTTAGTCCCAAGGAGTATTGAAATAGTACACTTATGAGTATACTACTAGTACACCAATATGTGTATACTTACTACATAAAGTATACTTAAAAATATACTTGAACTTTACTTAAGTATACTTAATAAAATAAACTTGAAGTATACTACTTTTTGGTAAGGGCACTTGGAATCATAATAACTACAAAACACTTTTCATAAAACAGTTGA